>FN649740.1:299553-321491 GCA_000310025.1 Ectocarpus siliculosus | reverse complement strand
CCAAACAACACTCCCGCGGAGGAACTTTTCCCCCCCGCCGTCGCCCTAAATGTATTATCTTAGTCGTTCCTCACAACCAACCATGCCGTCCTTCCTTTCGCCCGAAGCTCGCAGCCAGCTACTCTCCGCATTATACCTGCATCTCCGGATTGGTGAGGTCGGCGGGGAGGTTAGCCCCGAAGCCTATGCTAGACTTGGCGATTCGGTTGTTGATGAGGTGCTCCAGGCCGGCGAACGCGCCCCCGCAGATGAAGAGTATGTTGGTCGTGTCCACTTGGATGAAGTCTGATCGAGGGTTCTTGCGGCCCCCGTCCTTCGGCACGTTGACGATGGCGCCCTGGGTGGATCGCAGTGGAAAACAAGTATTCACGGGGGAAGGGTTGAGACATGGTTGGCGTGCTGCAGGGCATGCTCAAGCTGGTGGATCGTTGTAGAACAAAAAAAAAACACTGCAGAAGGGCTGAGACATTGATGGCATGCTGCAGGGGATGCACACAGTAGGGATATTGTGATGTCCATATGGTGGTAGTAGCACAGGTTAATGAGACAGCAGTTTGCACGACGTCGTCTCTAAAACGCACATGAGAGGACGGGGTACATGCCGAACGTGGATCGGTAAGAAGTTGAGCTAGGGGAAACGATGCCCGCAACCCATCATTCGCATACTACAACGACAAGACCGCAACCAAAGGAAACAAACCAAGAACAATAGGCCGAGAAACACACACACAATAGAACAAAGAAAAACAATAGAGAAACAAACGGGACTTGCCTCTAGGATCTTGAGGAGAGCCTGCTGCACGCCCTCCCCGCTGACGTCGCGGGTGATGCTCACGTTCTCCATCTTCCTTGAAATCTGACAAAAAAAAAAATTCATAAGATATGTGTTTGAAAAAGATCACTTCAGGCAAAGAACAGCGCAGCTTCCACCACGGTGCGATGGACGTCTGGTCGACAGGAACTTAGTGTCTCCACCGCTCAAAAAATAGACCAAAACATGGTATTTCTTTACACTGGAACGAATCCATCCCACTTGCGTCATCATCACCGACACCACATGTGCATTCAGGTAGCGGCAAACCAATTACCGGCAATGTAGCATAGCATTCTAAATACTTTCGTAGTGTGGACTATGTCAAGATTCTCGAATAGGTCATGGGACAATAAAAAAAATATCAGTTGGCCGAAAACCAAATCCACAAAAAAAACTACCGCCACAGCCCAAACATTTGTTCGTAGGACTTAAAATTGTCGAAGAGTAAGACCCAAACCAAGCATAGTGTGACGTGTTCATTCAATGTCGCTAGGTTTAAGAACGCTAGGTTTAAGGCCAGAAAAAAACTCAATCCGCCACAGAGAAACCCAAAAACAATATATGCTCATCACGAAACATGTCAAAGCGCAACTACTGGGAGGGCCAACCAAATGCAGACCTAACCTAACCAAACCTTGTCGATCTCGTCCAGGTAGACGATTCCGCGTTGGCAGCGCTCGATGTCCTGGCCGCTCTCCATGTACAGCTTGTGCAGGATGGACTCGACGTCTTCGCCCACGTATCCGGCCTGCGGACCGGACCCACAAGGAGAGCGAGCAGACAGACCGGGAAGGGGCCCCGACGAATCAATCAAGGGACCCAGGGGGCACGCCGATAGTCCTGACGTGGTATGGGCCCTGATGCATACCTCACGGCAATCCCACATCCTACGCTAGGCAAGTTTTTTTCCCTGTTTAAGCCACGGTTGCCAAAAAAAAGCTTGTTGCACCATTTACAACAGTCCTACATGCAGCCGCGTGGTGAATCATGGTGCGCCAAGACTACGGACGAAAACAAACGTTGATACCGAAAACAAACGAACGACATATGAAACTACAACAAACGTATCTGCGAAGAAACAAGAAATAAAAACCCCACCTGACAAAACACTGCACACACACCCGCAAACAAAGTAGCAGCCTTGGTAGACATGTGCCTTCTGGTTCTACCGTTGTCTAAAAAGCCGATATTAGTTTAGCCTACCCCATGACGTCCTCTCACGGGGTCCCAGACCACGGCCTTCAGAAGCGTTTTCTGTTTTCAACCGCGCTGAGACTGACGTATCTTGATTGGCCAGCCAATAACCGCGGTCGATGCCAACAACAAAGACACACACACACAAGCACACACCTGTGTTAGGCACGTCGCATCGGCAATCACGAGAGGCACGTCTACCAGCTTCGCCAGCGTCTTGGCCAGCAGAGTCTTGCCCGACCCCGTGGGCCCGACGATCATCACGTTCGTCTTGTCGAGGACCACCGGCTCCACCTCGATCCCGTTCGACAGGTTCAGCTTAGCCTTTTGGACGTCCTGCTGCAAGGGAGCAACCGAGGGAGCGGGGCATTGGGAGGTGTTGCTCCTTGTGGGCGGTTGGTCCGTGGTGTGCATGAACCTCAACAACGTCGTCATTATCAGCAGTAACAAGTTCTGGTGCTTAAACGAGGCGGGTTTAACGGAGAACTGCTGCCAACGTATCGACACAACATTCCACCCTCGAGCCCTGTTAGCTGCCTGCGACAAGCTTGGGCGATGTACCGGTACCAGCTTAGTACATAGTGCAAGACTGGAAGGGGTGTGGCGTGTGGGCACGACGAAGGGGAAACTTACCTGCACATTGTCTTGTGGAGGAGGAGGCGGTTCTTGCTGCTCCTGCTGTCGCTGCTGGTGCCGTTGATACTGCTGGTACTGGTGCTCCTGCATTTGCTGCTGCTCAACAGCCGACAGGAGAAAAGAAACAAGAACGTTCCGCGGGGAAAGACGCGTCATGTACTGCATGTACCATGGAACAGGAGCACACAGCGATGGCTAACATCTGTCTGCCATCCCGTTGTCTCCTCTGCATACAACAGAAACGACCGGTCCCCACCGCCATACCGCACTCAAGCCTCCATTCCTCCCCCCCCCCCCCTCTACAGCTACCTTTCCCATGCCAGAATTTCATTATTTCATTCTTGCCTACATCGAAAAATGTTGTCGCCCCAGCTGTATTGCCTTCCCCATCACAGGGGAAACGTGGGACAAAAACAGAAAAAGTCCCTGTTTTACCCCCGGCTGATACGTCAAATATATACCGAAACATGCAGACTAGCGCCACAAAACACCGGACGAAACACACACGTGACCACACACACTTGAGGAGTTACGTCCCGATTTTACGTTACCCAGGGCAATTCCTCTCTGCGGTTCATGTCTTCACCTGTACTGCGAGAAGCGCATCAATTCTCTTCGAGCATGTCCTCTTACCCCCCATTGTCAACATTAAGTCAAACATGGCATACTGCTCACGATTAGTGTGCTCTTTCTGATTAGTTGTGTTAAGCCGGGATTCGAACCCGCGACCTTGACCATCCAAAGGATTCCAGAATACCTTGGGCTCCTCAAAAGTACAGCATTTTTTTTTTTTTGGTCTTCACTTCAAATCAGCGCTCACAGCTCTAGTGTCGTTTACTCCAACCCGTGGTCGCACAGAAGAGCCCCTCTCTACCCTACCCTCCTGCGGTACTTTGCCTTCGATTTTTAATGCGAGAAGAGTTCAGCACTCTCTTCCCTCTGTGTACACACGAACTAGCGCTATCCACTTGGCCAGAAGCGGAAGCGAGAGAAAAACTCACTTAGCAAGAAAAGCTCGCCTACGCCGGGATTCGAACCCCTGACCTGACCTCTAGAAGGTTTCGAGGATACCAACTAGACAGCATGCACGCCTGTTATCAATTGCCGGTTCCTTGAAGACACACAGCCGAAAGCAAGCCTAATTCCCCCGATCTAGCTTTGCACATGGTTAACCCGGCACACACAACACAACGACACCAATCGCTCGTGCCACACCAAATCCATATTCCCCAGCTCCTTGCTACGCCTACATTCAACGAAATCTGGTTCTTGGTAACTACCGCTGTGGATCGCCCTCTTCTCCCCCCTCTCATATTTTCTCTCAAGGATGCTGCGGTATCCTCACCTTGCCCCCGGACCCTACCCATTGCTGCTGCTGTGGCTTCGCCATGGCGTCGTGATCGGCGATGCCAGGCAGTTGGAGGTCTACGTCACTCAACGTCTGCTCCAAGGCCTGCACAGAGTAACACCCATACAAACAAACAGAACACACAACCATCCGTGAGTGTGTTACTGTTAATATAATGTTGTAAAACGTCACTAGCTGTGTCCATTGTCGCCTCTATCGATTACCTCCTGCTCCATGGTGGCCCAATCGGCACGCATTCCTTTTGCGTGGTCGCACACCGAGTTATACGGGTCGAGAATAAAAAGCCGACCTCAGGCATCAAAGGCCTTGCATCAGTGTACGCCAGGGTTTTTCGGTCAACATCAGCAACATTTTCGGAAATATTACAGGTAGGATCCGTGACAGAACTGAGCGACGTCCTATACGTGTACACACGCCCGTTCGCACCCAATTTTTCGCAATACACCATCAAACCAGGGTGTGATTTCGGGGGGCAAACTGCAAACCCTCTGTTGCACAGCAGTACGGGATGCACTTGATTCTAATGGCTTGGGTTTATTATACCTTTTGTGTAAGTGTAATCCTGGGGGCTCTGCTGCACGGACGATGGCTCCTACTGTGCTATCTGAATGTCTTGTTCTTCTACGAACAAGCATTTTTTTACCTCCAGAGTTCATTTGGCGTTGAATGACCCTCGCCTCCGCTGTCTTTGTTCACTCTTTATTAGAAAGTACACATAATTTCACGGCAATTGGTTCAGCACAGCACCAGTGGCATCTGCACTCGATGGTGCCTTGTTTGCATGCCGAGTTGACCCATGGCACGAACACTTTTTATCGTTCCTCTCGACAAGTCGTGCATGCCGCGAGGCTTGAGGCACCCATCCCACGCCTACGTAAGCCCGCCCCACCAACGTTTCGCTTCCTTTCGTCGAACAAGGTCTAGATACTACTTGACCCCGCCACTGATGTCGCCATCCAGCGCAGCGGGATAGTTCTAGCACGGTGGATCCCTTGGGGGGAAAGACACTCAAACGTTCCCCTCGAGATCCCAGAACAGCTGCGCCACACATTCAATGGAAGAAAAAGTAATAGGCGGAAAAGAAAATGCTACGCGAGCCGCTGGGAGGGGGGGTGGTGGGGCGCTGTCTGCATGGCCAAGCGCTGAAACCTTAGACCCCCAAACACCTAAACGACCGAGATGAAGCATGTCAGGAGGGTATCCCCGGGTCACGAGCAGTTTATCCAGCAATTGAGGATAAACGGATGGGCCGATCAGGCAGCTACCACACCGATTGTTTTGAACGTCCTCTTCTATCTTCTACATCATAATACACAAATATATAAAATAATCTTAAGTGCTGCTATCTACATGTGCAAGCAGGGGGGAGGGAGAGGTACCTCAGGTGGTGGTGCGTGTTGCACTCTGTGGGGCCCCGGCTGCTCCGTCGGCGGGCACACGGAGATTCGCTTGAAGTGGTTGTGCATCCCCACAGCTAAGGCGCGCTTTACGTTGTGCTGCACGGCCCAAAGAGAGTGGGAAACAGATTGAGGCAACGGGTCAACGCGGCAGTTGACCCGTCGGACTAGCATCAGACCGGGAACAACCAGCCAATGTCAGGAAGAGTTCTTGCTCAGGACTGCTACAACGCGAAACACGAACAGCTTGCCTTTAGCTGCCAACGCAACAGTAGTCTTGACAAAGGCGATGTGAACGAGTATTTCATGATTGGATCATCACATCGTTCAACAGTCAGTCAACAACAAACCGCGCCCACAAGAGAAAGCATCTCTCATCATCTAAGTATCCAAAGATGCAAACACTCGGAGCCACTATATGCTACAAATGGAGCACGGCCACTTGGGAGAGAAAATGCAAACTACAACAGACCACCTTTCATACCATCGAGTTCTGAACTATAAAATAAATTGAACGGCGTGGGCGCGAAATCAAACCGACCGTTGGGCACCGCCCGACAAGGACCACCTGAACCAACACCATACTACCACCACCCATTGTCTTTGCATGTCTCCTCCGCGTACCCCCGCCCCTTGAGGTGATCTCTGTCCAAGCACACGACAATAGCAGCCTCCAACGTGCTTCCTTGACGCAGGGACATATCATAAAACGGCAACCTCCAAAACACACCGCACCACAATTCTGCGGTACCCTGGAAGACCGCTCACCTGTCCGATCACGTGCTCCGAAAGCTTCTCGTAAATTTCCTTGGGCAGCAGATCCGCCGCCCATCGTCGATCCGGCCCGATTCCGGCGCCCCCGCTGCCGCCGCCGTCACCCCCGTCTCCCACAGCATCCACGGGCGGGGATTCTCCCCCCCGCGCCCCTCCCCCTCCCTCCCCCTTGGAAAACGCCCCCGGGTGTTGTTGTCGAGAACTTCCATCGCCCGCGAACGGGCTCGCGAAACCGCCACGACCACCATCAGCACCAACCCGACCATTCCAGGCGTCTCGCACCCCGCTGACCCCCCCCCGCCCCCCAGACCAGCTGGTCCGACCCCCGGCCGCCGCGCCCCCCCGCCGCGCTTGTTGAGACAAGTCCGAGCTGAGCTTGAAGTTCTGCGAGATGCCGTCCTGCAGCTCTCGCTCCAGGCTACCGTGGGGCGTGTGTGGGTTCGGCGGGGTGAGCGGCGGGGACGGTGGAGGCGGGGGCGGGCCGGACCGGCGGTGCGAGTCCGGAAACACCTGCCCGATGCCCGGGTGGCTTGCTCCTGGACCTATGCTGGAGGCTGAAGCCCGGGGTGATACCTATTGGGGCAATAGTAAAACAGAGAGGTTTTTTATGTGCTGCGTGGAGCTCGATGAGCTCCTGCGTTACAATTCGAAGGAGGGGTGGTGGGGAGGGGGGATGCCACGAATCCCAGAAAGGGAGTATCTCAAAAAACGATATAATATCGAAAATGCCAACGTTGGCGGCAGGTGGGCGAACACACGCTCCCGATGTGTACACTACATATGTGCTTTGAATCCATTATCATTCTCTGGGCGTACGGGTATCACGCATGTTTTCGTATGGATACTCGGTCAGAACTGGAAGGAATACAAGTCCGCCCGCGTCAGGCACGATGCCTTCTTCATCAAAATGTCAAGAACACGACCAGCCCTCTGTGCTTACTGGTCAGCTCAAGGCGCGTCCCATCGTAAAGATATCTATTCCCAAACTGGCTTGTTAGAGTGGTGAACCACGTAAAGATGCCGTTGGTTAACGACGTCGTCAAAAGCGCTGTGCTTCTTCATCCCGCGATCTTCAGGTAGGTCCGACCTAGGCATGGAACCGCCTCGGAGAACTGATAGATCGACTTGAGGAAAACATGGTAGGATTTGGCCGCAATCATGACAACTTTGACGTGGACGACAGGTGTACCTGCTATCCACGTGGTACTTCAACGCAAATACGAAACAACTCGGCGTCACTCAATTACTTGAATGCTGTCAACAACAAACATACACGAATCAGTCAATCACCATGCCAAGGTCGACACACGCTTTTTCCTTGTAGCTCGATCCAGCAAGTGCAAGCGGCGGGTGTGGGCGCGTGTCACAACGAGAGTAAACATGCTATAATAGTGCGGCGTGACCAGGCTCGACAGGGGGAGAGATGAGATTGGAGAGATGGTTTTGGAGAAGAAAATACAGATCTTGTACACCCAACTCACGCTAGCGCCCTCGATGTTCCGAGGCGTCCACTTCGCCGGGGAACATTTGGGGCAGCGCGTAACGAACATTCCCTGCAGGTCCCTGCGAGTCTCCAACACGACGTGGCAAGTGGGACATGTCGGCCTGCCCGCGCCGGGACGCTGCGCCTTGGTTGTTGAGTGCCGTCGAAGTTGCAGTACAGCACTGCTGCTGCTGCTGCTGCTGCTGCTGCTGCTGCTGCTGCTGCCGACCCTCTGGGCGTTGTTGTTGTAGACGACAGATAGTGCTGCTGGCTGTAAGGTGGAAAGGGAGAAAACAAGACAGAGGGGCGGGAGCGTTGACGACGAGGGTGGGAGCGTGGGCATTGCTCGCGGGCGCGTGCCGTGTACAAGTGTCACTGCTGTCTCTCATGCATCAACAAGAGGATCGACGATCACACGCATCTCTTCTCTCACACACATCAGTACATCTCCATGCCTTGTACGTCGCCATCAAAGTCCCTCTACAGAGCAATCCCCGCCAATGGACGCCTTCTCGGCTGTAGCTATACCTGCCGCACCGCCCGTCTCAGCAGAGTCATCTTCCCGCTGTGTCGGCTGTCAAGCTCAACTTCTCCGAACTGCTGCAACTCCGAAACACTCCGAACAAGCTTGTTCTTGTAGGTCAATAGAAGTGGTACCCGGCGTTGTCCTTGTGTCTCAACAATGAATGTCGCTGCTCCTGCTCGTTTGTCGTCGGGGCCGGCTTTCGCTGGAAGGTTGGAACACGTGTGCCTTTCCGTGCTTCACACCCTAGACTAAATCATAAGCGTGCTTTGCTTTCCGCTCTTGTTGGAAAGTCATCCGGCGCGTGCAGCTCTCCTCTTGAAGAGGTTTTCCACAGCAGTAGTGACGGAAGGCGTGCGAGACAGGGTACCTGCTGCAGAATTTACTCTGCGGTGCCGCTAGGCCTCTTGTCTTGACCGCTTTCTGTCTTGTGCTGACTGCGTGTGTTGCAACACAGCAGTAGCTCTCGTTTGCTACATACGCTCCACCCCTTTTCTACTGCAGTAGCCTGTGCGCTGAGGTAGAGACAGCAACGGTGCTATGAGTCTCCGATCGTCCCGAGCACCGCGAGTACCCTATGTCCCTCCAGCCGCGAGGGCATCATCTGCGCATGGACCAAGTGCGGACGGATACACTCGACGAGGACACGACACAGCAGCAGCCACTAGCCAGCCACGCCAACAGGGAAAGGCTGCAGATGGCGAAACCGTAGACGAGCAACAAGCAGAAGTGACCAATGGTTCAACTCTACCGGCGGCAAAGGCATGGGGGTGCACCAACCTGGCGACAAAAGCAGCACCGGGTGCGGCTGTACCAGCATCAGCAGGAGACGAGACGAGGCCAGACGAGGTACTCCTCCCACCGCCAGCGGACCGCGACGACAGCATAAAGGATAAAGTCTCCGACCAGCCCGCACCAACTCGGCAGGACGTGAACCACACCGCGCTTCCCGCTGCCGAAAGGAGGAGAAAACCCAGGCAGGCGTGGGCGCAGTACGTGCCGCCTGGCCGGCGAGGTGGCGGGGCATCCTCCGCCTCCTCCGTTCCTGCAAGCAGCAGCAGCGGCAACGAAAACCACTCCTCTTGCCCCCGTCCAGAAGACACCAACAAGTCAACGTCGTCGAAGGCAAGAGACGGTGGATCGAGCGAGAGGAAGGGAAGCCGTCCGGCGCTGAAAGAGAAGCCGAGCGTTGTTGTCGTCGCCGACGGACCAGCTCCAGCAGACCAACAAGAGGGTGCATCCGAGCAAACGACCACGACAAGTACAACGTCGTCGTCGTTGTGCCACGCCCACGGCGATAAAACCGGTGCGAAGGCCACTGCGGCACCCCCCCTGGAGAGTCAGGCGTCCTGTCCTCCTTCTCCAGCCAAAAACAGGGAGGGCAGCAGTAGGACCAACGGTGCCTCCACGGAACCTACGGCAACATCGGCTCTCGACCGGACCAGCGAAGAACACCAGGACGGGGAAAATGCCCCCGCCGCTTCGGAGGCCAGACAAAAGATCGTTGAGCCTCCTCCTGCCAGCGACAGCAAGAGATTCGAGGAAAACGTCACCGGGGACAAGAAGGAAGATCAAGAGCTACCGGCATTCAAGCCGCCAGCAGCCAGATACGTACCGCCGGGCCGGCGAAAGGCCCTCGACGCAGAGTTAGCAGCAGCCGCAGATTCCGGCAGCAGCGGTGGCGCTGCTGCTGGGGACGGGATGGGTCCCCTGTGGACATCTCGAGCGCCTGTTCGTGTTAGCCAGAGGGAGCGGCCGTCGGACAGGGATGCGAGCCCCGCCCGTCGCCCCGCGCCTGCGCGTGTGGCCCACGTGGTCAGCGGCGGCATGTCGGCGTACGGCACCAACATCTCGGAGTATTCCGGTACGTTGCGTGTTCGGGACACGCGTGCAATGATCGATCCTCCGCTTGTATTGTGCACGGTAAGAAACAGCGCCAACACGGTGTCACGCACACATTCTCGCCGCTCGCCACCCCTATCCTAGCTGCATCAGCTCTGGCAGACCAACGCCCTTCATTCCACAAGTCCGAGGAGATAGAGCAGTGTCATACCACGTACGAAGGTCCGAAAGGTGTGCATAGGTTGACGTGTAGACCCAGGCGTCCATAACTGCTAGGATACACAAAAACACAAAAAATGCATGCACGCATCATGTATCGTGCTTCCCGCGATCTCCACTTGAATCTGGTCTACTACGTTCGTCGTAATTACTCCCCCTGTTGCGCAGAGGAAATGAGTCGAGAGCAGGTGGAGGCATGTACGGCGGTGGTGTCCAACTTTCCGGTGGCGTTGCCTCCCGGCCAGCGCGACTCGATGCTGCAGTCCTTCGTCTCCCTAGGCGGCCTCGTCGTGTGAGTAACTCTTCGGTCGTACCAAACCTTTGAACGTGTGCGCGTGTCCTTGAGTTCGTCATGGTCGGCGGACTCAATGGTTCTATCGCCTGATAAATCATTCTTCGAAGCCAATGAGTGGTTTCTACCAAAGGATATTTCTTGTACGGTAGATGAAGTCGATGGATGTCCTTCGCAGTGTTCCGCGCAAGGCGTAGTTGCATGAACAAAATGAGGATTTCTGTCCGTTGAGTCCCCCAACGTGAAGTTTGTCCCGAACAGGCCCAACGTGTAGAAATCATCCTTTCACCTGCCCCCCCCCCTTTGCCCGATCAATATATATATTTTTGGTTTCTTGTCTCGCACTCGGGACCCTTCTCTGCAGGTGGCCTCGCCCGGATGAGGCGTTGGTAACATTTGCTACTCCGGCGTTAGCGCGACAGGCAGTGTCCGCGAGGAACAACCGCGATTCGGTGCTTTTCGTGGAGCTCCTATCACAGGCGCGGGTGGAGAAGAGGACAGGTTACAGACGAGGTAAAGACCAATTCTGATGGTGTTCGGGTTTCCAGATTTTTGGTGGGAATCCCATGGAGTTTCCTCCTCTCACGTGAATCGTCCGTATGCCAGAAACAGAACATAAGCATGTTCCGCGCGACGGTCAAACACGCGTTGTACTGCACACGTCACACATCCGAACACATGGGCTCGTAGGCTTCGCTACACAAGATAGATGGTTGTAGTCCAGGCGGTAAGCCGGTGGTATCCAGGAGACGGCAAGGATAGCTGAGACACCCAGACAATCCAGAGAGATCGCAAAGAGTGAGGCTGACCACCGAACGTCGAGATAAGCCACACGTCAGTATTTCCTGCGCATGCATTAACATGCCGACCGACACATCAGATACCGATAACGCGGATGATACTCAATGAGCGTACTACTGAGGATTGAGTACGGCCATAAAGGAGATGCATTGTATACGTCTCCGTAGCAGAGGGGCCGCCGCCACGCACAATGCCTTCAAGATGGTGTTTCAACATTTCAACACATCGCTGCAAAAAACTTACAGATTTGTGAGATTTTGATTGCAAACCTTGACAAATTCGTCCTAGGTGGAACGCGGTCCGTTTTTGTTTTTGCCATTCCCACAAAAATCCCTTGGTAGGTGGTGCGTTCCTTTCGAAGAATCCTAAGTTGGACGTCAAATCCGAACGCCACGAGACTTGGTCTTGGCAAGGGACAAGCACTCCGGCTTGGGTGCCCATGGTTGATCGAAACTAATTAGAACTTCAAGTCTGATGGCCCTTATGATTTCCATTGACCCCGCCCTCCCTCCCCCCATGCCTCCAACGACTCTTCTCGGCCGGCAAACCTACGAAATACGAACTACTACTACTGCCGCAGTCGAGCTCGCTCGCCCCGGTCGACCCCCTGCCGACGCCTCTAGCGGTTCGAGATTGATCTTGGGCGCGCTGGGGATCCGTCGGCCAAAGCCAAAGACCGCGGACGCCCGATCAGCTCGAAAAAGCGCGAGTTCGAAGGGAGGGGTTAGGGGACGCGGAGCGAAGAATGCGCAGGCCCCCCCTGCGGAGAGTACCGACTCGTGGGACATGTAAAGTTAGGGAGGACAGGATGGGATACTTGGCACGGGCACGTAGGGGGGACGGCTAGATGAGTTTGTCGCGCTCGTATCTTACGTACGATGCTGATCGGGGGGTGTTCTTGAAAGGATTGATGTTTTGTGGCAATTCTTGCGGAAATAAGGGGGGCAAGGAGTCGGCCTGATGTAGAGAGCTTTGACGGTTTGCTGTAAACGTGTGTTTTCAGTTTGTTGTGAGGCGTGATGTGGGTGTCATACAGTTGTAAACTTGGGCAAGTCGCCCGTGAACTAAATTTTGCGTTGAGTTCGCTCTACTCGTTCCTAGCACAACATTCTGGTTTACTAGTTTGGCGAATGTACCGCATGCCGCTGAACAGCTGTGTACCGCCGCTCCGTAGGTGTTCCGCTGTCGTTGTTTGTATGCCGATGAACGTGATGGCGACGACTATGCCAGCCATTGCAAAGCGGTGGGTAGCGAATTGCAAGCTCACGTTTTGGTCGGCATTTCTGCACGTACAAAATAGCGGCAACCGAAGATTGGGAGAAAATGGCTTTCCCAGTTGCTTTGGAGGGCGCCGCACCATCAGCGAAACAGAATACGAGTCGCTTGAAAGAGTAGCAAGTCGATCATGAGCCCGGCATCGCTGCCGTCACGGAGTTAACACGCCTGCGGCGTTACACTCGTCTTCCAAGGCTTGTCCCCGCATCTTGCAAGCCTCCTTAACCTACACAGTCAAGCATTGGCAGCTTTGTTCGGGGTTATTCAAGACTTTCTTGGGCAAAAAAGGTCATCCATCCATTCGTACGCCTTCTGTCCCCTGTAATCGATACAAAAAGTCTGACGCCGGTTCACCAAAGTCTATTACGTATATTATCGTTGGACACCAACCACACCACCAACGCCAACACTTAGCGTCATCCTCAGCAACACTCTCACACTCGTCTCTTCCTCAACACATGGCCTGAAAAATACTAGCACCCCGTGGCACGGAATACGGTAGAGTGCTCTTATCGCTCCTCAACTACATGGGGCAAACTGACGGGAGAATCCACACAAAACAAATGTGGTACTATCTGCACATTTCCCACCACTGTCGACCTCGATCACACCGATGTCCAAAGTTCCTCCGCATGGAACATGACGAACGTTCGAGTTGCACACTGCAATTTGCACCTTCCCTACCTTGCCCGCAAAGTACAACCCTATAACAGCAACGTTGTCCTATCAACGCTCTATGACCACATCTACTAACAACACCGGCCACCAATCGGTCTGTACTGCTTCCCAAGGAGGCGTAGCCACGGCAGAAACCCTTCCTACAAAGTATTAATGAGGTGGCTCATGCGGCTGGCCTTCGCTTCAAGGTAGCCGTGGTTGTGCTCGTTGGCGGGCACCTCGACGGGAATGCGCCCCTCCACCTTGACCCCCGTGGCCCTCAGCCAATCGATCTTGAAAGGGTTGTTGGTCATGAGTTGAACACTCTGAGGGGGTGAAACGAAACGACACGAAAAAGAACGCGGGTGGGAGACATGTACTTGAGTCGGACAGCAGGTAGGGAATGCCGAATGCATCATTGAGGACGTGCTCAACGACAGCAAACAAGTCAGTCAGTCTCGATGGAGCTAAGAGATAGACATCAAGAGGCTGCTATGATGTGTGCGACTAGTCGGTTCAACGGCGATGTCAGGTTGGAAACCGATAGCACCCTTGAATTTTGCAGTCTACAGAAGCGTATATAAATACCTAGCGATGAGTTGGTAACTTAGCGGACGGAGGCTCTGATCTTTGATAAAGTGAGACTTTCGTTAACGCTCGACGGTCGACGGGTGAGGGACAAAAAAACCAACACCACGGAACGGTTTCGCTTGAAAATATCTTCAACAGGCTGCGAACGAAAAGCTCTTCAATCCTGAAAGAATAGATGATTTGGCAACTGCGATGGTTCGAGAGGTGATCCATGTCAAAAATCGGGGGTCGATCAACAGAAGAAAGGGAAAGCAACACGCGTACAGAGGGGACCATCAAACCTCAGTCTTAAAGGGAAAAGGATACTTTTCGCCAGCTCGTCGCAAACTTGGTTGCCTTATGTCAAACCCAAACGCGTTGTTCGACACCACTCCAGCACCATACTCCAGGTGAGCACACGAGACTTGATATGGCCAGCATTGCACGGATTTGTCAGAGCTTAGCAACCGTCAGCTCACTTTTATCTCCATGTCTCCAAGGATGAATTCGACACACTCGTACGAGCGTTCGTCGTCTCCAAAGCCGAGTTGTCGATTTGCTTCTACAGTGTCCAGTCCATCATCCTGTCGAGAAGAAAGCACGGCGTTACACTCGTGACCCAGGATTGGTGACCCTCAGCAAGAGAAAAAAATAATGTGTCGTGGGTACAGAGCTGGGAGTGACCGTAGGTTGGGAGAGGGAAAAAAAGTACACGACATCGATCGCCAGCATGGCCTTCCAGCTACCCAACGGTCAATCTAGGGCATCTCATATATGGTCCCGGACATCGGTATTTCTACACAGCAGTAAAGCGCATCCTTTGCAGCACAGCAGCGGCCTACGTGAGAGCTTGGTGTCAAGGTAGTAAGGTGTGACTTGCAGGTCGTCACGAATCCCGCACTACGAAAGGATGGCAGTGCACGCAGCTCACACCTGGAGCGCGTACGCAGCGACCTTGTTCGCTAGCCCAATTCCGCGGCCCTCCTGCGCGAGGTAGATAACAGCGCCGCCCCCGTGCTCCTGGATGTACCGCAGCGACAAGTCTAGCTGCTCCCGACAGTCGCATCGTTTCGACCCGAGCACCTGCAACGGGACACAAGCAAGAAAATTCTGTCCTTAGCGCGCTGTAGCATGTGGAGGTATGCAGAGGGATTTTTCTGTGTGACCTGGATCGGAACTCTGCAGTCTACAAAGGGGAGACCACATGCAGACGGTAACAATTCGAGCGACGGTTTCGAGGTGGAACAAAAAGAATGGCACGCCCGGTCGCAAGTGTGAACATATATGCCGTATTGCACGGGACCCAGTTTAGTTTGTCTGCACGAAATCACGGGGCCCCGTGTACGTGGAGATACACCACAGCAGTGGGTGGCGGTATTAAATACGATACAATGCTCCCTCCCTTGTCACGCGAACTCTCTATCTCCACCAATGTCATACATATATACCTCCGAGGTCTGGCACTGGTCGTGGACTCGCACAGGTACGTTCTCTGAGGACACCAACACACACGGAGGAATAACAAGGGGGAGAGGTCAGCTATTACAAGCGTGTCGGCCAAAAAATATTCGGTCACAAACGTACAATACCACGTCGGCACGCACAAAGGCCGTGGGACAGATTTTAAGCCCGCCTCGGCCAATCAACGGTCTCCAATAATTAAACGAAAAGGCTGGCGTCTTGTCTATTTTCGAGTGGTTTCGGCAATTTCGCCGCTTTCGGGGCACCGTACCTAAAACCGCCACCAACCTTGCAGCCGGGGAGTTGCAACCAGTGCACATCACACGCCCACAGCAGGAATGGAACCAGCAGTCTACACTGGGCTGTGTAGTGCCACAACAGCGACATCGACTCGGAGAACACAGCAGCACAAAACCCACAACAGCAGCGAGTACTGTAGCGCATCACACCCACCCACCCATGTCGAGCGAGTTCCCGCCCAGCGATGTGAGTGTGTGCGTGCACGTGTGCACCTTTATCTTCACACCCATTCTCGCGGCAGAACCATCTCAACAATGTGTTGGTACTCTTGGCAACCCGTCATCTGTTCTACTTTTACGTTGTAAAATATACGAGTACACGGTAACAATAAGAGTAGGAGAGATGGCACCCCCGAGTCAGCGATCTCTCCGAC
Organism: Ectocarpus siliculosus; assembly: GCA_000310025.1. Lineage (NCBI taxonomy): Eukaryota > Phaeophyceae > Ectocarpales > Ectocarpaceae > Ectocarpus > Ectocarpus siliculosus. The sequence goes on along the minus strand of FN649740.1, from coordinate 305,511 downwards.
AATTACGGGTAGTAGGCATCATCACTCAATCAGGCCGAACGTAGTTCGCACAGATGCGCCCTCGTCCCTTTTATCGAGACCGGATAGTTTGGTGAGCGGAATATCTGTACGGTTGATTATTTGGGGGCGGCGACGACACATCCAAGCTCTTGCGTAGTAGCTTTACTTCATCTAGGTTCAGTCAACATGTTGATCCGACGCATCGGTTTCCGACGGCGGCCGCGGTTCACACTAGAAACATCTCGACTTTCCGAGGAATGGCATCTTCCCGCTCTCAATCAATCCCTTTTACAAAATGAGTGTCCCGCTTACCATCGCCGCAAGTACGCAGAGAAATTGCTCAACGGACTGGAGATAAATCGGAGGCAACGTAGGTACAACACGAAGGTGACAGCGGTCGCGAAAAAGAGCCGTTTCATGCATTCTCGCGACATAACATCCCAAAATCGTGTTTTCTAGAAAAACGTCAACAAGCAGCTGTCATTTCAGCTAAGCTTTCCGTACAAGTGTGACGACACTGGAATAAATATCCCCAAGGGGATTCTCTCGGTGATTCTACAATTGCATGCACATTTTCTAAGCATGCTCACCCTCTTCCCCCCCAGCAGCTGCTGTGCTTACCTCGGCCTCGCACGTTCCCCGCAACCATGACCACAGGTTCGTGCGTCTTGACCCCGTCCGCATACCGATAGGCTCGCAACCGGAAGTTCCCCTTTTCGGTGGGCAAACTGCACTCTGATACGAAGGTCGTACAGCCGTGCCCTGCGGCCTTTGCTTGAGCCGCTGCCCGCCCCTCCGGGGCACGCGGGGTGGCATCGCTTGGTGCCACCGCTCCCGCTCGTTTCCGTTTCAGCCCGCGAATTGCGCCGTCGGCCCGCCGCGCGTCTCCTCTCGCGGCGCCGGTCTGGCTATCCTCGAAGCAGGAGCCATCGCCCCTTCGCAGCTGCAAGATCGCCGTCCAGTACGCCTCGGCAGCCTTGCCGACGAACACCCCACCGAATAAATGCAGGCTACTCTCCACCCCAGCGCAGGCAAGCGAAGATGCGACACCAAGACCTCCTGTGGTTGAAGTCAAGTCTTGGTTGGAAGGTTCCCTCGGCTCATCATCCCCAATCACTCCCTCTGATAACATCAGCAGAGGTAATATCTTAAAATCACAACTGATACCTTGCCGTGTATTCTACCGGAGGGTTGTCCAAGGCTTCAGGGTCAGGAGGGTGTATGGGGTAACCTAACGCTGGAGTCCGGTGTCGTGTGCCTCGATCACGCGTACGTGGTCGGGGGAAGGGGGTGAAAAAAAAACCGGTAAAAAAACACACGGAGGCGGTGTTCGTTCATCCCGACAGTACCGCCAAGGCCGGAGACTTGCCGAAGAGCAGTTCGACATGTCAACGTTTCGGCTGCCGAAGTGCAAACGCTCTGGGTCCCGCCATGCAAAACCTGGAAAGACAAGCTCTGCTGCGCCGTGTGCAAACCGATTTCTTCCTCCGCGGGAACAGACCGCATCGCCGGAATGTCTGAATCGACAGCTGGTAGGGAAAAAAAGGTGAGGACACCATATGTAAATAGACTAATGGTCTACAGATGGACGTACTTGCCCGATGTTCCTCAAGTACTGCTGTACAGCAGTAGTGACCGCAGTCATCTTGTGCTTGTTGTCTTTTCAACGCCTGATTCGACTTCGTTCTGCACACCTCCAGTATTTCCGCCGTTCAAGAGTAGTAAACCGTATTACTCTGTGTCTCTGATTATGGTCTGTAGTCTAGAGATGGCCGCTGTGACCAAGTACGTGGATAGTTTGATGACGACCGAAAGCGACAATGAATGGCAATGGAAATGGACTTCGTGCGCCTTGCGAAGTGAGTCGGCATGTCGGCATAGAAGGTCTAAAAGAGGAGGGTTGTTTGGTTGACTGGATACAATGCATATGAGGAAACAAAATTGCGTAGAAGCGAATGTTCTCGACCAACATTAGAAACGATCAACCTAACAAGCCGATACAGAGCACATCAACTGTGCGCCAATCAATCAAGTGTTGAGCCCTGTCGAGAATACGTGAGAGGTGTTTTCACGACAAGGCCGGTGTTGCATCATCCAGACTTTCGCGTTGATTGTACGGAAGATTCAGAGGGACAGGATCATCATTGTTGTACATCGTTCTCAGTTCAGCAGATTCATCGCAAAAAGTCAACCCAGAGGAAAGGCGCGTACTTCCAAGATGATCACCGTCTACCACGTTCATCAGTAATGTTTGTCATCATGAGGCGTCACACACGCCAAGAGAGCGTTGACGGCTGAGTTCAGGCAGGACAATTCTAACCGCTGCCACGGAACATAAAAACGGCGCAGAGCATCGCAGAGGTCTACAACAATTCGACCACAGCCAACCGTTAGAAGGGACAGCACCCCCACTCTTGTACTTCAACAGTCCTGAACCTGAGCTGTCTGATGAACAGCAATACCAGGATGTCTGGAGAAGAATTGCTGTTCCAACGCGGCAGGGTTTTCAACAAACACAGAATCACCACACTCACCACAGTAGCACAGTGGCTGATTGGTTGGTACGAAGGATAATCCGACGAAACCCAAACACGTCTACACAGTACAAGAACACGGCTCTATCCAAGAGCAATTCTTGCAAGCCCTCTAGCAGGTTTTGGTGCACTTCGTCTTGCAGTTCTTGGTCGGTCCGACTCGCTTCGACGAGATCACGATCTATCGCAACCCTTGCCAGACAGGCGATCAACTCCTCTCATCGTTGTTGAAGCACTATATTGTAGGTGCTACCCGTCCGTTCATTGTCCTGTGAATGAGAAAAATAACAATAAATTCGTGAGAAAGTTCAGCTGGGACAGATGAGTCGGTCTGTGGTCTCGTTTTGGTATTCGGACACCAGCTAACCTCATTTGTAGAGTGACGACAGCATCTATATACCATTATCGAGGATGCCCCTGGCCCGCCATTCTGATATGACGGTAGTGCTTCGTGGCTGCTTCTTGGTACAATATGGCTTGAGTGTTGTTCATTTTGGTGTGGCATGTTCGGAGGGAATTACCTCAACAACAAAAGTTGCCCTTCTGATCGTTGTTGCGCTTCCCCGGCATTGATTTTCTCTCTATTTTTCCCTCCTCTCTAACTCCCGGCTCTCCCCGTCGCCGGAGGACCCGGGGGCGGGCGGAAGGAGCGGGGAGTGCGGTGGGAAGGGGGGTACGGCCTGTAGGGAACCATTTCTGAGTTTGACCAAGAAAACGCGAGCAAAACAACGATGTGAGCTTTCGAACGCACCATCAACCGCTGGGGGAAACCTGCTCCACATTTCAGCAATGGCGTTGTCAACCCGATCCCGGAGCCGCTCGCCCTCTTCCTCTTCCTGTTGGTCAACGGAGAACCCGAGGGGTAGGGACTAGCGGTAAGCATAACGAACTACCACAAGTACAAAGCACGGTGGTACGGCAGCTGGGAACGATGGGGGTAGGTAAGTCATTATGTTGCAGTCGTGGCAACACGTCGGGCAACAACGCTGATGATGATGCCCTTATCGACGAAGGTCAACTCTAGAACTTCGCCCCCGCTCCTCTCCCCGCCAACACCATCTACAGATTCTAGATGCCCTCGCCGAGTGTCGGAATCACCTTCTCTGCCGCTGTCGACTCCTTCTTGGACACCGCTAGCGCAAGTCGAGTCAGCAGCTCTAGATCGTGGGCGTACACCGGCTCATCATCGCCGCCACCCTCGACCTCTCTCTCGCTGCCGGGGGCAAAACTGAACACGTCCGTATATCATGGTTACAGCAGTCCGGTCTTTTGTGGGCTGATGCCCCCGTCCCCGGCGAGGTACCCCGGCGAGAAGAGAATATCGCGCTTTTTGTGCTAAAAGCGTGCGATTTTCGTACTTCGAGCTGAATCGCAGCCAGAATAGGGACGTTCTAAATAGGAAAAAAATGACCAGAAAAAAAACGACCCGATCCGTCATAAAAGTATATGGGAAACACGGAACGGGTTATAGATTTTCTGAGACACGCTTTGCTCTACACACAACAGGTCGACTCAACTTTGCTCACCCTCACCATAGAGCAGCGGTACAAGCACCAACAGTAAAAACACCCGGCACGTCATCTCCTGAAAGCGTCTCCTGGAAGCAATTTTCGACTTTCGATTTAGGAAAAAGAGGCGCCAGGCCTCTACTTTTCTATATCTGAACTAGGTTATCCCCCGCTTTGATGTTCTCCCGCTTTGAGGAACGTTCCCAGCACTGGACCCTTTATCGTAAATCTAGGAGTTCCAATCTACCGTGTTCCGAAGTGTTCCGAGCTCCCCTATTGTAAGGGTTTACATGGTTTAATGAACTTAATGGTTTTTCTTCTTCGGGGTAAAATTTTGTGATTTTTCGTATTTTTTTTTAATTCTTAGAAAATGTTTTCTTCATATTGTAACATTTCCGATTTTTTACTTTTTTACTTTTTTTTCTACGTCTGGAGGATCGGGCGAGAACCACGTAATCGAGCCGAGGTCGTTCACAGCAGCCCGCCGCAAGAGACAGCGAGATCATAGAGGACCTACACCGGTCCACTGGTGGAGGAGGGAGTGTCTCTCAACGGTATTCACGAATGCATAGTAGTAGGTTTACAGCACATAGTGACATGTACGTTTTTTGAGACTCAATGTGGACAAGACTTGGAGACAGGCGTCTCACCTCCGCTGATTGGAAGTGCTGTCCAGCGCGTTCTGCAGTATTAAGTAGGCGCCGATCACATCACCGACAAACCAGCTCACCATGAACACACACAAGCCAGCAGATACCACCACCATTGTTCTGAGTTGGACAAACAAGTGCGACGAGGTAGGTTGGGACGTGTGAGATGAAAGGATACTGAGGCGTGGACGTTGACGTGCAAACCGGGAGAGGCAAGCAACAACGGCCGTGGCAAGCAAAAACCAAACGCACCACGGTTCAACAACATAAGACGCAATCAACCGGAAAGGTGTGCTTGTTTGTCCACGGCGGGTGGGTCTAAGCATACCTTGGGGCCATCGGCGCCGGGTGTCCGAAACCCTATCTCTTGTTTCATGTGGAGACCACCTTCATAGAGGTACAATCTCCCCAACGACTATCGAGGACGATTCCCTCTTTTCACAACGGCGTCGAGACGGGTGTTTGCTTCGGGTTGTAAAAAAAAACACGAGTTCAAATCCCGCTGCTCACCCAAATTTTCTTCCGAAAAAATAGATAAAAAACAAAGAAAAACGGTGGGTGGGCCAAGAAGGACCCACTGGCAATCGAACTCGGAATTCCTGATGACGTGGCGGACGTAGCGAACCCGTGTAATCACGCACAGAGGATTGTGAAGACGTGAATCACCCCGCCGCCGGCCGGTCGGGTTCCGGTTACCCCTAGAAGACTTCTCTTGCCTAGCAAACAAGAACAAATCTTGAAAAAGGGGGGGGCAATGTGGAGACCACCTCCATAAAGGTACAATATCCCCATTGTCTGTCGACGACGATTCCCTTTTTTCACATCAACGGCCATTTTTTCGTTGTGTGAATGGGCACCAGCAGCAAATCCACTACATCGTGTACTGGAGACAATAGTTGATACTTATGTTTCTCGGTTGTGCCTGTTGTGAGTTATGTGCCTGCTGTGGGGCGGTCGATGCACCGAACATTGGTATTTGTAGAATCGGCTGGACACCGAGCCGCGGTGATACACCACTGACCCGCGAAAGGAAACGAACTACTACTATGTAGGGAAACGAAAGGTCATAGCGAGGGTAGAGTACTTTGTCACCACAGACGTTACACACTGTTGCAACCTTAAGGTATACCGAGCAAGCATAGCACAGAAAACAGCACAGAGCACAGCACAGAGCACTAGCAGAATGTCCTCAGCGGATGCTGGGGACGTACGACCCTTGTCAAAAGGTTCTCTCCACATGGACCCCCCCCCCCCCCCCCCCCCCCC
>FN649740.1:167548-299453 GCA_000310025.1 Ectocarpus siliculosus | reverse complement strand
ACCCCGAGCCCGGGGTATCCCCCCCTTGCCCCGGAAAGGAAACGAACTTTTTTTTTTGGGGGAAAAAAAAGGTTTTTGGGGGGGGGGGGTTTTTTTTCCCCCCCGGGGTTTCCCCCTTTTGCCCCCTTTAGGTTTTCCGGGGCAGGCTTCCCCCAAAAACCCCCCCGGCCCCCCCCCCGGGCCCTTGCCAAATTTCCTCCGGGGGAGGGGGGGGAGTTCCCCCCTTTTAAAAAAGTTTTTTCCCAAGGGGCCCCCCCCCCCCCCCCCCCCCCCCGTAGCAACCCCCGCCCCAGGAGTCTGTGTTTGTTTGTTCGAAGACAAGGACAAGGCTTCTAGGGGTATCCGGAGCCCGCCGGCTGGTGACTATGTAGTCGATTAATGACAATGAAAGCGCTGCGTCCGGCACGTGATCAGAAATACCACAAGTTCGAAAATCTGGGATGTTGGGTGCTCTTGTTTCGGTGATTCCACCATTTCTTCTTGGTGGGTGGCGGGGTTTGAACCCGGGTTAATCTTTCAACATAATTCAGAAGTCTCACCCCGACCCCAATGCGGAACGAGGGAATCGTCCTCGACAAACGTTGGGGAGATTTTGGCCTTGTACAAATAAAAGTCGCGTCTACACGGCTGCACTGAAATCAACGATCGTGCGGGCAGTCTAGACAATGGAGTAGAATGGCCCTGTCTGACAAACGACAACGCCATTTGAACGAGCAAACGTAAGTTGAAGGAGGGCATCGATCTCTTGATCAACGGTGATAGCTCCACCTTACACATGACGGAGTCATCGACAACACAGGTTAGTGGTCATCTTGTGTTGCAGAATGGTGTGTAGAGTTGTCTGCTGCTGTAGTCTACGCTAATCTTGATGGGAGGCCATGTGTCCGACGGCGGAGACACGAAAACACCAACCCTAAACCCAGCGCATGTACAGCTCCCTCTCTATTCTCTCGAATTCGGTGGCCAGTACACAATGGATAGAGCTGCGCCTTTCCTGCTCTGACCCCTTCTCTATATGTGCAGGAACACATCGACACCCCCCCGACACTTGTGTCCCGCAGTTTAGAGCGAGCGACACGTTTGTTTTTTTTTAACAAGCGCGGCGAGGTAAATATGTATTACAGCGTCTAGAATCTTGCCCCACGATACTTGCCTCTTCACGTCAAGCACAATCCCTTCCGGATGTAGCTGTCTCGAGGAGAAACCAGAGAGTTCGAAGAGCTGTTTGTTGTCTAACAGGTGCAGGGGGGCTTGAAAACTTGGGAAACGACTCCAAGATACGGCGTAATTGCCGCCAAATCAAACCAGCCAATCGCGTGCGACGCCACGAACGATCCCCGCCGCTCTTCTGTTCGTGTACATTTTGTACTTAGCACCAGCTGGTATCACTGATATAAATCATCAGTGTATTGACTTGAATAGACTCGAAATAATCCAGTACCCAGCCGGTTTTCCTCCACTCACTGAAAAGCCTCCACCACATCCCGTTCGAATGTGGGTATATCTCGAACGGGTAGTCTTTCTGTGTGTGTATCTATTTTTCCTAGTAATTTTTAGAAAGTAGACATAATCTCACAGAAAAAATATCTCGTTCGAGATATAAACCCAGTCGAAAGGGATGTGCTTGGAGTCTTTACAGTGAGTGGAGGGAAACCGGCTGGGAACTGGGCTTATTTTGAGTTTGTTCAGTACATTTTGTTTTTTCTTTTGATCTGGTGTTGGGGAAAATAGTAGGGTATTGCCTTGCTTGTTGGTGGTGCCCTGACGAGCTCTTGGTCCTTGGTATGTAGCCGCCACACGTATTCTCCCTCCATGTGGGATCGAGAATGAGCAACGACGGATGAGCTCTCGTGCTGTCTGCACTGCTGTACAGGAGTACAGGAGGGAGGGAGAAACTACAGGAGTAGATCGCCCGCGTACAGTTAGCGGCCCGCACCAAAGAACCTCTACGGCACTTTTGGGCCGCAAGTAAGAAAAACGTATTTAGGCATTTCCGTCGTGCATCTGTCATGGCTGACCATGTAGCAGTTAGCGAACTCAGAAGGGATTCACGCCAAAACGTGAACCCTTACCGTTGCATGACTCTCTAGGAAAATGAGATTAGGCCTTTCGCGAAACCAAAATTAAGAAAACCATCTACCAGCCGTGGGTCCTACACTAAACTCTATATATTGGCCTCAGCTCGACGTCACAAGAAATTGAGCCTCGATCCCGAGTTGGCGTTTCTTATTCGCATGCCGCAACTGCAGTGGTTTTGCCGAGGCTGGGGTTCTTAGTTCCTAGGGTTATGCTACAAATGGCCGCTGTAGCGTAGGGTTAACCGGGCTCACGAAAGGCTCAAGTTATTCGATTTTGAATTTTTCGAAGCTCAATTCTTACTTGCCAAGTTGAGTGCAGGCGCTAACTGCTGTAGTGGTGAAAATTATGGAAACCAACAGTTGTGGTCTGTCTTGTGTGCACGTGTCTCCATTCCTGTTGACCCAAAAGTATCTGGTGTTTCTGAATGTACCGACAACAACTCCTGAACCGCGGCTACCCAAAACCGCTGAAACCATCTCCAAGCGCCCAGACCCCCTCCAAAACTGCACTTGGAGAAAGCCCATCGGATCGTTCTATATCTCCCACCGCTTACCCTCCCATCGGGTAGCGTACCACACTACACCGCGCCCTTCTTGGTATACTCCTCTCTCCTATCAGCTAGTTACTGTCGGTTTACAAAGTAGTATGGGTCCTCCAACCTCTCGTCTATCTTTGCCGTTGCTGGAGGCCAATCTTCAACTTCCTTCAGCAGCAGCCTATTCTGAACGCTGCTAAGATTTGCTTCCACGCGCCCGAGCACGGGGGATCTCTCATCCAACAACCTTATAGCTCTCTCGTACAACCCGGCCGCGGTCTCTAGCGACAATTTCGACCCGCCGCCGGTCTGTTCCTCCAGCCAGCCTAGGTTGTTTAGCAACTCCGGCGAGTTTGGTTGCAGGGAGAGGGCTCGATGGAAAAGGGCTTTAGCGCCAGGGATATCACCTGCCGTCTTTTGTTGATTGAGGGGAGCAATGGACCGAGTTTGTGTTGGGAGTGAAGGGGTGTACTCAGCATCAGGCATGGTTGTACCTATCAGGGGCAGATCTACGCGTCCCCACTTACCCGGGAAAGAGCAGAACGGTTGCTCACCCATCAAGCACGAGTCGGCACGAGGTGTTGCAAGAAACTATTTGCGAGGCGGATTCAGGGCACTGTGCGTCTTTCGTTTCACACACTGGTCGTCACTTTGAATGGGTCCGACACTTCCGGTCCTGAGGCTACCATGTTGCTGGCTCTTGATACTAAGGTCCCCCCTTGGTGCCGAGTGTGGGTTCTCCACCCCTTCGCATCATGTTCACAGCCCTCAACGGAATGCCACGTGACACCATACAGGGTGGGCGCATACGCATTTGGTTACACGCATGAGAGGGTCGCTGATATGACTGTCAACCTTACGTGAGGAAAGGCGTTGGCACTCATATATCCAAGGTACCGACGATTTTGCTTTCCGTTGACTGCAGGGGGGCAGGTTGTGTGAGTTGGCATACATTTAATGTTTCATTTGTGGCCGAGAAAACACCGTCATTTTTTTTGTCATAATGCTTCCCATCAAACGGGTGGGGGGTGGGATTGTAAGAAGAGACGCTCATTACAAGGTAGACAAGCCATAGAAGAACAATTGTGATGTGCTGTAGCTACATCAGCCAATACAGCGATGACGTGTTCCGGTGTCTCTTATGATGAGACCACTGAGTCTGTTCGCGAAACAGACAAGTATATCGGAAGCGCCTGTTTCTTTAACTTGCTGGAGGAGTGATAATCCACTTAGCGGGAAACAATGATGTCATCAGCAAGAAGAGCGGTGTGCACGACAGCTTGCTCGTACCTGGTGCGCCACTCCCCCGTTGACGAGGAGAGCGAGGTCGTCGGGTGTCACCGACAGTCCCGCCAAAAATGCCTCCTTGGTGGCAACCAAATCTTCCCCTGAATCTCTCAAAGTCAGACCCAGTCGGTTGTAGGTGCTCGCAAGGTCAACGGCGTCCGCCACTTCAATGGTCTCTGCCGCGATTACCGGGTTGTTGCTTTCGTTGTTGCGGACCTTGGCTGCGCTTCGGCCGGAGAGTAGACGCCGTGAAATGTCGATGCTTTCCTGGAAGAACTTTGCAGCACTCTTTATCGACCGAACGGGAAAAAATGTTGCCGAACGAGAGGAGACATGTCTCAAACAGTACGGGGGTGTGCTCGAGAGGTCGGGAACTATTGTTGCATCCCCTGGTGTGCTGCTTTGCTGGTACCCAAGGGGATCACGGATCGTGGCAAAATACACGCCAAAACCACAAGATTCCACCACGACGGGCGAGGGAAAGCAAAAATGTTCGTCGCTAGGTACCCCGAACCTCAGGGATCTTCAAGGATTGGTTAGGTGGCAAGTGGAACGACATAAATTTCAATCAACCCCTCAAATCTGTGGAGTGGTTTGATGTCGCAGGCAGTAGGAAAACACTTGGAGGTTGGCGTGGGGAAAAATAACGGCACCTGATGCTGACCCCTGAGGGCTAGTGCCTGCCCCTTAACGAGCCTGGCGAGAGGCAGCCCCGTTCCCGCCGCCAACGCCCGGTCGGTGTTCAACTCCGCGCTCGATAAGAGCGACTCAGCTGATGATGAGCGCATGTCGTTGCTGGCATCCGTTTGGCCGTCACCCGCAATGGCTCCACCGTCGTGGTGTTGTGTGTCGTCGAATCCAGCGTCAACGCCGTTTCCGTGGTCTCTCTGGGGCAAGGGTTCTAACCGCTTCAAGGTTAGCTCCAGGTACACCTGCACTGACCGGACAACGGAGGAAAAACGCGTCGACCGAAAAATGTCTTCGAAGATGTGCTTTCATGTGTGTTTTGTGTACTCGACAGCATACGGATCTCCGATATCTCGGATCAGAAAATAAATAATAATGGTGGTGGCGATGGTGTGGCGGAAAGCTTCATTTTGGGTCGGTTACGGTTCTTTGAGGTTTACCGTGCCTTTGCAGAACGAGAACGAGGGAGTGGTAACAACGTGCTTCTTGGAGATCCACCCCACAGCACGTAGCAACAGGAATTGCTGCACAACAATCAGGATGAGCGCAAAATGAAATAGTCACAAGTTCTTCCCGTAGTTGCCTCTGGCCCAGGTGGATCACGACGACCGATACAGTGTGTTAAACGACTCTCTTTACAATGCAATAAGTATGCATGTGCGTTGCCCACCTTACTCGCTGGTCTCAGTACGCAGTGGACATTGAAGGAGTACTGCCACATGCTCCTATCGCTCGAAACACATGGCGAATTGAACCCGTGCGTGGTGTACAGTTGTACATTCAAGCCCATGACTTAGTAGCGATTGGGCAATCGTGTAACTGGGCGCATCATGACAGTTCTCTCGACGGTGTGCTTGCCTGTCCAAGGTAGACCATGACCTTGGTGTTCGAGGGCTCAAGCCTCAGGCTTCGTTCCAAGGCAGACACTGCGCCGAGATGGTCCCGTTGTATCATTAGACTAACCCCGAGGTTGAACTGTGCAAACCCAAAGTCTGGGTGCAGCTTTTTGGGCATTGCGATGGCGAGGGAAGGGTGGGTACACGTGAGCATATGTGCTGAAGCCGTAAGACAATTTACCTCGCACCCCCAATCCAACCATGATGGAGCACGCCGAATTTGTACCGAGGCAGGCTAACTCTTCGCACCAAAGCGCAAAACGCCGTGAGATATTCGGCGAGTCGCATAAGCGATAAGCTGCATCCTGTGAAAGGCGTTCGACATCGTGTGCCTATTTCCTTGCCAATATGACAACCTCGAATGAATTCAACTTTTTTGTCTCGTCATGGGTATACTATTTTGCCGCCGCGTGGATCTGTGACCACCTGTACACTACATAGACTACATACGCGGTACAATCATCTCCGTTGTGTGAGCTTAAGGTTCTTTATCCCACACAAATATGATCTAACTAGACCGCCATTCATGGTTGCCACAAAGAACACACACAACGCACGTAACTAACGACTACTTGATGTCCGACGTTTACGTAGAGTGAACTGAGGCTTGTTATTCAACTTCGTTGCCAACCGACACCTACCCTCAGGGGAGGGCGGGGTCGTACTTCTCAACTACCACCAACCGCACGACACATAAGAGTCTTGCAAGGATTGCCTTCCGGAGCTGAATGTAAACGGTAGATCAACGGGTTGAGCTGTAACCGTCTCAAATGGCTCCCTTCAATGGGCGCAATATGTTTTTTTCGAAACCAAAGTCGAGGAGGTGGGGGGGCTGAGGTAGTCTAGACTTGCGCCTCTTGTTCGTCCAAGTCTGACGCATGGGCGAAACCTTGCTTCATTGACCACCTCTTGACGACCCTATTCTGCTTGCTCTACGGCTAGGACCAACCTCGACGGCCCTCCGGAGAAGCTCCTCAGCGCGGCCGGCCTCTTTCTCGTTGAGCATGCCCACGGCGAGGTTGTTGAGTGTCTTGATGCCATCGGGGCACACTTTAAAGGCCGATTCGAACAGAGTTCTCTCGGATCTCCAGTCCTTGCACCGCCGCAGCGTCCCCGCGCCAAAGTACGTCGTCCAGGCCAGTAACAAAACCATCACGGCGGTGCGTCTTACGGGCAGTAGGACCGTACCTCTGATAGAGAGCGCCCGCCGCGGGGGTAGAACGCTTTGCTTCTCCTCTCTTACACCTGGGTCAGGAAGGAGTGCGCTGCTGCTGCTACACGCAGGTGCCCTTGCTGCCAAAGGTCGCGGCGAGGAGGGAAGGACTGCAGGCTGCCCGAAAATCATCGACCGATCCTGCTGGCTTCCGTTTTCGTTTTTAGGCGGTCCGAACGAATTCGATGTGCTTGTTCCACTACAAGAGGGCGAACACAAGGGTCGATTGGTCTCCTTGTCCTCTCCGCCGCCCTCGGAGGAGAAGGTTGAACCATTTCCTCGGTTCGAGTTCGAATTTTCCGTGTATTTGACACTATATTTCTCGTTGCCAGGTACAGCAGTTTCTCCGTGTGATGATTTTGTCCAGTCGCGGGAACGCAGGGTGCAACTGGCGAGAACACAGGCGCCCAGGCTTGGCAGATACAGAAGCTGTGTGAACGGCGAGAAACGGCAAGGCGGGGGGTAGTAGCACTTGAGAACACAAGCAAGAGACGGGTCTCGATACGATCTGAGCGAGAAACCTCCTGCTGAAGTAAAGAGTATCGCGCACGATACGACCCCCCAAACCTTGCTCCTCGGAAATTGTTTTTGAAACATGACCGGCTGTTTTCGAAGGGTGACTAAACCGATGAAAATGACTGTATGAGTAAGGCGTGGTTGGCGGCCTCAAGACCAAGATAAGCACCGAATGGGTTTCCCCCCTCTCCCGTTCCCACCGGGTCCTTTCCCACGTACGTACCCGCTCCGCAACCACTGCGCCGACGGGGAACAGAACATTCGAGGCCGGCAAGAAGGGCACCACGATTAAGGCCATTCCCCACATGACTGCTGTGTCGCAGCGAGCCACGGCGAAGACCACAGCAGCCAGGATCGAAGAGTACAGCGCGAGCGAAGCGAGGTTAGCCGAGTCGGCCAACGACGTGACGTGGGGGATACAGCTGGTGTTTCGGTTGGTTGTTCGATCGAGCAGCGGCAACGGGGTAGGGGAGAGGACAGGGTAAGGTATGAGAACACAACGTGACACATGCTTTGACCGGCAGATCAATCAATCGCGAGAGTGGGCCGGGCAGGAGGTTCTGTGTCTCAACTCACATGCTATCTTTTTTGCCACTTTTCCCCCTTCTCGCATAGCATGCCTGTGCCCCACCCTCCTAGTATTCCGTGGCATAGCAGACCATGCATGTCCGTGAGGACCCCAAATAGAAGAGGAACTATGTAGATTCAAGTGGTGTGTGCCTAACAGAAGCATGAGGGGCGTTTCTTTCAAGGGCAGTAGGGTTCCTCGCACCTGAAACCCCAGTCGTAGCACAGGTGGGTCGGCCACAGGAGCTTTGAGGCGTAAACGGCGTGCGTGAAAGCGTACGACAGCGCTCTCTCCGTGCGACTGAGTCATGTAGGACAGTAGCATTTAATGACGCAATAACCGGCGGCCGTGGGGTCACTATAAGCAGCTCACGTTTCGCGACGGACAACAGGGCGTATGACGCGACGATCGAGGCTAGCTCAGCGGGATTGCATATGTAGGCGAAAACGCTTAGAGGTCGTGAAGGGGGGCATAAGCGACGACTGAGCGCACCCACCTTGGCAATATTGAAATGTCGTTCTCTAGAACCCCCCACTCTCGAACTCGCGCCCCCTCGTGCAATCGTACGTGTAGATACACCAGCAACACGGCAAAGATTGTCGCTGATACGACTCTCGCCGCCGCAGCCGCCGGTACCCGCATCATGAACCGGCAGCGCCAGTATTCCCGTAAGGCTTGTCTCCGCCAAATCCCACGACTTCTCGCTGTTGATATGACCCCCGATCGCCGACGTTGCCACAGCTTCCGCTTTCGCTGCCGCCACTCGCGCTCTTCGAAGAAGCGCACAACCTCCCCTCCGGCCATGAGCCCGAACACCGTGATGCCTACCTCCTTGCACAGCGTTGCACTGGCGGCGAAAAGAAGCGCCGCACAATACCTCGTCACTCCAGGCCCGCTGTCTTTCTCCTTCATGACGATAGCAGCTCTATTATGCATCGAGGGAGCTCCTTTCCCCGGGACCATATTCGAGGTCATGGCAAGATTAAAGCCCATAGGGAACGGGGGACAAGAAGCGCTTCCCGCCATTACCAATGCCCGCCCGTGCACAGCAGTAGCCTCCCCTTCGTCATTGTATCCTTTGCTGGAAACGTATGTAAGAGGTGCTTCTAGAGCTGTTGCTGGTGGTTTCATCGTTTCCATCGTAACAACACTGCCCCTAGCTTCTGACGTAGCGTCGTTGCTGCTTTCGACGGATGCTTCAGCGGCGACAGTGCGCCCAGCGTCGTCGCCGGGGGTATCATTGAGGCTGGACGAATCGTTGTTGCCAGATAGCAGATTTTGCACTGGTTCTTGTGTTTTGGCGACGGAGCTTTCGCAGTGTAAGGCCGGGGTCACAAAAGTCTCTCCTTCGTTGTCACTGGTATCGACCGCGACTGTCGTAAGGGTGCCGGTGTCCGCCGCCATTCCAACATCCGTGCAAGCCGCCGTGACATACGTTGCTTCTTCAGTCGTAGACCCAATCGGTTTCTCGCCTCCAGCGGCGGCAGAGGAGGTCGGCGACGGTCCAGTCGTCGAGAGCGACGTAGCAAGCCCTTGAGTGCCCGTGTGTGGGACCCCTTTTGTCGCCGTTGCCTCGGTGGTCTCGCCTTGCCGAGACTGTCCCGCTGTGAGCACAACGCTCTCCCCTGGTTTCGATTTGAGTTGTACGAAATCCTGTTCGCCATCGCGGATAGTTGGTGCCAATCCAAGGTCCCTAAAACTCTCGTCAATCTCCACGGGACTGCTGCTGCTGCTGCTGCTGCTGCTGTTGCTGCCGCTGCCGAAGTAGCGGGGTGGGCGGCGACTGCTCTGCTCTTGTTGGGGGTCTTCCAACACACCACGGTCCGGAGATTTAAGCCCAATGTTTCTGCTTTGCCTTTGTTTCCTAGAGGAAGCTCCCTCGATAGCCAAAGACAGAGCTATTACTGAGAGGAAGCCGCACAGAAGATCGGCCCTTCCGACGATCGGGGCCACCGCCTTTTTTCAGTTTGGCACGTTGAATCATACGCAATGTGTTCGGGAGGGTTCGAGCGTGAACAACGTTCTCGAGTAGAATGGAAGCAAATGTTTTTCTACACGTTCACCGGAACCAGCTGCTATCGTAACTCTTCAGTGTATTTTCCCTCATGCGGGAATCTGCGCATCATACATCGATCGAGGAACCCGTCAACCTACGCCAACCACATTCATAGGGTACGTGCTACAGCTCCCACCTCGACGTGCACCGGATGAACGGTGAACAAGAGCGATGCCGCTACCGCCGGCAATTCTTCCCCTGCGATGGTGATGACAGGAACAAGGGCACACAAGACAGGAAGCACACCGTTCTCATGAAAGTGTTCACGAACACTAAGAGCGTTTTCTTTAAGAAAGGGCGAGGGTAAGCTAGTTTTCGGCCAGGTGCGAAACAGGATGCCTCAATCTTAAAACATTCTACAGGCACTAGGTAGTGTCACTGATCTTGCCTTCAAAAATGGTACGGAAGAGCCAAACCGAGGAAGAACAGGTAGCCGCGTGTACGATGACGTTGAACAGATGGAAGCCGACGGCATCGGGGCGCTCTGGGCCGGCTCCTCTGGCGAAATCTTCCTTCTTCTCCACAAACTCCGCCGTTGTCATCGAGTTGACGTTTTCATCATTCGGGTGATGATCGCTGAAAGTAGTAGTGCTGTCTTGTTGCTCTCGGGATATCTTTTGAGCAAGAAAATTGTTCAACCTGGAGGCGACACAGGTGCGGTCTTTGATGGGTGCTGGTGGCCCTCCCGAAGGGGAACAGATCTAGGAGTGCTGTCGCAATATGCGTCCCCCTCTTGACTGCTACGACATACACACAACTGAGCAACTGAGCAACCGTTGCGTCATAGCAGTAGCTCTCATGGCTTGCGAGCAACATATTCTGTCCAAAGGTGGACGAAGTAAAGCACGGGTGAAGTTGTGTGTAGTGCGTGAATAGTGAGGGTTTTATCTCCTATTGTACCAGGGATGCTTTGTCCGAGGAAGGCTGTGAGAGCACACACGTACGACACAAGGGTTACCAACGAAAACGGGCCGCTTCAAACAACTGTGCCGTGACGAGAAACACATGACTAACAGTGAGCGGAGCTCAAGCCCGAGAAACTTTGCGAAAGCTTACGAAAATCACCGTTTCACCACATACTTGAACGTGACACGATATCACCACATATCAGCACGTACTTGAACGTGACGGTGGTAAGCGGCCGAAAACTTTTATGGCTCTCAGCATGGGCTATCTGCTGACCCCAGAAGTCGTGGCGCCAAATGTCTCCCCATGATGATCCGGCCCACACATCCTGGTTTCCCACCTTGTTAGGAACGAAGAGCAAAATCATCGTATGACGCACATATTCATATGCAGGTGAACCTCGTTGCCGAAGGGTAGTGTAAGAGCCAACAGCCGTTTGTGGTGGTGACAACCGTGAAACTGATTGAAAACATCGAGACACAAAGGCCTATCTCAAGAACGTCAATTGTGCTCTTTTGAGTGTGTCTTATGGCTGATGATGACCAAGAACACCGACATGCGGTCTGCCCTATACCGCGTAGTTCGGGGGGCAAAGGCGATGTGACTTGTAGCAAGATGTACCACATTGCACCATGCGTTTGATGGTTGTGGCGCATGATGGCGGCATCGTGTATAAGCTACGGGGCAATGTATAGTACCGCCAACACGCACGGCCTCAAAGTGCAACCGGGGCATAACTGTATGTGTGTGGTGTAGGCACTCTGTACCGGTAGGAAATGAATATACATGATTTCTGATTTGGATCAGAAGACTGCACTTCGTTAAATGACGCGGAAACTACTACTGTAGCAGCTGCTTCTTTCTCTCACCACCGCAGGTCGATCGTCCCACACAAACCCGCCCAAAAGCGTTTCGTGGTGAAGACCGAACGAAATGATGAACAAAGCAGCTGGCGACAACCACCTGGGTTAAACAGAGTGCAACAATTGACAAGCAGTGTGTGTTGCAGGTTGGCAAGACAAAATTACACACAACGCTGTTTGGACGGCACCGACCACCGCCCCGCTATGATGGGTCGAACAGAGAGGCACCGCATCGTGTTTTCCTTCACACAGGTAAAGGTATATCCCGCCGTCAACCCCAACTAAACTCCGAGAGTGGGCAGTCCTTCTTCTGTGATACTACGGTACTTTGCATCATTTTCACGAACCAACGACAAGTCGATACAATACTGCTGTCGCGGGGCAATCCTCTCTGGATATCTGGTCGTGTATCTCTATATCTTTTTCTCCTTGGATCCGTTTACGGCGGTAAGGCTTCACCTGGGCACCCGTCGCAGCAGCACCGACCCGCTGGCCGGCCAGGCACGAGACATTGCCCCTGGCCCTCGTATATAGAGGGAAAGAACAAGAACGGGGGAAGGAGAGCAAAGGACAGGAGGTGTGGCAGGGCGGGGCTGCTGCAGCACAGGCAGGGCAGGTCAATCGGCCAAAGGGGCTCAGTATGTATACGTGTAGCATGCGGATCAATACACCTACCCTTCGGTTGTCCCAGTCTACTGATGCCCCGACATTTCGTTCCTCTCTACTCTCTCTGCTGTGGGCGCAGGCAGTGCCCGTCTACCCCTCTGCCTGTGTGGTTGTCTCTCTCTTATCCTCACAGCGCATCAGCACGCCATCATCCCTTCCTATCGACGACCAACGGTCGGTGTCTTACCCATCCCGGTCGGCGTGTGTTGCGTCTTCTTTCTCCACGTTCTCCGGAGATATGGATGCGGGGCAAGGTGCAAGTCGGGGGCCTTCCGATATTGCAACCCTTACAGCAGCAGCCGTTGCGGCAGTCGAAGCTTCGGCAGCCGCCGGACCTTTGCCAGCACCGGCTGAGGTGCGAGAATCACCGCTACTATCGTTGATTGGAGGTGCTAATTCATCGCGGGAAGTCAAGGGGGCTGCCAGCAATGGTACTCCAACCGTCGTAGCTGCGTCTGTGTTCAGTGCCGCCGCTGCAGCCGCTGGCATCTCCCACACGACGCTGCCGATCGCAGCAACCACAAAGCCAGTGGCAGCCCCCAAGAGAAAGCGACTGATGAGGCTGGAAAACGGGGATTTGGTCGTGATCCCCACCAATATCTACAGGCAGGCCGGCGGTGTGAAGCTGGATATCACATTGGGAGGGTTTCGCATAGACAACGAGAAGTGCACTCTCAAGAACAGGGCTTACAACTTCGGTGTACTGCCAGGATTCACGAGAGAGAACCTCTTGGCCCTAAGGTGCGTAATGCTCGCAAGCAAGAGGATGTGAACCATGTGTGCAAGGTTGAAAATTGGTGTCCGGGGCGTCGTCCATGCATGTTTGTGCTGATCAACCGCAAAGAAGGCACCCCTCCCTCTGAACCGACCTCTGTACTTCTTTACCATGGTACATGATCTACACGGTACGGTAGCAAGTAGTCATGTGACCGTGAGAAACCGCAACATCAACACCACCTACGTCGATCACACCATTGCCCCCCCCCTCTCTCCCCAATGCGACATTCACAAGTAACGTGTGCGACCCCTCTTGAATCCATCGTATTTGGGGCTCTGTGTAGCACAGAGTTTTATTTGCTCTTCTTCTTTCTCCCTCACGAGGCTTGGCCAAACTTCGGCAGGCGGTGCGACCGGAAACATGATTTCTTACATGCGTCTACTGAACGTGCCCACCAACCTTGGACGAGGAATGACCCTGGAGAAATGAGCATCTATTTTAGCCCGTACCTATCGTCACGTTTTCCTCGATACAGCAGTAGTCATTATCATCATGTTTTGCTCGATACAACAGCCAGTTATTCCCATGGGAATCACTTCGCCATACTCCTTTGTGGCTATCCGTGTCTTGCAGCCCGGAACAGCGCTTGCAGCCCGGAACAGCGGTGGTGCGTTATACTTGTAGGAAACACGGCGAGGATGACGCCTTGTAGCAGATGGCGATGTTGATACGTGTCCCTCATCGCTTTCCTGCAAAACTCTCTGTTGACCTACCACCGAGTGCCCACGGAACTCATCCTTGTAGCTCTCTC
The DNA here is from genome assembly GCA_000310025.1 of Ectocarpus siliculosus. NCBI lineage: Eukaryota > Phaeophyceae > Ectocarpales > Ectocarpaceae > Ectocarpus > Ectocarpus siliculosus. The sequence continues at coordinate 285,652 of FN649740.1, read as the reverse complement.
CTCGTGTGAAATGCTACTGTTGTCACTTCATTTTTCTTCACTTGATATCCACGAAGGCCACCCCGCGTTGCTCGCCACTAAAAAACGATCATCTTCTCCGGTCGAGGCAGGGCATTCCGGGACACGCTGCTTCCCACAGACCGATCGAAGATGCCCACGTCGATTCACACAATCATCGCAGCGGAAGCCATGATTCGCTACGACGAGGAACATGTCAAACCGCCAGAGGGCTCATCATTGGCCGTGGAATCCAGCCACTATGGAGGTAATCATGTTGTATCATGCGATGCTATTTGTTTCAGTTGAGTTGATCGGCGTTGAGAAAGCCCGCAGGGACTGCGCGCGTGTATGTGTGTGGTTCGTGAGTAGTATAAGCGTCGACCGGCTGGTTCTGGAGAGAACACCGGACTGGGCGATTCTTACCCGAACACGCTTGCTAGTGTTAGCTTCGCGAGGCCAGGCACGTAAAGCACTCCAGGGTAGCCAGGATGACCCAGCCTCCGGAATCAGATCGATATCGTCCCACTGCGAAGTTAATCCCTGCGGCTGTACTTTGAGTGCCCAAAATAATTCACCTGTTTAGTTTTTCATTCGTACGGCGTGTTTTTCTCTGCTTCGTTTTATTCTGTATGTTTGGTGTAACTTGTATGCGCTGTTCTGCCGCTTTTTTTGTTTTGATGTCGACCGGTCTGGGCCGCCGTCGCCAACACCAGCGGGGAGATGGGTACCGGACTCTCGAGTTATCCACATGACCTACACGGGTAGCGACATGGAGTTAAGGGTGAAAGCGGGCGACCTCCGAGCCGTCAACCGGCCTCTTCAGTGCAAGATGGCGCTGGAAGCGCTGAAATCGGACCCCAAAGTTCTTGAGGGAAAGCTGGAGCCGGCGCCTCCATCCGTAGATGTGTACGGCTCCGGCGGGGCGGAAACTGTAGGGCCGGAACCGGGGGCGACAGGATTTTCACGCTCACCTGAATCGCTGCAGCCGGCATCGTCAGATCCTCGTTCTGGCGGCAGACGTGTCGCGGGAGAAGGAGGAGGAAGCAGAGCTACGGTCGGGGGTGCCAATGCTGAGTTCTCGTTGTTGTTTGGTGGCGCTGCTGCCTTCGCGAACGACGGATTCGTTGACGACCATGACAACGGCCGGCCGAGGACGAAGGACCTTGATTCCACGTCGATGCACCGAAGAAAGAAGAAGAAGAAGAAGACGGTGGTGGTTCCTGCGGCAACGGAAGAGGGGGGAGAAGGTGGCGAGAGCGCCGTCGAATACGACCTGCCGCTCCACGTGCAAATCGTGGAGGGGAAGCAGTGCCGGCCCTCCCTACGGCTCAAGGTAAGCTAAAATCGAACTAGAGAGATCGTGATCGCTGACGAGTTCAAGCTCATGTGCACGTCACGTGTTTCGAGAGTGAGCTGTACGGTCAAATTGTCGTATTTCGTTATTCCGATCCCTACACGTCGTATGCCCTTGGATGTGTTAAAGGTCCCGCTGACGGGGTTTATGGTGGACGGGGAGATTGTGCCGTCGTCGGAGCTGGTGGTGGCACACGGGTTGGACATCACAAGAAAAAATCTCTTGGCTCTGAGGTAAGTCAAGTCTGTCGGGTGGCGAACAAGGGATGCAGATGGTTGAGTGAACTCGTGGTTCAGGGGGGTGCAATTGCGTGCTGGCGTTTCGTTCTGGCTGGTTGCGTGTGATTTACTTGACCCGGGTCCGGAAAGGAGGGGGGAAGGAGTTTATTCTGCCGGGCACAGTAAGATGTTGCGAAGTCGCGAGTGGTTCCGCGTTGTCCTCACTCCGTTTCCAATATCATCCTGAGCAGTGTGAGTCCTTGCGAATAAGAAGCTTGTGGTATTTCTTTCTTCTTTGGGGGATAGTAGTGCACCATTTGGCGTTTGGGGCTTTGAAGACGTAGTCGGGGGCACAAGCCACTGACCCTTGATCGACATTATCTGCGGCATGTCGTGCTGGGCCAATTCAATCGACACTCCAAGACAATTTTGCAGACCTCACGCTTGCTCACTCCCGCTCTTGTCTGCCATCGAACCAAAACGTGGGTCGATCTATTCTGCGTTCAGGGCGTGCTGTGACGCCGTACTGGCGAACTTCGCCGCCCCAGACCTCGTCAAACGCGCCATTGCGGGAGAGATTTTCCGGGTATGGACAAGGAGGAGGGGCGAAGACATGCGCGCTAGGCGGAGTGCTGATGCGATTCTCGGCACAGCTCAAAGCCCTGACATTTCTGGATTGGACGAGTCGCCCACTGCCCCAGCCATGCCTACTGACGTGGTACCACTGACGGTTGTGGGTAGTGGTGGCCCCGTTCTTCTCGAAGGAGGGGGGTCTCATACTCAAACGGAAGCGATTCAACAGCAGCAAGAGCAGCAACAGCAAGAGAAGCAGCAGCAGCAGCAGCAGCAGCAGGACAACGAATCAAGCGGGGAAGCGGCGGTGGCGGCGGCAACGGCGGAAATGGCGGAGCTGGCAGAACTGGCCGAGTTGGCCGCAGCGACCGGAGGTACGATGCTCTCGTCACCGCCGGCGGAAGTAGATTCGGATACTGTCAGTGAAGGTGGCGACATTGGCGCTCCTGCAAACAGCCACCTCGTTGTGACACCTGCGATCACGAGAGCCGCGGCCGCAACGGTAGCAACCGCACCAACAGTGGGCGGGCTTGGAGTCCGGTCGGCCGCCCTCGGCAACGACGACGTCTTCACCCTTTCCAGCCCGACCAGCTTTCCAGGCGGGCCACGTATAGAGCTTAGGATGACCGCAAGCGAGCTGAGGAGGGCTCGCCAGACGAAGGCGGCCGCACTGAAGAAATTACTTGCGACAATGCTTCAGGATGCCAAGGTGCAAGCGGGCGAGCTAGACGTCGTCCACGGGATGAGCGGCCCCGCAATCACCAGGAGCAACTTGAGCGGAGCGGCAGCAGCGGCCGCGGCGGCAGAAGCGGCCGCGGTGGTGACGCGCGCAAACTTGCATACGACGGCACTCCTTGTGAGTGGCAAGGAGGAGCGAGAAAAGGCTAGCAAGAGCACCTCGAACAGCGCCGTTCGGAACGTCGGCTATAGTGGCAGGGACATCGGTTCGAAGGTGGCGGAAAGGTGGGGGGCAACGCTGCTGCTGCACCGCGTCAAGAGGGCAAGAGCGGCAGATTCTTCGCCATTGGGACCTTGCGGGGTTGCTGCCGCCCCTGGGGACATCTCCGTGGTGCCGATCACAACGGCGAGCAGCCAGCGCCGCCAGCTGTGGGCCCTCGCCATCCGCGAGAACGAACTGCGGCACGAGAGGATGAAGGAGGACAGCAGGAGTGAGTACGACGTGAGGCAAAAGGAGCTGCTCAGCTGGATGGTGGACGAAGAGGCCGGCCGGCACGATCACTTGGATGGAACCGCGGGCCCTCCACCGCCAGTGTGGCTTGACACGGACAGATGCACCGCTGACGGTGGCGACCGATCGCCCTTTGTGGCTTGACTTGCGTGGTTCGCAGGCTAACAACCGAAACACCGTTTTGCGCCGTGTGTGGATGTTGTAGGGTTGTTTCAGGTATGTGTCGTCGCTGCTGCAGTGCCACAATCCGAAGTCAATGTTTTTGAGGCTCCCGAGGCACCTAGAAGGGTTGCGCGTAGAGTTTTGGTTGCGCCCTCTGTTGATAGAGCAAATTAAAGTGTTATCTGTGCCCATTCACCGACCGGACATAAATATTGTAGTCTGTCTACCTTTGTTGTACCAGTACCATTCTTGCATATCACATGTGTATTGATTAATATAGTACTTTACCATGACTAGCCTCCGATATGTAAAAATGGGAAAGCCGGGTTAGATCAGTGCGTGCTGTGTCGCTTTTTTCTTTTGTCGGCCCACTGGATTGTGCGACGATTCTGAGGGTTTCGGGCAGGTTAGTGCAGAGTTCTCGCTGTGGTTTTTGTGTATATTCAAGGGTTAGGCTAACTGCAGATCGCTAGTTGTCCCATACCACCCCTACAAGTAGCAACCACTATCACATCCACAACGGCACGAGCAGTACATTTATTGGCGTGGGAAAGATGCCGCTTCCAGTATGTGCACACGCTGAAACGTTGATGCGCTTAATATAAGGGGCGAAGCCGCTCATGTTCGAAGCACAAGCAGTCGCCCTTGGCACATTTTATTTTTGTCGTGTTTCCATACAACAGCAGCAGCGGGTGTGATTGACAAGAACCACAGATCTTTGTCCCTCTTGTCAAACGCAGGCTCACGAGGAAGTATTTCCCGGTCTTTACCCTCCACGGTGTCAACAGAGGAAGCAGTCGTTTCTCTTGCGCGCGCCAAGTACATGAACAGCCTGGTGAACACCTTGCACAACGCCTCGCGGGCTCTCAACAACAGTCAAGCCCAGAACTGGCCGCAGAAGTACAGCCTGATCACGACAAACACCTAAAAACAACGAACAATCCTTGCGACGTGCCAACGTTGGTTGTGGTTGAAGATCAACCACCTTGTTTCTGATCCAGTCCGGCTCCAATGGGCCCTCCATCTCTTGACGGTTACATCAGTTTTGATCTCGACGATGTTCGTCAGATGTATATATGTAGCTAGCAAGACCGAGAGGCGGAGCAGATTGGTCAACGCACAGTACAGAGAGAGACAGGGAACGGTGCGAGCCTCAGGAGCGGGCAATGGACACCGCTTCGGAGAAGACAGAAAACGCGGATGGGATCGATTCCTTTCGACGGACCCCACGAAAAATCTCCAAAACACGACTTAGGAAATGCTGACACGTAGATGGCCGTGCTCTGTCAGGAAGCGCTCACCCTAGCAGATCCTGCTAAGCTAGATAAACACCCAAGAAATTCTAGCTATAATCAAAATGTCACCGTATGGTCGACACGAGCTCGTCCGCGAGTTCTCGGCTCGCGGCGGACAGTACAGACTTGCTGAACACGTGGAAGGGGCTTCCGTCCACCTTTTGTAAGAAGACAACACGACGAACGGGGGCGAGAACAACATATAAAAGGCATGAGGGTGGATAGTGTAAAAACCACGAAGAAACCCGTTTAGTGCTACTCCAAACTCTGATGTTGAGGAGAAGGGCACGCAAGTTTGCAGCGACTACAAGCACTGGACCCCCCACAAACAACGATGTGACTTGCATACACGCCGCTGGGGCTTCGCCGTTGCCCATAGGGCACGAAGGGAGCTTCGTTGTGCCATTTCGGGTAACATCATGAAGTTGCAACCACTTTAAAGACAGAATCAGCACCTTGCAACATACGCGATCATTCATAAGCCTAAATAACGTGAGGTCCGATATATCGTGCAACCGAATCGGATCCAATCCTGTTTGGGCCACAACTACTATGCATAGCGTCTCCGTCTCACTTGCTTGACGACCCCCCCCGCCTCTTCGATGAAAAGCCAACCTGCGGCATAGTCCCACGGCTGCCAACCCTCTCCAGCCACCCCCGAGTACAAGGCGTCTACCCTGCCGCAGCCCACCCAACAAAGGTCCAGGCACCCGCTGCCAACCTGTAAAAAGCAGGCCCAAGGCGAGCATGGACCAATCAGGAGGAGGCCCAAAAAACGCCTTGGTTACACGGGTGTAGATTTTGACGAGACGCAATCGTTGGAACCGCTTGGAAAACGGGCTGGAGACACCTATATCGCGACTGGGTTTGTTCACGAAAACAGGCTGCCTTTCCACGGTGAAAAACCGGCGGTGGGAATACGGGGAGTGAGGGACGGAGATGGGTGCAACCCGAGCACGCCGTGACGGTACGTTCCCACCAATGTGAAACAGTAGTTCAACAACATGTGCTACCTAGGAAGAGCACGCAGGAATACTCTGACTGCACCTGCCGAAGGCCCCGGCATTTTCTGAGAACCTTCTCCGTAACCTCCATCATCTTCCGAACCGCCACGGGGTCCCTCTGGTACCCGTACTCCGTTATCTGAGGATGGGGAGGGGGGGTGGGTCACACATTCGCCTCTACTGTCTAATGAATTAATAGTACCGCGGGGTCTGGTTCTCCTTTCGTCCGTGCCTAAACCAAAAAACTCCGGCTACATTCCCTTCTAGAGGCAACGATAACGGCTATGTATACCAATACGGTCGAGACTTGAGTCAGGTAGGGCAACCAATGTAACAACCAGCTTCCCGGTCTGCTCGTTCGAGCCAAAAACGAAAGTGCCCAAAACCTAATCAAAGACTCAACTGAGTTCCAAGTGGCCAAACGCGCGTCTCTCAAGCTTCACTACATAGACTCCAACACGTCAACCTGAAAATAGTGTCCGACGGGCTGTCTTTCTGCTTGTGATTTCTTGTGTGTGTGTTTTGTTCAAAATCGAGTGCCCTGTTCCCCCCCCTCACCACAACGGCGTTCCCCAACTCGGTGCAGTCCGAGGAGGACGCCTTCCGTCCATTCACGAAGGCCCCGAAGCCTCGAACAGCCTGGTACAACTCGTCCGCGCAAGGATCATATACCACGCCAACCTCCATCTGACGACCGGGGACAAAACAATCGTACAAAAACGGGACCACTTAAAGGGCAATGGAAAAAGGGCAGCGGGAGGTTAGTTTCGTACGGCATTGATAACCCTATGGATAACTCATACCAGTCGTCTGCACACAGTGCGGCAACATGTCTACCCGCAGAACGTCGCAAGACACGAAAAGCAACAAACAGATCGTACACTACAGGCCGAAAGGTGAAAACTGGGGCACTGCTTGCAGCAACGATAGACACACAAAGAAGACGAAACGTTTCGCGAGAAAAGTACACAAGGCTAATGGCAGCACCAAAAGAAAGACGAGAAAGGGAAATGCGACAGACCCTCAAGAAACTGATGGTACAACGCGAGCCGGTTTGTCACACGCGCCAGCCCCGGCGTTGTCAGCCGCTCTGATCCTCCTCCGCCACTACAACACGCGTAGAACCGACTGACCTTGCTTCCGCGTCCAAAGCCGATGCTGACGCAGGTCATAGGAAACCCGTGCACGAAGTTGGTAGTGCCATCTACGGGGTCGACGATCCAGGTTGGCTCGTCCGTAAGCGCGGCGATGGAGCCAGCGTCCGCGCTAGATTCCTCTCCGATGAGCACGTCCCCTGGGAAGCTCTTTCTCACCGCATCGAAGATTAGCTTCTCGTTTGCCTTGTCCGTTGCCGTCACCCTGTTATTTTGTTCAAGCGTTATTGTTGTTGCCGCGTATTTTGTTAAAGCGTTGTTGTTGTTGTTGTTGTTGCCGCTTTCACGAAACAAAGAAGGTCACCCGCAACCGGCAATTCCGAATTCATCTGGCAACTGACCCCTGTCGCAGGGCGTGAACACAACGGGTCGCGACCGGGGCTATCGATGCCCTGTCCTTTAGAACGAAGGAAGAGGGGTGTCTGTCCCAAAGACAAGACCGGCCTAGAACATTGCTCAGACGACAAGGGGGGGGGATGTCGCACTAAGACCTGTTTCGCCCACGCAAAAAATGTCGGCAGTGAATCCTTCGCCAACCAAGGTGCTAGTCTGTACAAACGCAACGACCGACCTCTCTCGATAGAATTATATATGCCTGCGATTGCTACTGTAGTGCCGACAGTCTCACAGGTCTGTGGCCCCCTTGTGGACAATGCCTTCCTTCTTGGTGTTGATGACCAGCTTCATGGCGGCACCGGCTTGCAGAGCGACCTCCGTGGCTAGCTTCAGCCGCTCTAGGAGAGCGCTCTCGCACTTGGACCTATATAGTTTCAGCACGAAAGCAAATATCGAGCCCAAACACACAATAGCGCCACCCAGAGAGGGACATGCACGGGAAGAGGTGGTTGTCTCCCGCATATGTTCATCGGGATTAACCCGTGGAGGAACCGGGTGACCCGAGAACCGCATCAGATCTTCGAATTGGTCTCTTGTTTGGCCAGATGGCGTGCAGCTCCAAAAAAACAGAAATGCAGGTCTACGGCGATTGTTCCTGTCGGTGAAATCCTCGGCCCGTCGGGGAAATGAATGCCCGCCAGGCCTCCACATGTCTACAGCAGTGTCTAGAGGTGCGAAAACTGCCCAAAATGCTGTAGCAGATACATACAGCACAAGCACAAATAATCGCTATTGTTTCATAGCATAGAGAGGAGCAACATGTGTGCTAGCGCCACCACTGGTGTACGAGATCTGCTCTCGTTCGATTGGATTTGCCTCATTTTTGTGTGCCTCTCTTTCGCAGCGCTTTCGCATACTCCGTATCTGAATGTTCGATACTGCGCATGATGACTCCCAGACTGTCGGTCGCCCCGGTGGTTTAGTTGGTAGCCTCGTAACCTTCTAGAGGTCAGGTCAGGGGTTCGAATCCCAGCGTAGGCGAGCTTTTCTTGCAAAGTGAGTTTTTCTCTCGCTTCCGCTCCTGGCCAAGTGGATAGCGCTAGTTCGTGTGTACACAGAGGGAAGAGAGTGCTGAACTCTTCTTGCATTAAAAACCGAAGGCAAAGTACCGCAGGAGGGGAGGGTAGAGAGAGGCTCTTCTGTGTGACCACGGGTTGGAATAAACGGCACTAGTGCTGTGAGCGCTGATATGAAGTGAAAAAAAAAAAAAAATGTTACAACAGCTTGCGTAGTCAGCATTGCACCGCATTTCTCTTGTGTAGTCGCACAACACCTGGTATGCCACCAGTGGTATGTGCGACATACGACAACCATGTTCTGCATTGGCACACAAGACAACAACAACAGCAACAAGTACAGCAGCAACAGCAGCAGCAACAGCAACAGGAGCGGCGGCGGCCGTAGAAGCAAGCAGTGTAGTGTACAGCAGTACAGCAGTAAATCATCACACCGGTGCGGTTTTCAAACTGTCGTTGCGTGACGTGGTTGGTTGCCTGTACGACGACGGACACAGCGTGATCAACTTGAAACGCAAACGCGGTTCGGGTGAGCCCTGTAGATAGTTCTTGTTGCTCCTGCTTCCCCACTGACGCACACAGATAGCCTTATCACACATAGTTCACACTCACAGCTCCTGAGGAACACCGTGGTTGTTCGTGCTGCCCGAGGAGAGTGCGCCGCGTGATGAAGCGGTGAAGGCTTTGCATACCTTCGCAAGACATACGACGGCAAGCACGACGCCAGCGATTTCTGGGACACGGGCCATAGGGCAGCCACTCATCGACATGGCAGCAGGCAGGTTGATCTCAGAGCTGGATGTACTCCGGAGTATTATAGAGTAGCTGCAGAGGTGGTGGCCAGGTGCGGTGACATGATTGTTTGTGCGGATACTGCATCGATTCTGCGGAGCTCCGATGGGTGGGTAGTCATCTCGCGGAGCCCCTCCGCCCCCTCCACGTCGTTCATGCAGTATCATATCATATGATACTGCCATGCTAAGCAGTAGCTGGTGTGAGCCTCATGCCATTTGGCTCTGATTCTTGGATCGCTAAATGTCATTCCATCTCTCCGTTTTACGAAGTTTACAAGTACAATCAAGAGAGAGTACCCACGTCTTCGCTGCGCGGTGCTAATCAATCAAGTAAATGTTAAATATTGTACTCGTGGCGCCCTCCTTTGATCAAGGCTTCTTGCCTCTTCGGCTGTGAAACAGATGTGTGTGTTTTTATTATTAGCATCGACCGCGCTAACCGGCTGACCAATGAAAAGGCGTCAGTCTTAGTGAAGTGGAAAACACAAAACACTTCTTCTATCTGCCATATGAACTCTGGGACCCCGTGAGGGGGCAGCATGGGGGAGGCTAAACTATCCTCCGGATCAAAGACAGAAACGGCAGCAACAGAAGAAAACTGGACGCGTCTACCAGGGCTATTGCCTTGTACTCTAGTTCGTTTAGGAGTATTTTCACTTTATCCTCCTTGTTTTGGCTACCATCATTCTGATCATCGTTTTGACAAGAATCTCTGGCAGTTCTTCCCTAGCCCTGCGTTTTTGTGTTGAGGAAGGTCATCTGGCTCAAACCCTTTGCTCTCTTCCACTCCTCCATGTTTTACTCCTCCGTCGCCGTCTTCGTCCTCCTTTCTTCTCTTTCCCTTTCCTTCGTCTCCATTACTCCCAAAAGAATTACCTTCATTACTATCGTTGTCGCAGAGATCCCAACCGATTGGCCCTGGTGGAAGTTGGTCGATCAGTAGCCCATGACGTTTGAGTACATCGCGAGTTCGCATCGACAGAAAACGAGCTAGCTCGAAAGTAAACCGTCTCCGAATCCTGTAATAGTATGAAAAGCTTTCAGGCGAACTGAGGCTCTTTCGTCGTCAAAATTCCCCCGGCAAAAAGCTTCGTGCGCCAAGTGGTTGGCGATAGCAACGATGAGTCAATTGGTGCCTTTGCCAAGACCACAATACGTTGAAACAGCAGCAGTAAGGAGGGATGTGTGTGTGTGTGTTTTATTATTAGCATCGACCGCGCTAACCGGCTGACCAATGAAAAGGCGTCAGTCTTAGTGCGGTGGAAAACACAAAACACTTCTATCTGCCATGAACTGGGACCCCGTGAGGGGGCAGCATGGGAGAGGCTAAACTATCCTTCGGATCAAAGAAACAGCAGCAACAGCAGAAAACTGGACGCGTCTACCAAGGCTTTTACCTTGTACTCTAGTTCGTTTATAGGTACTTTCACTATTATCCTCCTTGTTTTCGCTACCATCATTCTGACCCTCATTTTGACAAGAATCTCTGGGCAGTTATTCCCTAGCCCTACGTGGTGCGTGTGTGTGTGTGCTTCACGAGGTCGCAAGCGAGCTTGGCGCGGGATACCGCCAAATTTCGTTGGGCGCGACAGGAATCCACGCACACTAGACATGTCCGGGCCTCGACGCGTCTCACCCTCGAAATCTCCGAGTTCTTTATCAAGGCACGAGCGATCAGTTCCACAGCGACCACTCGAGGTAAAAGCTCTACAGTAGATCGGCGTCTCCAGCAGTAGCGTGAGCGGTACCTAGCAGTATCCCCAACACAGCTGGTGCTTCGTTTCCTCTACAACGGACGTCTTCTTCCGTGCTTACACTTATGCTGTGCCCTCATACGGGTCGGTAGACACCAGCCGGCATCCTCCACTCAGCGGAACTACTGTACCCCTACCCGGGAAGGTGGTATGAACTGAGAGCATACTAGGCCTGCCGTTTCTGAACCGCTGTTACCAGGTCCGTGCTTGTCATTTTGTCAAGCTGTGCATCATCTCCCTAACAGCAAGGCGGCAAGTCATGAACGTCCCGCACTAACGTGCCTCCGGTTGCGAATAGACTTGTTGATCGATACGGTCGCTACAAGCAGCACACCGTCGGCCTTTAACTGCAAGGTAACCTACGCACCCGCGGAATTAGAAGGAGTTCACTACAACCCCTGTGCGCCGCTACGCGATAGGTGTCCTGTTGACGGGCACCACTTCGTAAACGAACGGGTCTCGCGCATGGCCTCGTGCGCTATGCAGCAACTCGAGACGTTCATGCATGCATGCGTGTCATGCAGAAGCCTTTTCGGACGAAGAAGAGGAGGATTCGCCTAGCCGTTTCACGCCTTGATCTTCTCCGTGCTCGTCTGCTTGGTCTCCTCGTGCGATATTCCCTTTCTTCGTTTCCGACGAAAGCCCCTCTTGCTTTGCCTCGAACAGCGCAGCCATTGTGTCATCCCCGGCCGTCGCCAAGCCTCCCTCCAGCTGCCCCTCGGCGCGCAAGGCCGCCTGGTACAGCTTTAAAGCTCGCTCTCGATCCACCTCGACACCGATACCCTGAACGTTGTGTGCATTCCACATGAGTGGAAGAACATTACGATTGTGGGTTTTCGTTGTGGTCCATCGCATGCTTGCTTGGCAGGACTTAACTCGAACTCGTCTGCTCCCAGCGTTGCACACACAGACATCGCTGACTTTGATTCGGAGTTCAAACAAGTTGAAGTACAAAGGACTAAATAGCTAGGAATATAAAATTGTGCGGCGTAGTCGTAGAACACCAAAGCCACCGATAAAACAAAACGGAAGGACGTAATCGATCCAGCGACAACATCATCAACTGCTTGCATTCTCAACCCACTTACGTTCTCCAACATTTTCCCTAGGTTGAGCATCGCCTGCGGCATTCCCAAGGCCCCCGCTCTTTCGAACCATGCCGCCGCTTCCGGGAGGTTCTGAAGATAAGCACATGAAAAAATTGACATATATAAAAAAGCGGAAAAACGGTTGGAGACGATTTGTATTCTGCAAAATCGTGTGTTTGGTCGTGACGTTTCAGACGCGTTGTGGTTTCGTTGAGGGTCATGATCAGGAAAACCGGGCGGCGATTCTATTCATAAGAGAGACAGATGGGTTGTGTTGCGCCCAATCGGTTAGTCTCTCCTTCTCCCGCAGTAAATGAGCATGTCTGTTCCCAAAAGAATCGAAATGTCTAGCTCCAGTTAAGGAATGCCGCCATGTCATAGCTGGGATATAGTTGGGTTAAAGGTGGGTACTAGTTTGTACCACACCTCTGTTCCGAAACGAGCAGCACAGCCTTGCAGTGTGTGACATATCGCACTTGTCTGTGCAAGTTATCACCCAGAACAACAATACTCCGACCTGGATGGTAGAAGGCTTTTCGTTAGGCTCACCAACTACGATTTCTAACCATGGGTAAACCAGCGGTTTCGTGTTGCGTACGCCCAAACTGCGTGACTGCAGGTCTAACCGGGTCACAATCAGCTCGACAGGCGAAAACCGCTTCCCACCTGCTCGATTCCGGTGCCTTCAAGGTAGTGAACGGCCGTGTTGTACTGCGCTCGGGGCATGTTCATGTTGGCCGCCTGAAGGTGTAGCTCGAAAGCCTTCTTGTGATCCAATTCTAGGCCCGCCCTGAGTGATTTGGTCGGGCATACAAAGTCAGATCGCAATTGCACCGCAGTAGCACACAGGAGGCAGTGATACGGTGGCGGCGGGGGGGGGGTAGGAGGAATGGTGCCTATAGAAACAGCACGACGAAAAGAATGCAGCACCGTCATGGATATGGATAAAAAAAATAGGCTCGTAACTGCGGCAAGACACGCATTGGACAGCCGAGCTTCCCGTTATGCTGTACGGCGCGCAAGACAGTGGTCGCGCTTGATATTTCTGGGCGTAAGTTCCAGTTGTCTAGTACAATGCGAGTGCATGCATTTGCAGGGGCAGCTCTACCTATGCGTTTGATGTTAGTGACGGTGTCGCGTTGCTCGTGCATCCTGTAGCTTCTGACTTGAAAGCACGGGGTACGGTATGAAGATGTGCAGAGCTTTCGCTGCGACAGTTCAAGAGTGCTACAGCATCTACCACCACAGTGAAAATCAAGCCACTTGGTACACCGTCCCTAACCAGCCACCGCGTTCGCGTAACGGTTGCGGTGATTGATCCTCACGCCAAGCGCAGCCTTCCTCTCGATCAACTGTCGCCACCGTGTTGCACTATTGGCAAACATATGCAAACAGAAAGGTGGTACACTCTGTTGTCGCCGTTTTCATCACCTGCCAGCTGTATACCACGTTGCGAGGGTAGAGTACGCCATGGGATCCCCAGCCTCCATGGCCACCTCCAACCACCTGTGCCGGCAGGGACAACACAAAACAGGGCGAGTTCGCGCCAATTGTGGCATCATGTGAGTTGAGCCAGCTGCTGCATGTGTCAATGTGGTGTGGGCGTTGTGGCTGGGTAGAACATACCGAAAAGAGGGCGGGAATCACTTGTTCGGCAAGATTCACTCACTGGACGGCTTTGGCGTCCTCCTTCTCTCCCCCCTTGCCAGCCTCCATCATGGATGCCGCGGCGTGTATCGCGGGAACGAAGCCGCCTTGGAAGCGCGTGATTGTCGCATCCCGATCAAGAGGCACGAGCACAAAGAGCAAAAAGTACAAGGTATTGAGGTACCGAAAAAGTAGGTCATATCGCGGTTAAAGGGGTACAGGAAAAGGGAAAAGGGAGGTCCACGAAAGAGCATACACCAAATGATGTGGGTGCTGCGGTAGTAGAACAAGGGAAACGATGGCGGGACAATGCGTTTCGGTTGTGGAGGGAAGGCGCCATGTCTCTACATTCACAAACGGTTCGCTCAACGTGACGCCATTCAACCCAACTCGCTCTCGGTTCTTCTCACCCGCGTTCGATGCAAGACGTGGTCTCTGAAGCTGGAGACTTGTTACTGGTTACACATGGACACCGTCATCAACACGCGCGCTAACGTCAAGGTCACCCCTCACCAGTGGCAGCGGCCTTGAAGAGCTCGAGCGCACGCTCCTCGTCCTGCGGGATTCCCACATCCTCCCCCTCGCCCGACGACAACACTAGCCCTAGCGCGTGCTGGAACGGTCCGGGGAGCGGGGTAATGGGCATGTGAGTTCATGGACCCAACGCGACGCAATACAGCAGCAACCGGTGCCGGTCCGTCCAAGCTCCATCTCGGGAGCAACTATCGAGCAAGCACCAACCAGTCCTTGCAGTTGCTCATCACGTCTTGGTTTGCAGGCCCCGATGGCTCAACAGACACACCCGCGACGCACCTTGGCTTCAAGCAAGCCCTGGTCCCCCAATCGCTCGAACAGCGACACCGCGGTGGGAAGGTCTTTCTTAGTGCCGTCCCCGTTCCTCAAGCAGCCGGCGTACGAGTACCTGTCGAGTTACGACATCGACGCAAACACGCAAGAAAACACCCCCCAAGACCAAGTTTTGATCGAGTTGTGGTCAAATGAGCGCCTAATTAGCTGTGGCGATGGGACAAGCGTTAGCTTGAGTCCGGAGTCCGGAGCACTGACGACGAGGGGAACGGAAGATGAAGAAGATATGTACACGCTGATGAGCGGCGGCTACCCGAACCCTTGCACACAACAAAGGCAAGCACCACGGAGGACCAGCATGCAACCAAACTGACCCAGCTACAGCCTTTTCTTTGGCAAGTCCCGAGGATTCCCTCCCGCTGGCACAAGCTGGATGTCGAGAGAGGCAGCAGCGGTGATTAACTCACATGGCTTTGGGGTGGCCGGCTTCTGCTGCTTTCTTCCAGAGCGCAAAGGCGGTCTCCTTGTCCGCCGGTATGTGTTTGCCCTACAGCAGTAGTTCGTCCAGAAACCCGGGGTGAACAGGGTGAGTGCCAAGACAAGAGGGTGGATGGCTTTAAGTGTTATCACACAAGCATGTGGTGGATCAGCTACCGGCTTCTCCAACGAGAGTCGGGGAATGGTACACGACGGCCGTTGTGCGCACAACAGCAGTATCCGGGTGCAGCAGCAGCAGTAGCCGACTCAATCCGGTCATGACTGACTCAAAACGGACACACACAAATTAGCTGGTGGACGCACCTGATGCAAAGCGTTAGCAGCGAGGAACATTTCCTCTGGGGTCTTCAGCGAGAGTTCTTTCTCCTTGTCCCCCTCTGAAGCAGCCGCCACGAGCTCCATCGCCAGCGTCTTGCTCTCGGACGGCAACCTCCTGCCCGGGGGCGCGAGAGACTCCATCGCCTTCCGAACTGATTCCTGGTGATGTGCGGCCGGCGCGGTTGCCTTGGGAACGAGGGATCTGAAAGCGCCAGACACGGCACCAAAGACGCGCTTCATCTTCCGAGCAGGGTGGCGGTAGTCGCACACGAGGCCAGCGCTGAGAGACTGCTAGCTCTTTCACACCCAAAACAAGGCAACTCACTTTTTCGACAAGGAACCGCGAGACTGTCAAGAAAACCATAACGCTCCGTGCGATGAAACCCCGCGGCGGCCGGTGTTATAGAGATCAAGCAGACGCAAAGGGACAGGTCGACAACAAACAACCAGGGCGTGGCGGTGTGCTTGCGTGCGTGCTGCATGGATTTATGGCGTGCTCTGGCTATGGCCGTATTGGTAGCCTCTAGATGCAGCGTCTCCTTGCAGTTTGGCTTCGCACATCAGCCTCTCCGAAGCAGCAGCAGTCGCCTCATGAAGAAACCGCAGTCCGGCCAAGCCGACAGGCTTTGGGCCAGGCGGCGCGCCGGCCCCTCCGTCCGCCTTAACACGGCAGAAACTGGTGTGCCAGAGACAGTGGTGTCCTGCAATACCAGCCTCAAGCCGGACATCGATGCGGATGGTGCTGGGAAGGATGGTGCGACGCTACCGGCTAGCAAAGGGAAGAACATCCGCTCGGAGCGGAGCGGCCTCCTCGTGCTCGCCACCGTACCGTTGGTGTGGGGTACTTACGCTCCTAGCGTAAAGTACTTGTACCAGATGGGAGAATCGCCGCCGGGGCTGCTGTTCAACTTTGCGTGCTACGTGGTGTCCGTGCTGACGTTCGCGGCTGTCGCCAGTCTCAACACCGCCAGAAGACATCGGACAGCAACAGCAGGTGAGTGGTCACGACCTCGGATAATATCTGCACGTGTCCTACAAAATGATACAGCAGATTACCCACGCTGCACAGCAGGATCTATCTGTGGGCACTTACCTTCCCTCTCCGTGCTGCCGTTGTTGACCGTTGCACCCCGTGGTAGTAGTATGTCGTTCTTCGCATGTGTGACGGGTATCAACGTTGCTTTGCTTTGAAGCACACTGGTTGCACAACACCCTCACGGTAGCTGCACAACCTGAGGCTTGCTGGGATACGTTCGACGTATCAACAGCAGTACATAGTGCTGTTTAGAAACCAATAGATGTTCTTAAAGTGTCTTCAACGACTGCACCTACCTGCAGGACTAACTGCTGTTTCGACGTACACTGCAATTTGTGGGTGGGTGATGTGCGCCCAAGACTTGACGGATGAACACATCCTTACACTTTTGCCAACCCGCTCCTACCGTTTTGAACAACACCCACAACACTATTTCGCCCTTTTTCAACAGATTTGCCCGTTATACTGTCCCGGTGACTAACCCTGTCGAACCACTGTCATCCTCCTTCCTCGCATGATGCTAACTCTCTGAAACTGCTGCCCCTGCCCACGAAAGGGGGGGGGAGACACGAAGTCGAGGAAGAGGCAGAACTTCCGCCAAAAGAGAAAGCACTACTAAACCGCTACACCGCACGAGCGGGAGCTGAACTAGGACTGTGGCTTTTTCTTGCTGGCACCGTACAGGCAAGAGTCGTCAAGGGCAGGATAGGAGAACCTTGTCTAGATAGCGATCCGGTCCTAGGCTAGCTCGGCTCAGACCATGTTACAAGGATAGCCTGAGAAAAGTGCATGTTTCGGGGGCTGAAGGCAACACGTCAGACGACTAGCACGGTCGTGCAACACACATCGCTCAGACGTTGCCGCGCTCAAGCTAGGAACGTGGCATTCAACACACGTCCCTGAGGCACCTATTATCCTGTTGAAAGGTGTGGTTTATCGCGCGGCGTTTTATCACCGTCATCGGCGAGCTTGCTCTGGAAATTGGAAACCCCTATGATCAAGTACCGCGGTCCCAGGAGTGTCGGCTACAGATCACAAACGTGTGATTTTTATATCTTCTTGTGGGTTGTTGACTCTGTGCTGAATGCGCTCACACCGCCAGGTGTGGGGATTGGAGTTGACCTCGGCGAGCAGGGCAGGGTTCCTGGTGCAGCTT
This sequence comes from Ectocarpus siliculosus, assembly GCA_000310025.1. Taxonomy (NCBI): domain Eukaryota; class Phaeophyceae; order Ectocarpales; family Ectocarpaceae; genus Ectocarpus; species Ectocarpus siliculosus. Next base: position 268,193 of record FN649740.1, on the reverse strand, counting down.
ACGACGGTCATCGTGCCGGTTTTGGAAGCGTTTTTGGGGCGGCGAAAGCTCAAGCCACAGGTGAACGCATGCCTGCCCGAATCAGGGAGAACTCGCGCCAATTGCAGGAGTACGGTACACCACTCGCGTGCTTTTGGCATTTTTTCTATTTTGTATCGGAACAGTAGGAGTGGTTGCTGTGATAGGATTTGCTTTGCTTTGATTGGGTGCGGTTTGATCATCAATTTGTACTCGGCCAAAGAATCGAAGGAAATATGTCCACAACAGCAACCTTAACAGCAGTGTCTGGACAACAACAATTTTGCAGTTCAGCCGGCAACCATGGTACCCCACAAGTCTCGCAGGAAATGCCTAAGTCGACACCTCTCGCGTATGTGACCTCGACCTAATGATGCACTTAGGGTTCGCCAGGACACGGATCGCGCGGTATCGATGATATCTAGCTTAACGGTAGCACGGAAATGGTCGCTTGTGTAGTCTGTGAGGAGAGTGGTGAGAGGTCATTTCGATGTGTGCGTCCATGCGTGCGTTCTTCTCGCCCGCATGCCTAAAAGAAGTGAAGATCAACGGCGCCACCGAAGAACATGTACCGTAGCTGATCACAGCCCAATAAAATGTATGTTGATAGCAACGATTGACTGTACGTATCTTGATTGAAATTTTATCTGGCGGTGGCAGGTGTGGTTGGCGTGCGCGGTTGCCACGGTGGGAGTTGCGCTGGTGAGTCTTGGAGGCATCCTTCCTCCGGGAGCTGATCTTTTCAAGTACATTTCCGGTGAGCCCAGGCTGGTGAGATAGGTTATCCCGAGCACAGTAAATACCAAGAGTTCTCTGAATTTCAGACCATGCTACATATAGTAGCGTCGCAGCTTGTCTCGTGAAAAATGTGACGTTTTCGAAGGTTATATGGCTTCGTTTCGTAGGTGTGAAGCAGACCAATCCACCAAAACTACATGTATGTAAGTATACCAGTGGTACTTGAAATAACATCAGGCCTACTTGCTGTAGGTAAACTCTAGGCAAGCACCTACCCGTAGCCGTAGCACCTCCAGCGTGAAGACAGCTCTCCTGGTTTCTCCTGCCACCACAGCGTTGCGCCTCTCGAGAGTGTGAAGTTCACGTCGCGTGTATGTTTTGTCCTAAAGTATCTGCCTTTCCATCAAACCGTGCTCCTTCGCCTACTAGTTATTTTTAGGATCATATTCCTCGGTTGCTTGCGCCGCACAACATAGGTTGCACCGCCCGATTTAAAATTTATGTACCTTCCGTTGTCCCGCCGTTTACCGGTGCTCTTCCGACCATAATCAGCACGGCCCCCGTTCCTGCCTATGGCCCGACACTCTCTGGTCCGACACTCGCAATGGACGCAGTTTATGTGTTTCCTACATGATACTGTAAGAGATTAATCATCTCTGATCTCGGTCATCCGTGCCTCCCACCTCTGTGTACTACGGCCGCCCATACAGGTTCTCTTTCAGCCACTCGGCTGGCCCCGTCGGGGCTGTGGGAAAGCGTCACGAGCGGAAACCTTCGGGGAGACTTGCTAGTGGCCTGTTCTGCCCTATTTTACTCCCTCCATGTCGTGCGATTAGGTGCGAGCGAAAGGGGTCAATTGACCTTTCGGTATATTTTTCTTGCTTGACGATTTACTTATTAGTCATGGGCCGTTCCCCATCACAAATTGTAGTATCGTACTTTAGAGGCAGGCGTGATCATGTTGGTTTGCGCAGTGAATTCGATTGCTGTTCTGTGGTGTGGCATCCTATTTTGGTCATCCTAACTTGTTCTTTGTGTCGTTGGGTACGGCGAGAGGCAGTGCGGTCCGTTGTTCTCTTCTCTGTGCTCCCTATACGCTGTGCAACCGACTGAGGTTGTGGGTGCTTCCTCGATGATAGGTAGACTCACGAATCACAGGCTGCTCATCAGTACTACACCCAACACCAAAAACGTGTTTGAGTTTGAACTGAAGCTTTCGTCCACGTTGACGCTCAAAACGTCGCTTGGTGGAATCGAATGTTGCTAAATATCAAAGAATCTATCCTGCGCAACCGCAGCAGTCCAAACCTCCGATCACGGTTTCATCTGTTCGAGCCAACCTCGGATTGGAATTGTTGTATTCCTCAGGAATCCGATGCCCCTCTCCATGCCTTTCTGCAAGCAGGGGTACACGTGTCTAAGCTGGACACGCTGTCTCTCGCAAGGGCGAAGGCGCTCTCGGAGCTTGGGCTCTCCGCGCTATCGCTGGTGGTGGCGGGGTTCTTAGGGGGGCAAGCGGACAACTTCGCGAGGTAGGTTGGGAGCAAGGCCGGCGGGGGGTAGGTGTGGGGCTCTTTATCGTTGGTGGCTGCAGGAATTCGGTGGTTGGGCACGCATCCCTGTCAAGACGCTAAGCTGGAGACCTCATGCGGTCTCGCATGTAACGTGCTTTGTTGTTTTGTGTTGTTGTCTTCGCACATTTGAGAACCGTTCTGATACCTCGCAGTGCCTCCTATCATCCGTACGGGTCCAAATGACGCGGACGCCTTCCATGGTCACAGGCTATCTACCCACCCAGAGAGGGTGCACAATGCTAATGAATTCATCTTAAATGCGATAGTATCATGATAGACCCAGAAAGAATAGTCCCCTGACTCCAGACGTCGCAGGCGACTCCGGCTTGATCGCCTTGGGGTATTGTGAAGATTGACCTTGAACATGGTCGCATTTTCTACACAGTATCCGCAGAGACACCGTCCGCGAAGAGGCTGAATGCTGGTGTCAAGGCTAGATCGATTCCCCGCTACATAGTGGTGCGATCGCGTTGGTGATCGTGCTGGGGTGTGTATCTACTGCTACGCGCCCGCCCGTTTTGCAAACACGTAGAACCGGCACTTGATTTTGCTCCCATCAACTCTCAAAGTTGAAGCCATTCTACCAACATGAACGCGAACTCTTCCTGTCTCCAGCTCTACCGCTGAGTCCTGATCCTCCCTCTCCACCCATGCTTCTTCGCCGCATCATCTACAACCAAAAACGTTCGGCCGATTTTTTTAATTAGCTTTCTTGGTGCCCTGGCCTCGAAGCCTGACCTGCTCCTGGTATTCTCCGCAGTGGTGATCTGGAACGGGGCCCTAACAACTGCGTACGCCATGTGGGCGCAAACCCGGGGACAGGCGTCGGTGGCCCCTAGTGAGGTGGGGGTTGTTGTTTCTTCTCGAACAGGGTGGACTGGTCTCAAGGCCGCTTTGCATCTACTTCTTCTGGGCCGCCAAGAGCTAATCTTGCAGACACCGTTTAGCTCTGCTCTCGAGCTTATCTTTCAGACACCGTTTAACTCTGCTCTCGAAGTGGTGTGTCCGCCCGCACAGTCTCTCATCAGACGCTAGTTCCGCAGTCTGCCTCTCTTTGATCGTTCCAAGTAGTGTGTCCTCTTGCTTGTTCCGCTTTTTTTTCGTCGTGCAGGTGTGACGCAGGGTGTGGTGTAGGGCGACCACTTCTTGGATAACGAATGGCACGAGGGTAGATGCAGCGCCCCCACAGATTTACAGACAACCGTGGAGCGACCGGTAGCTCGGGGACAGCGATGAAGTTGGTTTTGTGAGCCGAAGAACTTACGTGTGTGACGTGAACTGACAGAGAAGCTTGCTGTTTTTCACCAGACAGTCTTGAGAACATCTCAATCCACTGGCACATACAACAACAGCTGTAGACGTCCACAGCTGGAAACCGCGCAGAATGCTGTATTGTTCCTCGAATGGACCGATTCGACCCCCCATGTTAGACAGCGACGCTTGAAACTCTTCCATCCAAGAGGAGTGGAGAGAGGCGGGTGTCGCTCAACAATTCCCAACCCACGCCTGCCTCCTTGAGACACTCTAGAAGACTGAAGGTCTGAAACTACTGCCCGTGATTCGGATTTCTCCCTCCGGGTTGGTTGTGTCCGTCGTTGTCAACCTCACGGCAGGCGAATTTGGTCTACTCGCTGCAGCCGCTCTGGTCCGTCCTGTTTGCGGCAATGCTCCTCAAGGTGCGGGACGAATGTCATTTGACGGCCACATATATGTTTGCGCACAACATTTTTTTAGCTCGATTTTGTTTTTTGCAGGTGGCAACGTCACATTGCCGGTCTGTGTACACCCCCCAAGCTGGACAAAGAGTTACAGCTGGGGGAAGATGACTAGAGCTGCTGCTACATTTACCACTCTCTGCATTCGCTTCTTTCGTAGACAAGGGAAACAAGGCATGAGGGTATTCTCTCTTCGGTTCCGAGTTCGAAACAAATCCACCTCCATCGTGTGGAATAGCAGCAGCATTGTGGGGGTGTGAAATGGCAATGTAATTCATTCTGTGCTGTGGCCCACTTCCGGGGCGTTGTTATAAAATTTACACCAAAACACAGGAATACTACCATTTCGAGATATAACCACAGGCGAAAGGGATGTGCCGAAGTCTGAGTGGAGGGAAACTGGCTGGAAAACTTGGCATATTCTGAGTCTGTTAAAGCCCACGTATCCTCGCGCAAGAAGACTGTACTTCTGATTCGTTTGAATGTGCGTGTACCCGTCTCTTCCCGCAGGAGTCTTTTAGGGGCGTAGAGGCGGCGGGCGCCGGACTGTTGCTCTTGTCGCTGTTTCTTGTTACGACCCAAACCGGCGGCGGTGGCGGCGGCGCTCGTCCTACCAACCACGGCGGCGATGAGGCAACAGCATCAGCACCAACGGCGGCAGGCCAAGGCGATGAAGAGGCTGCAGGAAAAATTGCATGAGACAGCAGGAACCTTTTGCATTACATGGTTAGGGAGTTGGTTTGGTGACGGCACGTGAATGGTTTCTACGTACGTGTGTTTCCCGTTACCCGCTCTCTGTGCTTTTGGTGTCGGCGGAAGTTTTCATTCATGGAACAACATTTTTGAGAGTTGTGTTCCTCTTGAGACAAAGAGAAAACCCTTCAAGAACAGGCCGTAAACAAAGGCTTCAGCACGAGTCGCCGCCCTCATGTTCTTCAAGGACGACAAGAAGAGTCGGCCACTCTTCGGTGTGGGTTGGACACAATTGTACATAAAAACTGCAAAAAGGCTTGGATCCCAGGCTGTTTCGTTGGGAGAGATGCCGCAAGAACATCACTCGATGACCTCATCACCTCATCACCGAGGGTGCCATTAGTCTAGATGTTCAAAACGGACAAAGCGGTGATGAATACTAGAGGGCACGCCATGGTGCCAATTCTAATATTTGCCCGTGGAGGTGCGCTACTGCTCTACCTACCCTTCGGTTTCGCGGATGGATTGGTGTGTGGGTCCCTGGGAACTGCCACTGCTGTAAAACGCTTTCCATGACGTCGCAACGCTTGGAAATCGCGGTGATTTTTGTGTGGGGTACGACAAGTAGGAGCGGAGCTGGATGGTCTACACCCTCCGCCGCCTTCATTGCTAAAAGCTTTGATGAATTTTCAGTATTGGTGTGTCTAAAGGTCCACGTCGGCGCGGAGATCGCCTCTCCTTACGGTAGAAAGGGACGGAGAATGCCGCAAAATATTTGCTTGGTTGTATCCAGTTCGAGTCCATGGTCTGTGAGGAAACACGAACATTGGATTGTCGTGCTTTTCTCGCCGGGGGAAATGAAACACCATCTGCAAGTTTTAGCGACAACGGCGTGTCTTCCAGCGAAAGGGGGTCATGGAAAGAACTACAGCCAGGTGACTTGTGTCCAATTTCGGAAGCTCTATAATGGCAAGCATCCTTTTGACAAAGGCCCCACAACGACAATGCTATACTGTACCAACACGGTAAAACCCTGCATTCGACTGCACGATCACGCTAGGCTAGTGGTTCAATCAACACATTGACATACAGCAAACCCCAAGAACGCCCGACGTCTATCCTAAGAAAACAAAAAAAAACTGTCACCAAAACACCAAAATCGGTCAAGTTCAATAACCTGCTGCTGCGGCTGCTTGCAGGCGAACCGGGGGGAAATCTACAAAATTTTGAACAGCCTCCACCATGAAAACTGGCTTCTGCTTTAGAAACAAGCGACGCACCCAGCCAACCAACAGAGCGACTCGATGGGAAGACTGATGCTTCTCACTGCCCGCAAAAAGAAATACACATGCATGCGGCGGATCACTCGAAGGAACACACGAAGATAAAGAACATCTCAATACACAATCGACTGTTGGTGGCATCAGTAGCTCTCTTAAAATATCCGGAGCGATGTGTTTCTTGCTCTCCGGAAAGTGCAACAGCGTGCACACAACGCATCATCTGCACGAAACTTCCCCAGCAAGTACAACCAGCCATTTCACTGCTGTAGTGGAAATAGCCATTTCGCAGCACTTCGTATCAAATGGTTGCTAAAACCCCCACATCATGGCACGATACTTACACCTCGAATAAGTTGCAGCCCGCAACACAACACAGAGCTGATTGTCGCTACAAAATTCAGCCGTACTGCTGCCGGGAACGGGCCTTTACGTCCCGAATCACATGCGCTCGGGGTTGCAGCAGTAACGCCGAAAGGACAAAACTGCACCAGAATTGGTCGTTTGCACCCACCCGGGCAAGGGCGAGTCGTGCCCAACGGAACAGTAGTTGTACCCAAAAATGGCGCACCCAGCTAACACCGACCTCACCATTATCTAGCGATATCTGGGCCGAGAACGCCAGCAGTAACAGGTCTTCTCAGATCCCAAAACGTCGCCGGTCACCGCGGACACAAACACAAACCCACACGTTTCCAGACCTACGCCGTCAAAATGCCGGCTCACACGTAGAAGTATCTCGTGTTTCTATCGCTTGCTGGCGTGTGACGTCTCTACGTAAGACCTGAAAACAATATGCCTGTACAAGAAAAAGAAAGAAGATGGCCACTCTCATGCTCGTATTTATCCATCCCTTGCCGGCGTTAATCTCCACATCGGCCTGAAAAACAACATGCCTGCACAAGAAGATACGAACACTCTCATGTTCGAGGAGGTGGCCCACTATTTGGCTCGACCTCGGCCTCGTCGGACACGGCATCGACTTCTCCGCCGTCGCCACCTGATGGGGGGGGGGCATCGTTATCCCCGGCGGATGCCCCGGGCCCCCCACCGTCGGTTTCACGAGGCTCTTCCACCCGGCGTTCCCCCACCTTGCTCTCCCCGACCTTCACGTCCCACACAGACCCCCCCGCCTCCTCCCTCCCCGTGGTATCACTTGCCACAGCACCCCCCCCCCGGTCCGATCGCCGGAACATAACGCGCACGGCCACCACGGTGCTCAGGGCAATCAAGCTCCCGACTCCCGCCGCCGATACTGCCGTCGTCATTGCCACCACCGTCAGCGTCAAGAACGGTAGGCCCAACGCCAGGGCGGCACCCACGGAGCCCCCCGGCACTCGGTAGGGCCGGCGCAGCCCCGGGAGGGCGGTGCGGAGGCGGTAGAAGGCCGCCAGCTCTAGCGCGGTCTGGAGGGTGTAGAGGAAGTTGCCTTGTTTGTAGCGGAGCGCGGAAGGGGAGAGCGCGGGGCGGACCTCTGTCATTCTAGGTGCATGGAACAGAACTACTGTAGTCGATGGATAGACTCGGAGTGCGTCAATCAGATCCTTAGGCCGGCGCTTGGTTTCAAGAAACGCTACTCCTGTACGTTGCGTAAGATACCACACCCCCAAGGACCAAATTCCAAGCCCGATTACTCCTGCGGCAAAAACAATGTTACGTGTTGAAAAATGCAGGCCTTGGAACAGTCTCGTCAAGATCTTTCCGGAAAACGCATCAATTGACTTGGACCTCCTCTTCGCTGTGGAGCAATCGAGCTTCGAAAACCGGTCCCGCGGATGTGGTACCCGAACCTACAGTACAAAACACACCACCAGGAATAGGCAGCAGGCCGACACTCACAGACGAGAACCAAGGCATGGAAGTCCAGCGGCTGGCTGATGGCAATCAGCGCCGCGATCACCCCCAGCGCGTACGGGTGCGTCCCGTGCCGGCTCTCCACCAAGAGCTTCTGGGGCAGCAACCCCCCCTCGGACATGCCGACCAGGGCCTGGCTCGTGACGGTCATCTCGGACAGGAACGAGCCGCTGTTTGCCACCGCCGCCGTTATGGTGAGCCACGCCCCTAGCCACTTCCCCCCGGCGATCGCGTCGGCCGCGTACCTGTCGGCGTGTTGTTTGTTATACGGGGGAGGCAGCCGGGGCAAGAGACAAAGAGGGCGTCCGTAGAGGTGTTGTTATTTCGGGGGGGGGGGGGGGGGGATACTCATGTTTTGCGTGCCTTGTTAGCGGTTAGACCATTTGGGGGGGATTGGCCTTGCTCATTTTGGTATTGACCACGCGTCCCGTTCGAGATGGAAATTCCCTCCATGCTTCTGACGTAAGACACCTACAATATCGGGGTTTGGGCTTCTTGTTGTTGCAACATGGCCATGCGTTTTACATGAAAACAAAGCTGTCGTATTGGGCGCGGGGGTGAGGTATTTATAATATTTAGAGTGTGTTGGGGGAGGGGAGGCGACGAGGGCGAGACAGGACCGCAAGCTAGGCAATAGGCGGCGGGACACAAGAAGATGGATTCTGGGTCCAACTCCGCCACAACGGCAGCGAACAAAACTCGCGTACAACGCCAGACCTTTGCCTCAACGCACCTGAGATATCCGGGTTCCCACTCCGGATACAGTTCCGGGTCCGTGGCACCGGCGGCCACCATGTGGATGATGCCGTTGATCAGGGTCTGCATGCCGGCCGCGTAAAGGATGGCCCGGGGAAAGTTCTTGGGGCAGTCCTTCACGTCAGGGCCAACCGACGCCACCTGCGCCGCCGCACACCGACAAACCACCACCACCACCACCACCACCACCAGTCAAAAGGCATGGCTGGAACGATTGAAACCACGATTTTTCGACTGGCTTCGGCGGAGGCATTTCGAGTCTGTCTTGCGTCACGCCAAGCTCGCAGAAAATAGGCCAGTAGGAGCTGATGCCCCTATCGAGTAATTTCAGGAACGATGGGGGGTCAGGAACACAGCCAAACAAGGGCAGAAACCCGAAGTTTGAACCACCAAGAGTTTTGTGCTGCCGCTGCCTTCTCCGTGGCACAGAACTCTGCGTTCGTACGAAGAGGGTCCGCAAGAAAGCTCCAAAACACAACCGGCGAGCATCTCAGGGAAATAAGTCCCGACTCCTTTTGAATCACTCAACACCCTCAAGCGCGGTTCGCGGATGCCCCAAGCATAAGACAGGCGATGCTGCCCGAGGTCTGACGAGATGATGAGGGTTTTCCTCGCTGGTAGGCTTTCGCCGGCCGGCTTGGAATGCGCTTCACCGACAGCGGTGGCCCGGGAGGCCAAACGCACTTGTCTTTTAGACGCACGGAAAAGCGAGCAAAAAACTAGGTAAAACGCGTGTGTGGGAGAACAACAAAAAAAAACACAGCAAAAAACAAGAAATATCGTGTGAGGTGTAGGCCGTTCTCGCTTCTCAAGCACCGCGCGGGTGCACCCTACTCTACTCTCTCTCGCGCTCGGCGTTTTTCTTTCGGGCACAGAACTTGAGCGCGAAACTCCCCTGCTCCTTCCGACCCGTCGTGACACAAAACCACCCCTCCCCGCCCCTTTGCTCTCACTTTCTGCCAGTATGTGCTCGTCCAGAACATGATCTGGATGAAGAGCCTCCAGTCAACGTCGTCGGCCGCTGGGGGAGTCGCCACCGCCGCCCAGTCCACGCGGAAAAGGCCAAGCCCCACCATCAGCACGAGGGGAAGCATCGTGAACGCGAACACCAATTCCTCCGCACTGGCCACCACCTACATAGCCAACCGGGTGGGGGGACGAGGGATCGGCAAAAACAAACGGCGGGGTTCAATACCACCAGGTTAGAACTGCAAGCGTGTGAATGCAGAGGGTCCTTGAAGCCAGTGTTTGACGGGGGGGCGGAAGGTGCAGTTGCATTGTGGCACGCTGGCAAATCTATGCGCTACCCGACGCGCAATGGAAACTAGGCGATAACTCATGTTTGCACCGTCTCAGCAGCTGTATCTTCCAAATCGCCGTATATAGTAATGCCCACATTTCCGTATGCCGCATCCATAAATTTATGTCGTCATAGAATGCGTTTCCTCCCTTACCGCCGACCCTCGGTACACGGCCCAGGTGAGTGTCGCGATGGAGCCGTACACGAACACCCAGCGCAGCGCGCCGGAGAGGCCCAGGAAGTCCGCGATGATGAGGGGGTACAGGGCGTTGTCCAGGAAGGACGTCGCGAACGACCACACCGCGTCGATGAAACCCCACTCCGACCCGAACGCCTCCGTTACCCAAGCAATGCTCCCACGGTGGTCCTGCCAAAAACCACATCGCACACAGCAGTTGTTGTCAGAAGCGACCAAGACAAAAATTGCTGCTGTATGAGATACGTAGTACAAGATCTCGAAAGGCCAGTTCTTCTTTGCATTCCATGCACGCACAGCAGCAGCGAGACTTCGCACCAATTTTTCAACGTTAGCCGAGCCGATTCAGTGGAATCCTCGTGTCAAGTAGAGCCCCCCTTTTCTCAGACCTCGGCACCTAAGATGCGCTGATGATACCCTACGGACGACAGGTTCAAACGACGTGCTTGATTCCCAGCGTGCGCCCGTCCGTAGACAGCCCACACGTTCACGACCTGGCACATCTACGATCTTTTCCATTGCGCGGAGGCCGGGATCTGCACTCCGCCTACAGCAGTAGCGTGAGCCCACCACGCCCGGAGAGGCGCAGTTGCGCACCTGAAAAGTGGTGGTGAGCTCGGCGGTAACGAAGCAGATCGGGAGCTGCCACACCAGGGGGAGGATCACGAAGAACCCAAGGGTCACCATGAACGGTCCCGCCGCTTTCACCGCCTGTCAGAAACGTCATGATGACGGGGGAGGGGATAACATCCGGGAATTTACAATGGTTGGTGGAATGTGACGTACAAGTTGGGGGTCGTAAATAAACCAAGCTCTTGCGCCCAAGCTATCACGTGCTTCTCGAGGAAGAATAGCAAGATGGCGACTGATCTGGTGGCGGTAGCTGTAGCGTACGCCTCCTATCCTGCTGTTGCAAAAAATCAACCCAACATGTCTTCTTTGCGCTGATCGTACGTTGGGGGTTGAGTCTCCGGATTCGAAGGGCAACGAGAAGGCTCAACACCACCACGTTACAGCATCCCTATGCTGCTGTGCTGTTTAGCACCATTTCCTGCTATGGGGTAGTCTCTATCCGCCTTCTCATGGCTTGATTGTGTTTGCATTTGTTTCGTATGCGCTCCTTCTTCTACTATATTAATTACCGAAACCTGTATGGATATCCTCTGCCGCGTTATCTGCTCCTGTGCTAGCACCTGCACCCTGCAGTGGGGAAAAAATCTATCCGACCTTTCTTTGCTCGGTTGGGCTGTTGCTACCTGGGCATTACCAAAGCCATGACGGAGGTCAGGACATCCATACCTGCGCTGGCCTACTCTCACCTCCTCGTCTCCGAAGGGTACTCCGATGTTGTAGTAAATTAAGAAGACCAGAGCACCAAACGACAGCGAGTGCTTCGCGGAAGCTGCTGGCACGCTCGGCGTGTAACCATTCTCCTCGTCCTCGTCCCACCCGATAAGCGGGGCCTTCAAGCTGCCCCCGTTCACAGACAGCACATTCTCCATGTACTCTACAATATGCACCATGGAAAAACGGCGATGAAGCGAAGGTGAGACGCAGCACATTCTCCATGTAATCTTGCAAGGTGAGAGATCTCGGACCAAGCGGGGACCAGGGTTGGTTAATTAAGGTGAAGTAGGGTAGGGGGCCTCAAGGAGAGGAGCCCCTACCCGGCAGAAATGCTGCCAGCGCTTCTCTACTAAATACGCTATTTACTATTTACTGCTGTAGAGTAATATTTAGTGTTGTTGTCGGCGTGGTGGTCGGTCATCATCTTCGCATTACTGTATTAATAACGTTCCGACCCTAAAGATACACGATGACCAATCATAACTGCGCCGAACGCCCGCGTCTCGAAACAAGCACTGCCGCACGCGATCAGCGGATGCACTCCTCCTCTCCTGTGTACAGCTGTACGGCAGAACAAACACTAATATAATCACAGAATGCGCACGGGATACCCTCTGCATTCTACGTCAGCAGCTGCTGTATCAACGGAGTCCCGTAACCACCGCTGGTGCTGTGATTGGATGACGCGACCAAGCGGGCTTAAGTTAGAGTACTCGCGCTTAACTTTGCAGCACGATTAATGGCAGGCTCTGAACGCCTGGATTGGAATGGATGATGGTACACTAATAAGGAGGGGTGCGTGGCTTGAGAGTTGGAGAGTTGAATTGGAGGTGCAGACCGAAAACGTTACGTTACACATTTGTGCCAACACATTCATACGCTGACGGTCATGGGTTTTCTCTCAACACGCTTCAAATGAAGGCGGGGATGCATGGTACAGTGGGACTTAGATGAAATTGCCTTGCGTAGAAAATCACGGACGCTTGCTTCTTTACGCAACGCCCACGGCTTCACTGCTTCCCAGCACTTCTACATTCTGCACGCGACCAAACTGCTGTCGTCGTAGATTCAATCGTAGATACCATACAGCAGTACGATGGGAACTGCGAGAGCGAGGTATAGTAGTTGCTGGCTCAAAGACCAAGTTGATCTACTGTGACTCAAGGCCCCTTTCTTACCCACGATCCCACGATGGAGTCGGCCGCAGCTGTAGCGGCTGCACTGCGTGCAACTGACAGCAACCAATGCTGGGGGCTCCGTGTATCTCCGCGCAGAGATGAGAGGTTGGGCCAGTTACGCAGACAGACACACAACGCGCCGTGACGCCCTGCCACACAGGCTACCCACAAGCACATCATCATGATGTCTACCACGCGGCAGCTACTCCTCGGCGCGTGTCTCATCGCGGGCAGGACCGGTGCGTTCCACGTACCGGTCGCTTCTTCCCTGTCCCAGCACACGCGTTCGACACTTGCAGTTGCAGGAAAGTGCAACTCTGCCTCCGTTCGCCGAAGGTTCCGCTCCGCGGGCTTCGCGATGGCGGCGGCGAGCGGTGAGATGCAGGAGACGATCGAGGCGAGGCTATCGGAGGCCCTCTCGCCGGTGCACCTGGAGGTGATAAACGAGAGCCACATGCACTCTGGGCCGGCGAAAGAGAGTCATTTCAAGGTGAGTCTGCTGTATGTTGCACATTGAAACGTACATGATGAAGGGATCGCAACCAAGGTTTTGGGTGAGTCGGATTGTAGACTACAGCTTGTGTCGAAGGCAGGGGAAGCACACACTCCCTTCATCTCTGTGCAGTAGGTGGTTCACTACTGTGGTTCTTTACTACGTTTGGTATGACCGCCGCGCTGGTGGGCTGATGCTGAGCAATTATGGCTCTTCTGGGCGCAGCTAGCAGCATCTATCCGTTGTATGCTATGTGAAATCCCGAAGAGGAAAGGGCTCGTTCTGAATCACAACATCGCAACCACAGCAGACCTACACACCTACACTGCTGTAACTGTTGTGTACTCCACAACAAAGCGGAGTAGACTTGATGTGTACGCTTACAGTAGAGATCCCTGTTTAGTGCCGGTATGTGCCCAGAAAAATTTACCGGCACTACTATGCCGGACACCGGCACTATACCGGGCACCGGCACTAAACAGGCACTAAACAGGGACCCCTTACAACTGCTGTAGTTTTGCATCGTAGATCGTAGAGCCTTCGTTCATTCGGACCATACGGCGTCTGGTAAACTGCTTACCACGACCTAGGCAGGAACCCGACAACTAGATAGCGTCTAGCCCGTGCTCCCGTCGAAACTGGACTGATTCGTGGAATGCGCTGACTGAAAGCTCAGCTGGCTTTGGGTGTGAGGCAGTTGGGTTGGATCTACATATAGGCAATGAGTGGATGGTGGATGGCTAAGAGCGATTCACAATCCTGTAGCAGCCAGTGGTATGGCGCGCGGATCGGACAAGTCGCACTGATTGTCACTTTCAGGCCGCCGTCAGAAGAGCCCCTCTCCCTGACCAAACGGATCCATCGCTCACGACTCAGGTTATCGTTGTGAGCGACGAGTTCGAGGGGAAGCCACTCCTGGCTCGCCACCGCATGGTCAACGCGCTCTTCGCAGAGGAGATGAAGGGCAAGATGCACGGTGAGGCACAAACACGAAAAACAATAATGACAGCATTTTAGAGTCCGGATGCTGTAACACACCGTTGTTTGGGTGCTGGGTATGCAGGTGCGAATGCCCTATGCGTGTGCTAGCGATGGCTCACGTAGCCCTCGTTACCACAAGGGTTTGTTTGGGATTGCTTCTAGAGCGTTTTGAAAGACTGCGCGGAACGCTTTGTCGATTAAGGTGCATCAAGCTGGTCTTTCGCTGCGTCGTAGAATCGCTTCGAACGTTTGCAGGCCGCCAAGAAGGGACCAGTTTAACACTCAAGTTGTAACCATCTCGGTGGTGCTGTGCCCCGCTGCCCTTGCTTTGCCCTCGTTCCCCTCTCGATCCATGAACCGCCACTTAGCTCTTTCGATTCAGGGGAAAACGCCCGCGCAGTGGGAGGCGGAGGGACACAAGGTAGCGCCTTCGCCTCCTTGCATGGGTGGAAGTAAAGCCGACCCTTCGATGTGAGGCCTTGCTCCAAAAACCGGACTTGAAGAGTTGGTCATCCTTTTTGTTTTTTTCCCCGCAACAAAGGGGGCGCGGGGCAAGCAAGGGATGGTTGGGCGTAGTCTTTTTTTACTGGTCGATCTTATGGGCGCGAGGCGGCGAGTGTTACGGGCGTTAGGAAGCCAACGATCGTGGGGGGAAAAGCTCTTTTCCCGAGTGGGACCCCAAACGGTTTGCCATGCTTTTACTTCGTCTTCCAGAGTGATGGCTAGCCAGTCGCCGTCCTGTGCTGTAGCATGTAGCTCTACATGCCTACGGTGTGTGTTTTGGGTTGACCTCACGATGGCGGCGACGAGTGGGGGGTTCGTTGTTGGTTATCCTAGGAGCACGTGGTCCCCTCAAGTTGTGCACCATTCGTACGATGAGAAGGTGCTCGGGACGGTGTTTATACAACAGTGTGGGTGTGTTTTGGTGTGGGTACGGTATGTCTGGGTGCGGGTTGACATCCACTCGCAATGGGGGACGTCGAGAGGCGGGAATCTGTCGTCAAACGGTGGGATTGTGTTGAAAAAGAGAAAAAAATACCTTGAATGGACACTCACAGGGCTGAAGACCATCCCCGTTCGGGTGATGTGTTGTCCTGCTCGCGTAATGGAAGTGTGCGTACTCCCACCGAAGCATGCTACGAGTCTACCACCACAGCAGTGTCGCGACGTTCGTTATGTGCGTGACCGGACATTGATGTGCCTTCCACGGTAACGGTCTCCGATGGCGATGCTGCTGTCGTGTTCGATGCCTAGGAGCGACCGCGGCCCTTTGCTCTCGCACGTTGGTTGTACAGAATTCTGTCTCCTTTCTACGGCGGTTGCATATCAACCGACTCGTGGATATGCATCGTGAGAAACGACCACGCATCTACGACATGACAAATTCAAGAGCTCTCACCCAAGTGTGTATCACGAACCTATTCCTCTCAAACACCACAATCCAGCTGCAATATCCCGGCTCGTGCGGCACGTCGCACAGCGCAAACCGGGCTTGCTCTTTCCCCTTCTTGCGTCCTTGCGTTGTCCGTGCTTCTCAACCATATTAGCAACTACAAAAACACAAAGCCCGGATACACACCCCTACAGCCCCCCTCCCGTCCTACCACACCCTACGCACCCTCCTCCTTCCCTCTTTTCTTCGCCCTGCTGGCTGCCATGAAAAACCCATCGCGTTCACACCGCGCGTGTACTGCAGGAGCAGCAGCAGCAGCAGCAGCAGCAGCAGCAGCAGCAGCCAAGCGTTAGGAGCCACCGGGTCTACGGCGGCAGCACGAAGAAGAGAAAGGCACAGCAGTAATAGTCGCGAGGCGTTATTCTCGACGTGGCGGCGGCGCCGGCCGTCCAGGTTCGGGTCAGCGGTGACCGCTGCCGGCCTGTTGGCCGTAACGGTGTGGCTGTGCTCCCCCTCAGCGGCATCAGCGGCGGGATCTGCGGCAAAGGCGGGAGCCAAAGCGTCGGAGAGCGCTAACCTCGTGGCGCAGGTGGACAAAGCTTTCTGGATATTCAGCGAGAACCTGGGGAGCATCGTGAACCTGAAGAGCACGAGACCGGTGGCCCAGGCCATGATCCTGTACGGGACGGCCTGGATGACGACCAGCTTGGGGCCCGTGGCCGCCGCCGGGGTTATCGGGCAGCCTCTCTCCCGAGCGCTTGTCGCGACCTGCGCCGCGCACGCTTCGTTCGCGGCGATCAAGTTCTCCTTGGCCATCCTGGCCATGTCTAACTTCCCCCCCGTCTACGCACCGCCTCCTCGTCGTCACCCCAACAACAAGCCCACGCCACCCACCACTCCCAGGAACAAACCGCCGCCAAAGGCCCCGCGGCGAAAGCTGGAATTCCCCTCTCTTTCGCCCAGGCGGAGAGGCCCGCCCGCTCCGGTTTCAGCAGTACCGGGGACGAGAATACAAGTGCGTCGGTCGGCGAGGTCGGTGCCAAAGCTGTGGCTGATGGCGTTGACCGCCGCGGGGGGTCCGGCGATGGGGGCCGTGGGCTCGGCCGTCGCGTGGAAAGCGGGGTTGGTCGCGATGCCGGCGGCGCTGTCGTCGCTGTCGAGGGGCTCCGTGATCTCCGCGCTGCTGGCGGGGACGCTCTGCTACGGGGGAGCGGGGACGGAGGTAGTGGCGCGGTGGGCCGTGTTCCAGGGCATCATGGGGGCGCCCTTCGCGGCGCTGCTTTCCCCTAGCGCGCTGATGTTGGTGTACTTGTGCAACTACTATTGGCGGGTGGCGAAATCGCGTCGAAGTGGGCCTGGGTCGCTCCCCCCCGGGGTGGGTGCAAATGCCAAGGGAGGGGGCGGAGCACCCAGCGTCGGGGTTGAGCAGGAGGGGAAGGACGCCGGGGACGAGACTGATGAAGCGGAAAAGGGGGACACAAAGGCCAAGGAGAAGGACAAATAAACGTTTCGCCGTCCCTCGGTTGACCTCCATGACCCTACAACAGCAGCTGCCTGCTGTCCAGAAATTAGTTGGCTCACACGGGTGGCCAAAGGTAATGTACCACGTTATGGGAGCACCAGCTACGACCTGACCACGACGTAAGGTTGCACGCCACCGTGCCCAGCTAACCCCGCCATCGCGGAACAGAGCATGGATAAAACACCAACAGGGTGGGCTGGCAGCACGACATTAAAAGGAGACGCTCTCAGGTCGATCCCGTGCTCTCATCCTCCCACCCCAAAACCTTCAACAGGTTGTACCCGGTTGCCCACAACCTGCACCTCTGGCCACGTGTAATTTGCCGAGTTGCGGTCAAGAGCCTGAAAGGTTTGGCTTATGTACCGCCGAGCGAAATTCGCCGGCCTTCATCAAATCGATCCATAGCGAAAGAGATGTTCCTAGAAGCGGGTACCACTCACGAGCGATTCGCATCATTGGATGGTCTTCGTACCATTGGATGGTCTTCGTACGGCCCGTATACGGCACGCGTTTGTTCCCTCCTTAAGAGCAAACGCAAGCGCAAGCCTGGGCCTAAACATGACCAAGGTCCGGTCAAAGGCAACAACTGAAACGTTCGCCACATGCCCAACAAGATACCTTCTTGAGCGACAAAGTAATGGCCCTCCGCACCATGAGAACCTCACGTCATTGGCCACAGAAAATTTTGTTTCCCCATGCACGTAGAGCCTTAATAGCTCGAGCACTCGTCCACACACACCGCGACGGATCTTTTCGCGCCGTAACCGTTCGTCGAAACAAGACATCATAGACGAATACGTGCACTCCAGCTGCGCTGTACTGCGTACCCTAATGGCTGACAAAAAACATTGGAATGGGCACAACGGACACCCACCAGAACCAAACGTAAACGTCACAACAGACATACATTCGACCGTTTTGGACTATGCGTGCCAGCCAAAGAGCGGAACACCCCCCTGCCACAACGGCAGACCGGTTCGTTCTATCTAGAGGGCAGCAGCAGTCCATGGCACTCGCGGTGTGTCATCCTACACTGCAGTTCAAGCTTCCATTGCTTCGGTGTTATAGGATTCAGATGTGTAGACGGAACATAGAAGAGCTTGGTTCCTTCTAGAAGGCGCGGAGAGATGTAACTCTCCGCGGAAGGATAAAAAGTAGGGGACATGATCTAGTAGCCCCTGCTTGTGCAGAGGATCCTGTGCCCCTTGGTGTCATTCCTACCGATACCCAAGGCAACAGCTACTGCTGCTGCTGTTCTACAAGAGTAACAACAAGTGAGTTCTTCTTCACGGGTCAACCAGACTTCATCACGCGTGCATACCACTACACTTGGCGTTGTCGGCAGCGGTGTGGGCACTAGTTGTGAGTGTTCTTGCGCAAAAAACGAAAAAAAACTGATCGAACCTCCGAGTTGCAGCATAACTCTAACCGCCAACTGATAATGTCCCGTATGCAACAAAGGTCACCCCTGTCTGCACCCATCACTTTCACGACTGGAAACTCGGTCTCAAATCTACATATTAACTCAAGCATGCATCTAAAAAATAAACATGTACCCAAGCATGCATTAAAAAAATAAAGACGTACCCAAAACATAATTTGTCACCAACACGCAAGCCGACCCGCCCAAGACTGGCCAACTCAGCACAAAGAAAAGCAAAATTGATGCCGATGAGCGCACCATGTCTTGATTAAGGCACAGATTGCGCATCTTAAATCGGCGGCTACTACTGTAAACGGGCTGGAGAAATGAACGCGCCACAACAAAACGGGCAAAAACAAGCATTGGATAAACAAAAAGGGTTCCGAACACGTCATTGGATCACCATCGATAGTCCGGTGGACAAAACCACCCCAAAATTTCACGATTACATGCCTGGTGGATGTGACACACTGCAGTATGGTATGCCACACGAACGACAACGGCATAGTCATGTTCACACGACAGCACGGTGACGACACGCATACGAAATGCAGCAGCGGGCCGAGAGCTGCAACGCTACTCTTCACTTGTGCGAAGAAGTGACGCCTACCCCTGCGGGATGCTCCATGTCCTTGAGCACTGCCTTGTTGGATTGGTAGGACAGGTAAATGTTCCAGAAGAACCCAACGAAGTTCGCGTACAAGACCTGTTGGAGTCGGCCCAATTTGGTCAAGAAGCCACATCGACATATCAGGGAACGGCACGTGCAAACGCTTAAGAAGGTGCAGATAGGTAGGGTTACAGACCGTGTGATTTTTTCGGGGGAAGCAAGATAACGCTGCTGTAAACAAAGGGTCGAGAAAGCTTGGCAGAAAATTGACAACACATACAATGCAGTGTCGCAAAGAGAATGTCGATCAACCAAGACAATAAACTGAGGAGCTCCAACATGGTTCACGGGTCGGAAAGGTGACACAAACACCGCGCAGCAATAACCGCGGTTCTTTTCCGAGGAAACTACTTTGGCGAGGAGTGGGTCAACAAACCCAAAGGATATTGATATCGGGAACAATATACTTGCGGAGGTCATCACCCACGCGCATCGGACGGCACAGATAGAAACGGGTGCATATGGTTGTGAACAATAAACAATAAACCCGGCACCAATCAACCAAACAGGAAAGCCAGCTACATAGGGCGATCAAATTCCGACATTTGCACCGACCCCTTTCTTTCGCCAAACTTGATTACCAAATGCTGTTGGATTGCTTACGAAAACAATAACAATTCCACGGTGGTCCCGGCAAAGCTAAGTTCTCAGGGTGTCGACCACCCTCGAACGGTATAGCGTACGAGCCCAATGCTGCACAAATTCTGAGCGGGTTTCACCCTCAAATTTCCAAGTCTCACTAATCGGCCCACCAAAACCCATGCTTCAAGGAAATTATGTTGTTCCAACCGGCATGTGTTCCACCGGAGCGCAAGCCCAGTTCTGCAAAACGCGAGGCACGCACTTCCACGAAAGTAAAAAAAAAAAAATACACTGCACATACCTGGTACACAGGCGCGACGAAGCGGAAGTTGATGACCTGGGCGGGTATCCAGTACCCCCAGTTGCTCACCAAAGTTGTGGTGTAGTCAGCTCGGAGCTTGCGGTCGATCTGCGGAGCAGCAGACGGCAGAAGGTGTAGGATGAATGCATGTTCTTATTACCATGCAAGTCGGGGCTTTTCACAGAACAGGCATGTTTCCACAAGCCGTGCTGCCGCATCCATGAAAGCTCCTGCAACACGAGCGAGGGCTGCGTCTAGCGGGCAGACACGAATAGACCCAAGAGCCAGAAGGTTGGTTGATCAAAGCGAGACCATGCGGTGTTTCTGGGATGGCGTGCACAATCGCCGGTTCACGCTTGTGTCTCGGGAAATAGACCACATCCACACACACATCGAGACGAAATCGGCACCCAAACACGCAGCAGGTGATCAAGCCACAATCTGAGCCTGCGCCTTAGAGTGAACGGCAAAAAACCTAACAACTAGTCTACGCCACCAGCCACGCCTCCGGTTCTCAGCCAACGACACACCAGGCCATCAAACGCGAACCAACTAACCCGACAAAAAAACAAAGCTAGCCAAAATCAACCAATCGAGTCGCGAACTCCCAACCTCCCTCACCTTAGCCGCGTTACCGTCCAAGAGCATCACCGTCGACAAAAACACGGCCAGAAACCCCGGCGCGAACAGCAGCTGGTCGAGAGCCACCCTCTTGACGACCGTAGCCGGTGCCGTGCCCGGTAGTCTTTGGATCAAGAACCCGTACCACGCGTGTAGCGCGGGGGCCACAACGGCCGCCCCTACGAACGTGAATCGCAACGTGCGGCCCCAGTCGATCTCGCTCGCGACACTCCTTGCTCCTCCATCGCCAAACGGCTCGTGGTGCTCGAGCTCGTCGACGTCTTGCGCCGATGATTTCTCCTCTTCTCTTTTCGCCACCTCCAACGCTAGCAGCTGGCAGGACACGTCTCCGGCAAACGCTGGAGGGGGTGGGTGGGCCACCAAACGTGCCAAGGATGGGAGAAAAGCGCAAGAAAATGTTAGCAGAAAGGAGGAGAGAGGGTCGGGTGGGACCAGGTAGGGCTGGGAAACGTTACAGGTTGCGACGAAGAACATACCTCACTCCCGTCCTTGTAGGCATTCAGAGCTGATTCATACTACCCAAAAGTGTGGACATGTTACTTGGCTGTGCAGGGCCAAACTGAAACGTTCGAATGGCCGAATGGTACAAATACACTGGCCTCATTTAACAGCAAGCAGAGCCATGCAGCAGTCTTCCTGCTGCCCGCTCACACGGCACACGCAAACACTCGGCGCTCGTGAAACCTCACCGATGGCTCCGGAGGTAACCGCTTTGGTCGCCAGAGGTCGGGACTCCAGCAGGGAGTTGTACATCGAAAAAATGGAGGCTCTTGTCGGCTTAGTTGGCTTGGGAGCGCCGGTGGGTGGAGGTTGTGCTGGGGCCTTCGTAGATGTCGAACGCGTTCCACTACCACCACAACATTGTCGCCTAGGCAACGCCGATGTTGTTGTCGCGCGATGTCGCGCGCCCAATAGTTGTGTATGACCTACAATCGCCACTGATTTTGTCGTCCAAACCAACAAGGTAAACGCGCAGAAAAAGAAGCGGGTCAAGTGGCGGCAGGGATTTTGTGCGCACGCAAAACAGATCACCTCGTGTAGAAGCAGAGATTCAAACGCTGGATGATTGGCTGCTACTCGAAGGGTTTCGTGGGATGATAAGAGAGCACGCCAGGGCCTGAAGGGACCGCCGGTGGCGGCGTTGCGGCAACGGGTGGTTGGCTTCAAGGACCCAGCTCGGCCCAACTCTGCGGGCTGTGAGCAAATGCCCTCCTTCCATCTTGAGCCACAAAGGGTGTACTGCAACTGATTGAAGTCTGGCGAATTGGGTGGCGTAACCCTTGCGTTTATTAGTGGATGCGCAACAACTTTGCTAGGGTCGCGATCTAGGTAGATCTAGGCAACCACCAAAGGTTTATCACGGAGACCAACTCTATCCCCGCAGGGCGCTATCGTAACCGCAACGGCATGTCGCGACCTTCCAAACCTGGTCCGAACGCCAGAATTTCAAAACAGGGGAAACACGACTGAGTCGACCAGTCCACGCCACCGTATACATGTACCAACAACAACAGCAGTGCTTGCAAGCGACAACCAAGCGTTAATAATTGTGACACGTGCCCAAAATGCTTATCGAAACAACACGGCAGTGAGACGAGGGTAGGGCTGCGAGCGAAAGGCCGTTTCCAGAAGAGCGGTGGAGGAACAAGAGAAAGACACCGCGGTTTGGGTAAGGAAAAAGCGTTCATAAATATTGCGCGTCATGTTCTCTGCACTCTCATATGCATGTGTTCTTGTATGGGGAGTGCTACATGTCGAAGCAATATCATCGGTGCAGCACATGTGGGCAAGAGATGCGCTCAAAACTCGCAGACAACCGGGAGGGACAGCACGAACACTGACGCAGTCGGGTCGTTTAGCGATCGTTCATCGGCAGCAGCACAAGCAGGAGAAGCAGGGTCGGTTATTGGATTGCGTTGATACCCGACGGAAGCGCCCCTGTCGCCGCGTACGCCCAATAGGCACAACCTAATTGCCCCGGTGTTGAAAACCGTATTCCCATGTTCAATCTGGGGTGTGCTGGAGCCGGGTGTTTGTTGCTGAACTACGGGTATGCCTCAGGGGGGACAATTGTACCGCGTGCTGTGTTTCGGGGATTGCGTCATTGCGTCGTTGTTCGGGTCGAAGGTGTGACATGAAACATCGTCATATTATGCCCCACCAGCAACGAGCGCTGAAGCTGCCAATATAGGATCGTCCTACAATTCCCCACCGTAATGGAGCACTACGGCTGTCTATGTCCCCATAGACTTAGTGTGTAAAACACCCACCGAGCGCTGTACATTGCAGACACCCTTTCGGATTGGACGTACACTGGTGTCGTTTAGGACCCAGGGCGGAGGGGGCGGCGTGAAAAAATACACCGCGTTATGTCGCCTTGGTAATACTACTGCTGAATTATCCTAGCCGCCAGTTGACCGAAAAGCAAGCATGACCACTAACTCACCCTTTCGAATAGCAGAAGCCACCGGCATGCTTTCCCCTTCTGACGTAAGCAGCACAGGAAAGGCGGACAGCAACGAGATGGGCGGTGTTGTGTTGCACCACGAGTACATCACATCTAGCCCCCCGCTCTATACATGAGGGGGGTCATCGTACGGTTCTCCATGATGTGCGGATCCCCCCGCGCTATCCTCCTATCTATGTGCGTGCGCGAGCAGTGCCTGTTACCGGCGAAGCAGCAGGCTTTCTCCCTCGCCATGGATTCCGCTCTGTCAAGGATGTCTTCCGTGACCTTCCTCCCCCTTTTTGCCCTGTGTTTCGTGGCAAATACGGCTGTGGGCTTCATTGCTCCGTCCCTTCATGTCGCCCCTTCGGCTGCAACGCCGCTGAATTGGGTGCATCAGCACTCGACCCCCCGCACCAGATGTCGGGTGGCCGGCGATACGGCCGGACTCCGCGAGAGAGGGATGCGGAGAAGTGCTGGGCTGAGCATGGAAGTGGAACCTCATGTGCTGAGGCTACAGGCTGCGGAACTTGGGTCGAGGCTCCGGGTAAGACTTGAACATGACAAAAAAAATAAATTACGGCAACAGACTGAGGAGATAGATGCTCTTCACACAAGGTGTCCATCAACGTCAGCGGAGCATATGTAGCAGCAGTTCGGCTGTTGGAGGACAATCGAAGCTGCTGCCAACATAATAAGTGTTGGTATTCGTCATGGCGATTTCATAATAACGTTTGTGTGTTGTGCATCTTTTAGGGCGTTTCGACTTTGGCAACCAGACAACTCACGCATGGACTCTTTATGTACACTAAATACTGCTGCAGCAGACCGCAGTAGTTCCACGTTAGGGCACACGCTTACTACAAAGGCAGTCTAATGCTGTTCTACCCTTTGCTTGACGAAACAACAACGCCGAGATACAGCAAGTCTCTCTGTGGAGAAGAACTTGGAGCACGCAGCATGAAAGGGGTTAGTCCCCTGGTTTCGTTTCGGCTACATATGGCCTATGCATAAGAGGTGTTCAAGCTTCGGCAACATCTCTTCGACCACGCTACCTCTTGTAGTGTTTGTTCCGGCCGTAGATACTCTTTGATCATCCTTATGCAGGACTTCCAACACCCCCTCGAGTCCCGCGTTCTTGCTCTTCAATTTTTTTTTGGCAGGGCACGAACGTGTTTTTCGTGGGCATGATGGGCACGGGGAAGTCCACGGTCGCGCGCGCCCTGGCGGACGTGATGGGCAGGTACATCTTCTTGGACACCGACACCATCATCGAGGAGCTCCTGGGGGCGAGCGTAGGCGAGGTGTTTGCCAAGGATGGGGAGGAGGGCTTCCGGAGCGTGGAGAGCCAGGTCTTAGACCAGGTGATACGGTGGTGGGGAGGGCGTGGGCTGAGGCGAGGCTGGTCGAACTTGTTTGTTGCGTGCGCTGCTCACGGGGTGTCAACTTTCAGGTCGTGCATGAGGCGGAGCGCAGTCCTGTGGCGCGCGAAATTCGTTGCTTGCTTTTTGCGACGGATGATCGGTACGAAACAGCAATTGAATGGAGAGCGAGCGGAACGAGCTCAACTTCTATGTGGCGTCGCATGCCGAGCGGTTGCTATCCCTTCCGAGGTGCTTGTGCGAGGGAAAACATAGGAGAGGGACAGCCCTTGGATATGTATGTACCTGCGGGATTTTTGTCTGAGCGACAAGAGTGGGCGTGCTGGTATGCCTGAGAACTGTGACCCATACCCACCCGTTTCGAATGTTAAGTGTTCCATCCCCAAACATGAAGCCGTGAAGTCTCTTGAATCTGCTTGGTACCGTCGTTGCTGGAATAATCGACAGGTGCACTCGTACGTCAAGATGTGCGTCGCCACGGGCGGGGGCATCGTGTCGGAGAACAAAAACTGGGGAAAGATGCAGACCGGCATGGTGGTTTGGCTCGACATGGAGGTAAGAGTGAGAGAGAAGGGAGATGTATACGCCCGTATGTGCGTGTGGTTTGTTTCAAAGATTTTCGGTGCACCCACTCCTAGGGTTGGATCGAAGACAACGTGTATGCGAAGAAGGGCGAAGTAATTCAACGTTGAAGGATACGAAAACCGTAAGCCTTGAGGGGTTTTGACTTGTGTGCACTTGAAGACGCGAAAATTCTCCAGTTCGCGGAAATCCTGAGATTGTTCGTCCAACGGGAAGCCATTAAACTACGGACCCAGAACTTGGAGGCCTCTCCGAACGATCACACTCCAGTTGTTTCCATAGACATGCTGTGAGTGCATTCTTTGCACCGCCGTCGTTTCTAGCGCTCACTATGAACCATAGCTTTACCACTGTTGCCCTGCTTGGGTGAACCTCTTCTCTGATGCTATTATTGAATGATCTTCCTCTCGAAATAAAAAGTCGAGAGCCAAGTTCAGTTGTCTCAATGCTACACACCCTGTTGCAATTCGAACACTCCCCTATGATGCATTTGGATCGCCCTGCACGTTTCCCCAGCCCAAGGATATATTCGAACGGTTGTCGAAAGATCCGGAAGAAGTGGCCAAGAGGCCGCTCCTGGCGGGAGACGACCCTCAGGGAAAGCTCGAGGAGCTGCTGGAGAAAAGGAAGCCCCAGTATGCGCAGGTACGGGTTTGGCAGTCACGGAGAGGCGCAGTTACGTGCCACACGCCACGTGAATGTTGTAAGGTTTTGGTAAACAATTCAATGGCAGTGTCACGAGAGGCAGCGGTAGAAATGGCAGTGCCCTGTGGCGAGACTGGTTGGCGTGCATGGACGCTTGTGTATGAACTGGCATACGATAGATGACGTATCCACCTGCATGACTGTAACTCTCATGTTGGTCCCTGCACACGTGAGCGAGTTTTGTTCGACCCGTGGTCTCAATACGAGTTCCCTTTGTTAGGTTCATGGCATTTCCACCCATGCAGAGCAGAAATGTACAGATTGCAACCGTCTGCTATTAAATGCCGAGAGAAACATCACACCCCCACTAAGCTGGTTTACGGTGATCTCAGCATATGCAGTTTTGTTTCTACAATGTATCATGTAGACATTTACAGAGCAATGGGCATGCCCCTCTCGTACTGAAGCGGGCTATCGAAATCGTAGTGTAGCGCATGCATGTTGCGGTGCTCGGAGGGTATGCATGAAGATTTCGTGGCGCCCACTTCATCTTTTTTTTTAAACCTGCAAGATATCGGCGAAAGACCCAGGCCGTTGAGCTCGTACAGCCATAGCACAGCACCTACCGCAAACACACGCCACCTGTGATCCGCAAAGTCTCAATTGAACCAACCATTCTATGTAATGTAAATGCTCTTCGCCCCCCCCCCCACCGTACCCTGCTGTTTCACACGCTTGTCGTCCGTTTTGGCAACAGGCCGATGTGACCGTGCAGTTGAAACCAGAAGACGGCGTCGACGACATCACTTACAACGTCGTCAACACCATCCTCGAGTTCATCGACAGCAACCCTCCCAAGTGGCAGAAGTGGAAGGAAAAGGCGAACGCGGCAGGAATCGAATGGGCTTGATCCTGTCCTGTTTTGCTGATCATCAAAGCAAACGCTGCGCTGGTCGAGTCGCATCATCCTCTTGCTTGTTTTCAAGTGCCGCTGTTCCTCTTTCGTGGATGCTACTTTGCTACTTTCCGTCATCAGTGTTGGGCAAGCCCGACAGCGGTCATGATCTTCTTGAATACTACCCGGGGCTGTAAATGGTGAAAATAGTTTGGATGTGCGATGCGGGGTGCACATCAAACTTTGATGACTTGTGGTTGGCCTGTGTGGTTGTAGGTGGCATTTGAATTACTTATTGTACAACGTAGAGGAGTTGGAATTTGTCGCGCTAGCCATGCGGGCCCTGTAGAGGACATGCTGCAGGCGCACAAGTAATATGTTGTCTAAAAAACGGCAACATAAAGTGAAAACAAAATGAGGAGGGGAACCACACCTTCCGAACACATGGCTTTCGTTCGTTCTCAGTCCGAAAAGGACCCAAACCGGGGGACTGCAAGGGCCGGTGGCTGTGATGCGGTCGATGGAAGCTCTTCCCCAAGAGCTCGACACACGAAACGCCTCCGTTGTAAAGATCGCTGCCGTCACCACGCACATGGACGTCAAGCAACCAAGGCGGTAGTGTGAACAGAGGTTGGGTGCCAACATATGTGAAAAAGGACGACATTCGCTTGAAGCCATGGCTGGGTCATATCATTCGGAACAATTCTATCGCTTGGAGGGAACAGAAAAACACCATTTCGTGGGGCCAAGAGGTCTTCAAGAGTTCACCGCCAAGCAAGCCTTCCGGTGTTTCTTCCAGCCCGCCTTCTGGCATTCCCGGGAGCAGTAACCTACGGCGTGGCACTGCGAACACCGCTTGAATGCCACACTGGCGGTGCCATCTCCGCCCTCATCCCCACTAGCAGCAAGATGAGGGTTGCCGCCACCATGGTCGCACTTTTGCACCCGATCGCACCGAGGCCCCGCACATCTTCTCCCCACCAGCTCGCCCTTCGCGTCCCAGTTGTACGCGTTGCCGC
Organism: Ectocarpus siliculosus; assembly: GCA_000310025.1. Classification (NCBI taxonomy): domain Eukaryota; class Phaeophyceae; order Ectocarpales; family Ectocarpaceae; genus Ectocarpus; species Ectocarpus siliculosus. The sequence continues at coordinate 240,568 of FN649740.1, read as the reverse complement.
ACAGCAGAGCCAGAGCAAGGCGGTCGGTCTTGCCACCCTTCCAGGAACTACTTCCGCTCCCGGTCCCCTCCCGCTCGCACTCCCGCGCAGCCGCCACTGCGCTCGCCCTCAGCTTTTCGGGCATACGTCCTACGATATTTTTCAGCCAGTTGGGACGGGTGTAAAAGTCTGCGAGCAGGTCCGCCGCCTCGTCAGCGATCCACCTCGTGGCCTCCAAAAAGACCGTGAGCCAAGCCTTCCCGAGTCTGAGCTTGTCCTCCTCGGAGACGGAGTCCGCCGCTCCCGCGAGCAACGACGTGGCGATCAGGAAGAAGCACAATGGGAGGTCGCTAGAAACGGGGTTTGAGCGGTCGAACACCGCGTGGTTCTCCAGGCAAGAGGCTAGAGCTGAGACGGCTCCTAGTTCCACCCAGAGCTTCGCATAGGGGGGCTCCAGCGGTCTGTTTGGGGCGGTGATAGTTTGAAACCGGTGGAGGCGTATGATTGAATAGCATTGCGAGGTGAAGGTTGGAGAAGTTGGGCGCGAAAGGCGATTTCGGGTTAAATGAGTTTCGGCGATGAGTGTTCTTGGGGAGCTACCGTAGTCTCTGAATATTATTGCGTACTACAAGCAAGAACAGCTGTTTATCAGACTTTGATGCTGATTGTTGTACCGATTTCGATGGCGTTCATCGAGCGAAACCGAAAACTATTATACCACACCGCGTACCCGTTAGAAGTGAAGAGCCCGGTAATTGTAGTGACCGCACCGGCCGCCGTGTTGACAATCTCTACCCCGCCTGCACCCGCTGACGTGGGCGTGACCAACCGTTGTCGAGGAGACGCCATCACCGCGCAAAGCTCTTTGACCACGTCGGGCCGTGTGAGCAGGTCCTTGCGCCTGTCGCTGAGCTCGGCGACGCCGTGTAGGGCGACAAGGCAGGCGTACTGCAGGGCTGGGTGGGGAGGACTCCGACTGAGCTTGAAAAGGTCAAGGAGTTCGTCTAGTCGGGGCCCGGCCACGAGCTGCGTGAAGATCGCGAGGAATTGGTCTCGGGGGAGTGCGGAGGAGCGTCCGATTGCGACCCGAACCTCGTTGCAAGCCGCAAACGCTGCGAAGTCTTTGTAGCAGGCAGAACTCTCCTGGTCTCCATTGTTGCTGTTGGTATTGTTGTCAACCGGCGGGGGGGTGTCGTCTCTGAGCTTGCGCAGCTCTTGCCAGATCTTGCTGCTGGTGGAGTCCGCCGCCATGCCTGGGTCAACCCGGTATACTTCTGGCCTCGCCGCCAGTCCTCTGAAGCTACTGCAATAATAGTCTGTGCGTGTTTTCAAGATAAGATGGGTGCGGTAGTGCAACGGAACTTTGGGGGCCTGCGTTTCACAACGGGGCATAGTATAAGCGAAAGAGCGAGGGGGCGAGAGAGGGAGGGGGGAAAAGAGACGGTCGGGGGGCGGGGCATTGTAGTCTACATGTGTGACACCTGTGGACACAACATGAATTTGATCTCTCCATATTATCGATCGACAAACTATCCACATAGACTATGTAGTGTGCTGCTGTTGTCCGACAAACATACATCTGCAAGTTTTGAAACGTAAACATGTGAACTTATGGATAGACTACTGCTGTCTGTAAATGTACACCAACCCCTTACAATCCCATTTTGAAACTTTGAAACTTTGAAATGCTAAAACGAACACACACAACTACATGTAATGCTGTGCATAACCAATCTCGACGAGCACAAGGCAGAGGTCCAGGTTTTCCACTTCCAACTGCGATTGCGCATGACACACACACGGACCAACGCACCTCCTGAGAAGAAGTAGTAGTATACCAAACACCCTCCACAAGTGATTGTCAAGTGAAGTTGTCGAGGCAGGTGAAACGCGGCGGGTTCCTACAAACCAATTTTTCTACATCATAGGGGCATCCGCATATCGGTATTTTAGTACCCAACCTTCAAGAATGATACTGCGTGCTCCCATATCCCGCCGCGTCCTCGCCACACACCACACGCGTTAGCTGTGCTGTGGCTCCGCAAACCTCCAGCCTTCCAGCGTGTACGTATTCAGGGACCCCCGTGCTTTCTTTGCCGGGTAGCGTCGTGCGTCGTTTACTCGAAAGAGGAAAACAATACCCAGCCTGTTGTGGACCCGCTGCGCAAGGATTTCAAGATGGTACAACCAACGGAGGAGGCGCCGACACCCACCGGTGACCCTGCCGTGGTCGAAGCGATCGAACTTGCGGACCTCGCCGGCGCGCGCATCAAAGACACCGAGGTGGGTGAACACACGTGCCACAGCTCCGCCACGGAGTGAGAGTTTTCGGGGCCCACCTCGACTGAAAAAATGCTCTTGGTACCCGCAGTCCACCCAAAATATCGAAATATCTCCTCTGCCCGAGAGACACATGATGATCATGTATTCCCCCGCAAGCAACCCTGCAGCGGTTGGGCCCGTGGCCAGGTACACGCGAAGGCTACAAGTCTACAATTGCTTCGTAGCATCCCCCCGTTCGAAGCGGTTTGGGCCTTTGAACTGGTTTTGGCCGTCTCGTCCTGAGGCCTAGAGCGAAACCCACAACATGGACGATGAAATCCACGTGCGGTGGTGTGCGGGCCGAGAGGACGAGTGCCGTTTCGCCGCACCCGGCGGATGCCGTTACCACCACATCCCGTTCGACTGTGGGTATATCTCGAATGGGTAGTCGTTCTGTGTGTGTTTTTATTATTCCTTAATCCCTATTACCAGTATTCTTAGAAAGTAAATGCGTGCACCGAAGCAGCATTTGTTTTATTTCACCCAGTGATGGCGTGCATCTGTTAATTGTTCAGCCGATTGGTTGCGAGGAGAATTCAACGTACTCCGTATGTACGACGACAAACACTGAGGACCACCGACACACACGAGCGATCCGCAGGGCGGGGTGTTCAAGTACGTACCGCTCAGCTGAAAGAGAGCATCTTAATGGTCACTCCTGTTTTCCGTGGGTGTGCTGACGACACTTGAGGTGCCAACCTTGTACTCCTACTCCTCTTCAGATGTACTTGAAATAGTAGAAAGACAAGGACCCATACTTTTTTTGTTTTTCATCACTTTGACTCAGCGCTCACACACAGCATTTATTTCTTAGGAAACTAAATACAAACACAGAAAGACTACCCATTCGAGATATGACCACAGTCTTATTTCTGCCGTTACAGGGGATCCAATCCGTGGTCACGCACAAAGGTTCCTCCCCTTGAGCCCCCATACCACCCTTTCTGCGGTGCTCTGCCGAAGGTAGAGGCCCTTTTATCTACAGAGAACCTTCCGACAGATCGCGTCGTCCGGACCATGATTCCTTTCGTTTTGTGGAGACTGCCCAAGTAGGCATCCCGGTCGGTGCCGGCCCAAGGGCTGTTTACGACTTACGACATTATTGATTTGATGGAACACGCACTTTCCTCCTGCTGCACTATGGCGTCGCAAACGGTAAGCGTGGCCGCCCTCGCCGGCTGCCTCCAACTCACTGGCTTAGAAATACAGCAGTACTGATTGTATTGTTCTTTCATTGCTGGCTGATACTCACTGACGGTGGGACCACCTGTGGTCTTGGTCTTTCGCTGTCGTCATTCTTCCCATGAACAATGTCGGACACAGGTGGCGGCGCTAGCGGCCGGCGTCATGGCCCCGTCAGACCTCGTACGCCCGGTGGCCAACGGGGAAGCCTCCAAGAACACTGAACAACAAGGACAAGACGGCGGTCCGCAGGAGGGCGCGACGGCGAAAGTCAAGATCGAGAGCGACGAGGAGAGCTCGGAGGACGAAGAGGAACAAAGGGCCCCCGCCGGCACGGTGGGCGGGGAGCGGGCACAACAACAGGCGGAGGGCATGGAGGTAGAGAAGGAAGAGTCGAGCGCCGCCAACAAAGGCAAGAGAAAGGCGGCCATTCTTGAAGCGGAGGAGGAAGGAGGAGGAGGGGGAGCGGAGGGCCGGCCCGAGTGGATGGAGATGGAGCCCGAGGAAGAGGCTGGGGACGGGAGCAGTGAGGTTTCTTCCGAAGATAGCGAAGTTATTGAGGCTCCGAGGAGAAAGTGAGAACACGCCGCCTCATCCTTTTGTGCTTGCAGCAGCGACAGCGTTTTGGCCCGTCAATGCCACTGCCGTATCGTGGCCACCGGCAGAGATGGTGTGTTACAGTGTTGTGGGGATTTAGATCTGTTGGAACACAGCACGTTAGTGAAGTTCTCGACGACTTCGATCGCGATTCGATCCAACCTCGGATGTACAGCGGTACGGCATACGCCTGTCTCCGCTCTCGGTGCTTCGCACCCGATTCCCGGGCTGCCAGAGTACAGCAGCTGTATCGCCCTCTCTTTTTCTGGTTGTCTTTCACCTTTTGATCATTTTTCTCCTCGGTCGGTGGTTTTTTTGCCATTGGGATTTTGGCAGCAGGGGACACATATGCGGACTGAAACGCAGCATCCCCTTGCTTCGAACCGAGCGCTCCTTTGTCCACTGCGCGAAAAACAAGAGTGGTGACGTGTTAAATAGTTCGCACATGTGGCCTCAAGTCAAGGCTGCCAGATCGAGTGCGAATTGATGGGTTGTTGGTCACGTAGCTGGCCCGTACAAGCGTCTGTGAACCGTTGACCTGTTTGATAGGCATGATTTATTCGATCGAACTCCTTTCGGTGTTACACAGTGGAAGATTTGTTGTCTTTGGGGTTCTAGCTTTTGCCAACGATCGCTCGCCTTTCTCGTTTGAAGCTTGGTTTCGTGTTTTGGACCTACGATCCCATGTCCAGTCCTCAGCAAGAAACGAACGACTTGACGACACCCACACCAACCTCCGGCCCATGATCTCGATCACCAACCTCGTCCTCTTCGTCGGACCTTCCCCTTCTGGTTTCGTTCTTCCATACCCGGGTTCTCAGCAAGGATCCCCATCTGCCCCTCACGGGTCCCCTGTCGATCCGGCCTATCGGAGACGTATCCGACGGGGAGGATGAAGAGTTCATGGGTGCCGCGTTGCCCATGACGAAAAACGAGGTATCGCGGTGTGTTGTTCGTGGCTTGTTTGGTGCCATCGAAAGGTTTCTTGTGCTGTGTAGGTGACGTGTCCTCATGTCCCCATGACCTACAATGCGCAACCGCAGTTTTTTTTTTCCGTGTTGTACGTAACAAACCAAGACTGAGGAGTTTCTGATACTTGCCTATTGTATGATCAAGGATGCGATGTGACAGCTTTGGCATTTGTCCGTCTTTCTTCGTTGTCTTGTACCACCCGCTCCTTTTCCCTTTCCTGTGTTTCTCTGCTTTGCTCTGTTGTCGTTTATTGGTACGGGCTATTTAGCACATTTGCGTTCATTTGTGCCCCTACTGCTGTACTGTTCTCGCTTCGGGTTGCCATCTCGGCGATGTAAATACTAATACGCCACTGTGCGAATGTCCCTAAACGCCTTCGTCGATTCTGTTTCTGTCCGTCATTCTTTCCTGTTCGTTGTCGCCCAAAACACGCCCCCAATCGTCCGAAAGCACGCATGCTCCACATTCTCACGATCACGATCATCACCACCAAAAATACGCGTCTGCGCTTTTCTTTTAAACCCGTGTATCAGGAGTTGGAGCCCATCTTACCCCTGGGAGAGGTGTCCTTGGATGGGGCCGAAGTGCAAGAGGTTGGCAAGATCCTGTCGCTGGTGGAAGCAGACGGGACGATAGTGGTTCAGGGGAAGCCGGGGCTGGTTCTCGACGAGGGGTGTGTGCTTGCGTCGCGCGTCGTCGAGCCAAAAGAGAATGTGAGAGGTGGCCAAAGGAGAGCAGGCGAGGGAGAGAGATGAGGTGGGGGTGGAGGGAGAAGGGCAGGGAGAGAGAGAGAGAGAGAGAGAGAGAGAGAGAGAGAGAGATTGTGGTAGTGTTAGTGTATGGATCGTCCGTGAGGAGCAACACCGCATACAAGATTATGGCTGACGTCAGGGCTACGGACACAGCACGATGCGCGAGATAAATACGTCAAGGTTTCCCAGGCCTGAACAACCGCAGACTTGTACAATACCGCTACAGGCGGCTTCTTCCGGTCTCCCTACCCCTTACACTCCCCCCCCTCTGACGCTTGTCAACACTGGCACCTGGCAGGGCGAACCCTCGGGGGAGGCGACGGGAGCCACGGAGCCCCTGGGCCGCATCCACGAGATATTCGGACCTTGCGCGCTCCCTCACTACACCGTGCGCGTGCAAGGGGCGGCCGTGCAGCACCAGGTCGTCGTTCGTTACCAGGTTGCCCTCAAGAAACTCTTGCAGATGGAGAAGGTGGGGCATGATGAGTGGACGGGGTAATGTTGGGTGGTTTGCTGTTGTGTTTTTCGTCAAGGTGTTGAAAGTATTACCGCCGTGGTGCTCTGTCCGTTGTCAGGTTGCGATTGTTTCCGAAGATGGGTGTGCGTGTGAGCGTGGAACGCTAATATTTTGTTCAACCTATGGTGTGTTGGAGAGGAAGGTTGTATTAGTAGTAGCTTCGGAGGCGCCGTGTCCTTCGTCGTTGGTGGAAAAAAGTTCGTCCGATCTGGGCCAGACGACATAAGACGTCACTAGGAGAAAAGAGAAAGAGACCCTAAACTTGAGACAAATTGAGAGATCCACCAACCTTTGAGTTGTACAGCGGATAGCTTGGACTCCGCTTGGTGACAAGCAAGCTACCTAGAGAAGAGAACGATACTGCAGGCAACGGCAACGACAACGAGAAGGGTGGCTGGAACGAAGTTGTGGCCATCTTAAGTTGTGTCATCTTGCGGCATCTTACAATGGCTAACACCCACACCAACCAAACTCAAGAGCCTTCTGTTGACGTTTTCTTTTAACCATTGGGTGGACTGGTCTTGTGATACACAGTTTGACCATTGGGTGAAGTGGTGACACACACAGCCTCTTCTCTCCTAGGACCGGTGACACACAGACTCTCCTCCTATAGCACACACTCCTCCGATCCTTGTGTCCTGGCCATGCTCCGCGCGAACAAACGTTCTCCCCCCTCCCCTGGCCAAGCCCCTGCTCGCCCTAATCTACTGCTCTCTCCTATTGACCAACAATAAAATGGACTTGAGACGAGGCCGGGGCTACCCCCGGGCTACCATAAGCCCCTACTTGCACCTCGTCCTGCTTGCTCACCTCCAGGAGCGAGCGGACGCGCACATGGCGGTCATCGAGAAGAGAGTAGAAGAGGAGGCAGAGGCCGCCGCGCTCCGCGACCCGGCGATCGCCATAGCCGCTGAGGAAGCCGCTCTCAAGGCGGCCGTGGCAGCAGCGGCTGAGGCGGACGCGGCAGTGGCAGCGGCAGCCGCGCCCATGACCGGGGCCCAGATTCGCGAGGATGCGATGCGACGGTCCCGTGCCAAGAAGAAGCCCAACCCCAACAACGACCAGAAGCTGGAGGACATCAGGAAGGTGGTCGTTGACGCGCAGGAGGCCATGTTGACGCGCGACCTGCACCCGTTCTCCCGTTGGAAGGTACGGGGGGCGTAGGACGGGGCATTGTTCCCACAGGACCGATCACCGATGGCCAATCTTTCCCTCCCATTACTTTGCCAAAGAGGGGAGAGGAGTATGGCTTCAGTTTTGTTTCGTCGTCGTCTGTCGTGTGTGTGTGTGTGTTGTATGCTGGTCCCGTTTATTCTGGCGCCAAGCTACACACCTTTGGGTGTACATTTCTGACGCATGTCAGCCGAGGTCACACACGCGGGACGGGCAGATAGTTTTTGTTTGTCTCGTTGACGACTGTGACGCTCGTTGTTTTCTGTCTAATGTCTAGAACCTATAGCACGTTTAGTCAGACGTCCTTTGTTTGTTTTATAACCAGGACGCCGGGGATATTATTATCCCTTCTGGACCGGAGGCCGATTGGGCGTTGCAGACTACCCTGCACCAATTGTTGCACCCATGATGTCTACTGCACCATATTCAACGGGGCATCGCAGGCCATACTCGATCGCCTGCATCTCTGCCTACCGTCGTTTCTTCTCCCTGTATCTATCTGCCCATCTCTCACCGTTGTCTTGTCCCTCAAGCTCCGTTTGTCGCCCTCCGTTTCCCCCCACAGCTCATTTTGAGCATCACTATCGGACCGTGTATGTGCACGGTTTTCTCGCTCTTTTTCATGTGTAACAGAGGCTTGACCGCAGCTTTACCTTCTACTTTCCTGCGACGCCTCCCCCCCCCCCCCCCGTACAGAACGGGGCCCACCGTGTACGCACTCAAGAACGCCCAGATGTTGCAGAAAGAAAAGATCTTGAATGACAAAGGGACGGACGCTTCCAACTGCCACGACGAAGAGGCTGAGGAGGAGGAATTTTCCGACGATGAACAGGTAGTAACGGTTTCGTGCAACGTGCAAGTGTGCCGTGTCAAAATGGTCTGCTGTTATGTTCTTGTTGCGTGTGCTTGGCTCTCTTTGCTTCCCGTGCACGCGTGCAACTCCGGGGTCCTAAAGACAAACGACTCGTGTGCGAACGATCTCCGACGGTTGACCAGCCAGCAGCTGTCTTTCTTTTGCCGTACTCTCGTCACTTTGACACAGGAACCCCCCCCCCCCTCCCCCATGTCCAGCACGGCGATTGCGAGGGAAAAATACCGACCCCTATGCAATACGGCTTGTAGTTGCTCGACTCTTGGAAGCTGTTCAAGAGTCATGGCGTTGTGGTGGGGGGGGTGTACTCATAGTCGTGCATGCCGTAGTCGTTTGACCATTGACCTCGCATCCCTACAAAGCCGGGACTGAGCATGCCGGGTTCTCACCGGACCAGGCTCTCACATCACCAAGCGCGAAGCGCCGTGAGGTATTTGGCGAGTCGCATGAAGGGTGAGCTGCATCCTGCTAAGGGTGGTCGGCATCTTGTGCTTACTTCCTTGCGTACGGATGACAGCTGCGTATGACTTAATTTATTTTCTGGTGCTTTCACTTCCAGAGACAGTTGTAAGCACTGTGTAACTGCCTCGAGGAAGCTTGACCATTTCAACACAACGTGGTGCGATCATCCCCCGTTGCGCGGAGTGAGGGTTCTCGACCCCGCACAACATGATCTACTCGACCACCATTATGGTTACCGCCAAAAAAAAAAAAACGAGGTAAAAAAAAAAAAACGGTAACCTGGTTGCCGAGTTCACGAAGTGAATTGGCTTGTTTTACAACGTCGTTGCCAAGCGACGAAAACCCAATCCCGATGGCAAACACCGAGTGGGGGGCTTGTTTTACAACGTCGTTGCCAAGCGACGAAAACCCAAACCCCGATGGCAAACACCGGGGGGGAGGAATTGAGCGGCGGCGCGAACACGTAAAAGCGTATGACCTCTCTTCGCAGTTCTATCCATGCGCCAGCCTAACCCCAAATCTTCCGTTCTTTCTTCTGTGAAGGCCTGCCCCGTGCAGTTACACAGAACTATCATTGGAGCAGCGAGTGTCTTGCTCTTGGGGCAATCAACAAATCAGGACACACTTCACCTACTTCCATTGCAGTATAGTATTTTTGTGTCCTGCCCGAACGTTTTATTTATTACTAAAACCACCCTAATTCCGTGTCATTTTGTTTCCCTTATGCCTACCTTCCTCGAAAAGGAAAAATTGGCGATCGCGAGAGCCAAGGAGACCAAGAAGCGCGACGATCTGGCCATGCAGGGCGTTCTCCCGGACGAGATCGACGCCATCATCGCCGAAGAAAAAGAGATGCGCCGCCAGAAGAAGGCCAAGAAAGACGCGACCAACGCTGCCGCCAACAGAGGCCGCGGAGGCGGAGGACGAGGAGCCGGCAGGGGGGGCGGGGGGCGTGGCGAGGGGCCCCGTGGTGGTGGTGGTGGTGGGAGGCGGGGGCGTAAGAACGGTAGCCAAAACGAGGATGTCGCGGGACACTACGGTCCTAGTGGAGGAAGGGCGGCTGCGGGGCCCTATGGTCCGAGTGGAGGAAGGGGGGCCGGCGGACAGGGCGGCGGCCGTGGGAGGGGGTGCGCTCCTGAGGGCGCCGCCCGGCAGCCTCGCGGCGGTGGTGGTGGTTTCTCGGGCAGCGGAGGGATGCCGCCACCTCTGCAGCAGACGGCGTATGCTCCTCAACCCCCCGGTGGGTTTCACAGGCAGGGCTTTGGTGGTCCACCCGCGCCAGGTCCTTTGCCTACCCGGGGGTTCTCGCCTCAGCAGCAGCGTATGCCGAACCCTTCTCAATATATCCAGCAGCAGCAGCAGCAGCAGCAGCAGCAGCAGCCCCGATTTCAACAAGTGCCGCCACCGCAGTTCCAGCAGCAGCAGCAGCAGTACGCCGTTCAGCACGCGCCTCCTCACATGGTGGCACCGCCACCCCAGCAGAGAGGAGGAGGAGGAACCGCGTACGTGAGCGGCGGGAGTGGGCGACCAGCGTACGCTCCGCAGGGGCCGCCGACAATGCCTCAGCAAGTCGTTAACGGTCCCCCGCTTGTGCCTCAGCAAGTCATGAACGTCCCGCCGCCTTTGCCTCAGCAAGTTGTTAACGGCCCTCCGCCTGTGCCTCATCAAGTCCTTAGCGGCCCTCCGCCTATGCCTCAACAAGTCATGAACGGTCCACCGCCGCCAGCGGGGGGTCCCCCCGGCGGGCAGCAGGCGCAGCAGCCGATGTTTCCGCCGTTCCCCCACCCCGGCTCAAGCATGCCGAGTTATCCTCCGCGGTAGTCGAGCCCTCTCTCTCTTTTCGGTGGGGAGCCAGCGAGCTCTGTGTGAGCGAAGCACCTATGGGACCAAGTTCGACATGCCGATAGACGGGGGTTGTTTATTTTTGCAGCGCGCGAACGGCCACCTCTTGAAGTAAGGTCTACGAGCGGGGTTGTATTTTGTCGCTTTGTCACGAAGGCTAGGTTGGGATCAGGGAAAGGTTCTCCCCGAAATGAACCCTTTGAAGGTAGTGGTCCCATTCCGCCATTCTGAACGCAATGTAGACAAGGTTTAGGACAAATCGTTTCACATGCTGTGGTGTTGATACTTTCCAGTGTCCCTGTCGAGGGTGTTTTTGGTCATCTGCAGGACGGCCGCGGGGCTAGGATCAACGTGCAGAGATAAGAACCAGAATATTACCGACTGCATGTACAACATGTACCATATGAGTGTGAGAGGTGTGCATGCTGTGGACCCGTGGAACCCAGGGATCGGGCCAAGATGTCCCCCCCCCCCCCGGGTCACCTTTGCGGCAAGCGGGGCCAGAGCCGTAAACGAAGTGAACGAATGGTTGTTTGATGGATGTTGGTGTTATTATAGTAGAGGAAACGGGTGCCCAGTGGTTGGTGAGCGATTGTCTGTGTTGACGCGTTCATTTTGGGACAATAAAGTGTTTTTCTCGATGACAAATCGAAACAGCGTGTGTTGGAGCTTTGATTGGATGACGACTTGTTGTGTGTTTGAGGTTCAGGTCGTGGAAATTATTAGGTCGTGTGAATTACCCGCGTGCAAAAATTTCGGAATACGCCGGTGAGAGTTCGGTGTGCCTCTCGATGCTGCTGCTAAAACTGTCGATACATGGCTGACGGAATGTTTGGCTATGGCCCCAACTTGGAATCTGGAAGCAGACGTTGACGATCTATTTTCTCTTCGCAATCCGAAGATGAAATGACTTTCGGGAGCACGGTTCACAGCTTGCGTGTGGTGGGGACGTGCTCGGGACGCCCGTCGTATTGTGCGTGTGCCATCCCCGTGTACTTTGGACGTCTGAAAGTGTATCCTTTGTGTGCTTGCGGTGTAGTGTAAAGGCTTGCGTGATGGATGGGCACGATTACCCCGACCGTGACATGACGGGCTTGATGATGTTAAAACGAGGCTGCGAGCTGCTTGCCGTTGTCTGCATCACAACAGCAACTGACACCCATGAGCGGTGTTGACGGTGCCCATTTCTCCGGTCTATGCATAGCAGCACGCCATACGCCAAGTTTCACGTTGTGCGGGAACCTCTGCCGCGGACAGCCATGCCATCGAAGAGGAAGAAAAAACGCGCCCAGAGCCTTCGTGAAGCTCAAGATGCCCGCGCTGCCCTTATTGCCGTGCAACGTCACCAGCCATCGACGCGACGACTGGTTAATTGTCGTAGATCAGCAAAACCACCGAAGCACCCGCATTCAGCAAGTCAACGCATTTTTTTTCAATGAAAAGACAGCAGTGCCTTTCCTCTTCGCCGTGACACCAGGGGCGACAGCGAATTGACCCCGAAAATATATTAATGGGATATCGATCGTGGTTCATCCAGCATGGCACATCAATCAATCGTGCGTCTCTCTACATGTGTTAGGAGTTCTTCGGTTGTACAGCTCTTTACTCGGGGCTATCCATCACACCACCAATCAGCATTTTTGAAGTCTCCTTGCAGTCGAGAGTCACCGCCGTTTCTCTCGGCCTCTGGCAAGATACGAACTAAAAAAGCGCAGCAAAGCAGCGCACCTTAGCTATCTACATCATACACCTACACATAAAACCAACCGCATCTTTCTTTGACTCAGGTTGAACCGCAAGCTCCCTCTCGGTTCGGTTCATTGCCTCCAGCACTCTCATGCCCACGCAAAATCAGGAGGGAAAAAACGTTACACAAAACCAACCAGTGCTGACTCTAGGCACTGCCGTTAATGGATCGTGCGTGCGTCTGGAACACTCACACCGAGATTCACTTCAATCAATCACAGCCAAGAAATGGTATGACAACGAGCACATAATACCATTATCTGCTCCCCCTCCCCCCACAAAAACAAACGCGTTCGGCTTTCTTATTTCTTTCAACCACAGCCAAGAGATGGCATGACGACAAGCACAATATATCATTATCTGCTCCCCCTCTCCCTCCCAAAACAACGCGTTCGGCTTTCTCATTTCTTTCAACCATAGCCAAGAGATGGCATGCCAACAAGCACATTAAACTATGATCTGTTCCATCCCCCCAAACAAAAAGCGTTCGGCTTTCCTCCAAGAAACGAACGCTACACGACAGCTACGAAGCTACAAGGGCCGCAATCTCTGCACCGCAGGCCCTTCAAACTTGCAGGCCAAGCAGTACATCATCAATAGGCCAAAAACTTTCGGACCAAATCTACAATGCTCCATGTTGGGTGTATTTGCCGTCCTCCCCTGGAGTTACAATACAACGAAGGCGTTTTTCAACGTAAAACGTCTTGGGGGAGGGGGGGGGGGCTGGCCAGAGGAACGTCACCGCCAACCTCTTGCATGCTTCACGAGGGCCATCGCCATTGGTCCAAGACAAAAACCAGCTCGCTGCCCAGCAAATACATCCGCTGCCAGGACCATGAACCACTGTAAACGACACACCCGCTTGACAGAGAAAGGGAGGAGGTGAAAAAAACACACTTTAATAGACTACTCTGGGTCTTCGGCCTCCTCTTCTTCTTCTACCGCCGGCGGGGGGGGTGGTCCCCACGGACATGTCGTCCCATCCGTCGCTGCCTCCTGGCTGCCCAACGGGCAAGGGGGTGGGCGGCACAACAGGTACCCCTCCTCAACGGCAGAGCCCATCACGCGGGCCCCCGAGGCGGTCGAGGCCGCAGAGGAAATCGAGAGCAGGCTCCCGTCGTGCCACATCTCCAAACTGCTCTCGTACTTGCCTGGTTTGTGATTTTTTCCGGGAAGGTGCCGATTCGGTAAAAGGGGGTGGAGTAAACGCGCATGTGGCTAGAGCCGGTGAAATTATCCTTGCATACCACACCGTGCAACATTGATTATTCCACACCTCTGCACGGTGCTAGGTCTTGCTTCATTAGCGTCACCGTTGTTGGGCCTACCGGAGCAGCTTACCAGGCACTTCACATTCGCGTGCGGCAGGCCTGGTGAAACGGTGGCTTCTCCTCTTGACACCTCCTCCCCCAAACCCCCTTCCTGAACGCAAGGAAAATGCACACATACATGGACACCTTTCCTTCCGGCTCACCAGATTCCTGGTCGAATACGATGGAAGCAAACCCTCCCGCCATCTTTATGTCGTCCCCATCAGTGGGGTCCGTAGCCCCACCCATCGCCGCCGAATACTTGGCGAAGTCGGTGGCACGGATCAGCCCCACCGTGTACGCCTCGACTCCCTCGGCCGCTGGAAAGTGGCACAACAACCGTAGCAAATACATCATGGCGCGGTACACCCAGCAGCAGGAAGCAGGAAAACATGTATGCCGCCAGTACTACGGGACGGGGTGACAGCAATCAAGCCGACCAGGGGGGTAGGGTCTAGCACAAACGAAGGTAGCACTGAATGCATCGCCAAGTGACGTACGCTGCAAGCGCCGTCCGACCCCACCCCCTTGGGCCCAACCACAAGCAAGGAAAAATAACGTCGTTAGGTCTTAGCGAAATAAATGTGACCCCACACTCGCACACAAGACAGAAACAGGGAAAGCCTGTGACAGCGGGGGGAGCCCAGGACTGCAGCGCTCGAACATCGCTACAAGGATGGCTGCCCCCCTGAGCCGCTTGGTGATTCTCGAGCACAAGCCGATGTTACCTCGAACGAGCCAATGTTTGCGCCGTACAAGAGCCAACAAGGAACAGTCCAAAGCCCAAGACTTCCAAAACTCCCAACCCGCGCGAGAGAGGGCTTATTGTTGGGCGGGACACCTACACACAGCGGTAGAGGCGAAAGGTACATTGACACCCACCTCGGTATAGATCGATCTCGAGGTTATCCGGAGACCCAGGGAGGTCTAGCCGCTGTCGTAGTCTGAGCGCTCCCGTCTCCACGGAGCGGTTGAAAATGAGCATCTGCATCGCCGCCGTGTCTGACACTAGAAGACGTTCTCCGTTCGGGTTTAACTGCTCTCTCAGGCGGGGGTGCAACACACAAGAGAAAAACGGTGGGGGAGGGGGGGGGGTACGAACCGATTACACCATGCAAGAAGGAAGGCGGTAGGCCTACCCCAGGGGGGGATGTCCTTGGAATGACAGTCCGTAATTTCCGTCAATCGTCACACGAAGCCATTCCATCCCGGCATCATCAGCGGTACGAAATACCGCAGCCCATACCGCCAACCGCAGTAGCAGCGAGCACGACACCGTCCGTGCACGTGCGTGGTATGTACCAACCGTTGCCCATATTCGTGACTGCCAATTCTGATATGACGCTTGTGACGCACCGCGATGCCGTTGTACATCGCCCCCCTCCCCTTAGCCAGGCGCTCGCAGTCGATGTCGGCCCCACGGATCCCTGTCCATCAACACGAGAGCAAAGCATGACCAAGAAACCGGGAATAAACGCCTCCGTACACCCGAAAAGAGAGAGAATGTGCCACCGCCGCCTGAATTGTGCGGTGTGGCTTCCACGCGAGATCCGAGAGTTGGCGTGGGCTCCCCACTGAAGTGGGGCCGCACGAAGTTGCATTGAAAGCTTACATCATGGAGCACGTACGACGACGTCACGGAAGAAAAATAAGGAGGGGGGCGGCAGCGCAACAACCACCGTACCCACGCACCCTATCGCCTGGGCCCCCTTTTACGGCCCGTACACCGGGAAACAGAACGGGGGAAACATGGACGGGGGGGCAACCCTTTTGTTGCGTACCGGTGCAACGGATGATGGGTGCCGGGCTGATCTGCAGCATCAGGAGCAGCATGGAGCCGTAGAGTCTGAGGTGCTCCAGGACCCCGTCCGGCTGTGTGGGGCCGTGCAGCGGGTGCCGCATCGCCATGAACTGCGTCACGTACAGCTCGTCATCGTCCACGAGTACGAGGTCGTTCAGCACCCCGTAGTTGGTCGTGATCAGCTCGTGCTCCACCGAGAAGGAATAGGTCAGCGTGATCGGGGTCTGCCCTTTGGCTAGGCCCTTCGCCCTCGCCGCCTTCGCCGCAGCGACTGCCTACGGCACCGGACGAACAACGCGGATTCGGATTGTGTGAGCAGGCAGGCGGTTTGTTTTCGGAGAAATCTGTGCGATTTGTTTCGTGTGGGGTGTGCCGGGAGGGTTTTGCGACTTGTTTTCCAGCCTCTATGAAGAGATGTGTGCCTGGGGGAAACGCATAATGTTTTAGAGCGGTACGCCTTCTTTTCACTTGGAGGCAGGCAAGGAGACCACTAACTCGAGGTGGTTTTGGCAGAACGCAACTCCTCTTGGCCCGTGCTACGAGTAGTGTTTTCCCGCACACCCCTATAAAAACGCCATGGCCATTCGAATGTTGTTCATAAACCTTGGTTTGCGTGGTCTACGCCTTCAACTGATCTACCCTTTATCTCTGGAGTTAAAAAAACACTGTGGACCACGACTTAGGGCGCCCTGTACTTCAGCCGAAGGTCCGGACGGCTCAAAGAACCCGGCTATAAACGCTAGGCACACATTATATCCTCGAGTGCGCGTGGCAAACGGTGTCTCCATAGGACGCGATAGGGGACACAGGAATCGACGACCCGCTGGGGCATGATCGACGCTGAACTTTGCTGCTTGCTTTACTTGTGGTTGCGTGCATCCTTAGCGGCAAAATAACCAGTCTTACGCTTGAGGCGGAGGGAAAGAAGCAGGTCTCTCGGGATGGCGATGCGTGAGACGCAATATAGCTAGGTGGCATAGTAAGCAACAACTATCTGGGATCGGAGACAACACTTTTCCAGGCCAAAACCGCAACATGGTTCGCGGAGCCGCTAAACAGCCACCACAAACTCGTGTTGGTGCCACGCCCCGCTTCGGTGACCAACGACACACTTTCGTATTTTTGAGATCTCGCCTCCAAAAGTTGGAATTCTCTCCTCGTGACGGGTACCATGTATCCGCCCGTTAACATCAACAAGAAGACACCCCCCCCTTATGTGTAAGGTTGCTGACAACCAACCCGCAATTAACACACCTTGGCGGCCGCTCTCTCGTCTGCGAGGCGTTGCTTCTCCTCCGCCTTGGCTCTGCCCGCCGCCTCCTTCGCCTCCCTCTTGAGCCGCTTGGCCATCTCCTTCGGGCTCTCGACAACCTCCTCTTCCTCCTCCTCCTCCTCCTCCTCGACGGCAGCATCGGCCCTATCACTCTCGACCTCGTTCTCCGAGGAGACGTCGTCTGACACTCCACCGTCGCCGCCGTCATCCCCCGACAACGAAGCCCCACCCCCGCCCTCGTGCTCGCCAACCGTCGCTTCTCCCCCCAACCCGTCGCCTCCTTCAGCTTGAACACCTTCGTCGTCCTCATCGTCACCCAGCACCGCGGTCGCCACGCCGATGTCAACAACATCGGACTTACCCTCCTCGTCCTCCTCCTGCGGCGGCGTTAACTCCAGCAGGGAAGGGTGCACAGGCGGCAGGGCGTCCTGCGGGAAGGTCTCCGACACCTTGAACACGTCTATCCGCTCCCCTCCCTGGGAGTAGGCGTGGTTCACCACGAACAGCTCCCCGGTTTCGGCACGGTAGTGCATGCCGTGGGGGTGAAACGCATTCCCCTCTGGAAACCCTTCGATTTCCAGCACCGCTGATTTGGGGTCCTGTGGGCCAGACGGGCGTCGTGGTGGGCATTGCGCGATCACACCGAGGAGAGGACAAACGGGAGGGGCCGGGGTGGGGCTTGGTCAGCGCCACGATATTGGGTGTAACATGCATCTGACTAAACTTCGTCTTCCATATTCTTGTATAGGTTGTGGGATGGATATTTCCCTTGCTTTTGTCGCAGCGGCACGATATTCTGGTTGATTTGGGGTACGGGGAAGCTGAAAGTGAGCATTGTTACCAGCCACAAAAACTCGAAAAGAAAACAAGGTGTTTTCTTGCGCCAAACGTGTCGCAAACACACCCACACAGCAGTAGTGCCTTCTAACGTGCGTTTTTCGGTGGTTGTTTTCAAGCGAAGCGTTAGACTGTTGCTCTCAACAGGTCGACAGCCACTGGAAAACGGCTCCCCTAAATAATCAGTCTCCACTGTGAACGACCTGAAAACACAGATGTGTTACCTTTTCCTCCTGAATCGGGGACAGCTTAAGATACGTTATAGGTGTCAACAGCTCAGAAGATGATTGGACGGGAACTACCTGCACAGACACTCGATTGTATCGGTGAAAAAAGGTTAATAATCATGCTGGAGGGGAAAACACTAAAATATTGAGGTTGGGGGAATAACAACGAAACGGCACCAGTGCGTGTGGGACACCATGCATATACCTGCCCAGGAGTGTCGACGTCCCAGATGGCGAACAGGTCGCCCCAGGGTGCAGCCTCAGCCCCGATAGACTGCATCACGAACTGCCTGCGCTCGTCGCTGGAGGCTACGAACACGCCTTCGAAGACCGGGATTATGTCCTCGGGGGACATCATGTCCCGATAACGAGTGCACCTGGCAGGGAAGCGTTATTTCGCGGAGGCATCGGGAAAGGTGAGGTAAGCAAAAGTTGTGACGGACGACAAACGCTGGCGAGAAATACGCAAGAGGGGTGCAAACCTTCACGCGGTTCGAGGTGGTGCACAGCTGCAAGCAGGCGCTTGCAGCAGGCTCGCTCGTGCGGGGCGCGGCGGCTGCGGCCGTAGGCGAGACGACTTCTCAGACAGCATGGCGGTCATAGAGGGTTCAAGAGCAACAGCAGTGGTGAGTCTGCCTGAGAAAATCACCGCAGCCCCAACCTAAACTCGCCGCAATCTCACCCTTCCGTCCCGAAGGACGTCTTAGGCACCCGCTGCTCCATCTCCCAGTACACCGTCGCGAGCTTGGCAACGGCCAGCCCTATCAACGCGAGGCCGAGCAGGGGGTAGTTGACACCTCTCGATGCCACCTTCTGCCCCGTGATCCGCCTAGAGTGTTCAGCGAGGTGAGGGCTATACGGTTCAGGTTCAGCTGAGATGCGATCGATCTCGTAGAGGACACGCGCAGGTTTTCATCAGGCACGATCATCACCACGCGCCGGGGAGCGGATGCCCTGAAAAAGGAAAAGCTGCGGTTTCGCTCAAATGGTCTAACCAAGAAAATAGGCAAA
The DNA here is from genome assembly GCA_000310025.1 of Ectocarpus siliculosus. Taxonomy (NCBI): domain Eukaryota; class Phaeophyceae; order Ectocarpales; family Ectocarpaceae; genus Ectocarpus; species Ectocarpus siliculosus. Next base: position 221,694 of record FN649740.1, on the reverse strand, counting down.
AACAGGGTTTCAATGATCCGGGGGCGTACGATATAGCGTATAGCCAGACCCAGGCAGCGCCTACGCAACAGATATCTAAGTTGGGCAGAGGGTTGCAGTCAGAGTTCGAGCTACGAAAGTACTGCTGTAATGCGTTTTTCGGCAGTAACGGCTTTGGCGGAAGGCGCTAGAACCAAAATATGGCGGTGAAACGCTATTTCCATCATCCCGGAATCTTACCTGTGGATAGAGCTGGATTCGTTCATGTTGTAGGCGAAGTGTAGAAATAGTAAAATGGAGGGTTGTACCTCGAAGGTGTAGCAAGTCTTCGGATAGGGAAATACAGAGGGCACAGCCGTAGTGGTTGCGCTGGTACCACGAGACGCCTTCGCTTTGGTTGCCGCTTCTCGGGTCCCTGCCCGTGTGCAGAGCACAGCTGTATGCATGCGTTTGACACGCACGCCTTGGAAGCATTGCAAGTACGTGTAGTCCACGCGGGTGGCTGATCTCAACAACCAGGACAAAAGCGCATGCCGACAGTCGTAGTAATTGTCAATTTTCATCTCTCTTGAGGAGAGAGCTGTATTGCATATGCGAGCTACCTTGTTTTCGTAGGCAGAAGCAACGAGAGCCAGCGGTACGCTGCGGCATCCGTCATGTGCAGAGAGATAGTCACTCTCCAGCTGAAACACGAAAAAAATGCGGACTAACCTGTGTCCAAAGCACCAACAATAACTAAGCCCACGACCCCTCACCTAACGGGATCAGCAAGAACAGCCATGCTGCCGACTAGCAGAACCACCTGCTTCTGTGCTTCACCCACACACACGGCAGACGATGATCAAGTGTGCTTTGCAGTGGTGCAATGCGCAGATCGCGGCTCTCTCCTTGGGGGTTCCGGAGAATGGGTACGACGAAGCGGCGGTACGTCACTTCGCACTTCGCCCCCCTTGCTACCGCTTCTGCAACTCACTGCAGCGGTGTTCACTACTGTCCACCACACCAAGTGTATATCTACCTGCTCTCTCTCAACCGATTACCCAGTGTCCCTGCAGATAAACAGGGACCGCTGTTGTTGTTGCCCTCGGCCATCGTGAAGTGTCATGTTTTCGTCTGTCGGCGAGCACTTCGCTGCTCCCGACAACAACTCCAGCAGGAGACGTGATCCGATCATCCGCCGCCGTCGTCACGAGACGTCCGCACCCCCTCCTCCCTCACACCCGGCAGCGACCACCGAAGTGGGGCAGCTGCTGGACCTTGGCTTAGCGCTAGGGCACGAAAGATTCGAGCTCGTTAGCCTCGTCGGTCGGGAAGAGACGGGCATGGTAGCAGCACACGCCTGGGCCGAGTGCGAAGGCAGTGTTCGCAGACCCAGCAGCAGCAGAGATCCACGGGCAGCATCGACGACGACGAGGATACGCATCATGCAACCTCACGACGCCTCGACTACACGAAGCCGCCAGGCCAGCCACGGCGGTGATGCGAAGATGCAGGCCGGACGTGAGGAGTTGCTGAGAGAGGTGAGGAGAAGGGGCGAAAGACCTCGAATACCGTGTTTCACAACAGCAGGTGCGCGCCAAGCTTGTTGGGCCGGTGAGACTTTTGAGTTTGAATTTCTGTCGCAGCATCCGCAGGGGCATTCGCTTTCGAATTCTACTTTACATACATGGATACTAGCCAAGGGGACACCTGTTGCGTGCAGTCGTGTCCATGCTTGTTTCGCGGAACTACGGAGCGAGGTCGTCGTGAGTTTCAAGTACGATCAAGCTACTACTGTACGGAGAGGTGTATTTCTTTCGTTTGTCAGTACAGGAGGTCCTTGTTGCCGCCCGCGCTCCATGTTTGAAATCCGCGCCCAATCACTCACGTCGAACCTGGATGTTCTTACTTGTACGCATGTTCTCCCGGGATGTAGACGTACCGGATGTGGTAAGGCTGTGGCTTGGGTCTTGGCTCATTGTCTACAGTCTTAATATCTGTCCAGCAGCGGTCGCGGCCTCCTCTCCTATCTCGTATGCATATGTGTGTTGGCGAACTCCTGTCGGTGTATGATAGAATCCAGACACTTCTACAGACCCCGCATCCTTTTGGTTTGACGCTCTCTCTCTGCTGCATGTGCCACCGCCATAAGGCTGCACAGCATCGCACGCGGTAGCTTCGACCCGCGCTTCCTTTGCAGTCGTACGGTATTGGCTAGAGCTAAATCAAAGCGAAACAACTGTAGCAGCACTGGTGCGCATCCCCACTCCTTGAGCAACACTCTTCCTCCTTGTCTTATTCCAGTTGCATGCCCAAGACCAACCCGTTGTGAATCTCCATGTTTCGCCCTGTCCCTTTTACGGAAACGTCCGTCAAATGCAGGTGGAATGGTTGAGGGAAAGAGTGGAAAACTTGAATCGGGAGCTGGTACTGGCTAGGAAGGATTGCGGCCGGCTCGCGACGCAGCTCAAGGTAATACCGCTTGCGTATACACGACGCTTGTGCCTACCCTTCAGTTCAACCCTTGATGCAAATGAGTTGGTCAATTCAGCCTCCCCTCATGGAAAACGCTGTTGACCTATCGCTCGGCGCCTATCGCGACCAGACCATCATGAATGTGGTCGACTGCTGATGAGTTTTGTGATGTTTATGTCGTTCGTCATATGTCGTCGCCTGCCCCGTCTGGTGTGTTGGTCGTATTGCATCAAGAAGAACATAACACAACACTCCTCTTCCGAATGCCTCTTTCATATTCCAACGTTACGGACGGTGCACCCGGATCCTTTGCATTCCCTCTCTGAAACGGTGCAGCAAGAAGAAGGGCTGGGGCGAGAACACCGACGAAAGGCTGACGACGCGGTCAGAGAAGCGAAGGCGCTGAGGCAAGAGCTGGACCGTATCAAACAAGACCGCGCCGTGAGTCCCGATTTGTGTGGTTTGAACAACCCAATGCACGAGTTTAGCCAGTGGCCGCAGCTAAATTTTGTCTCCAGAATGACTAAAAAAACTTGGGGACCCTTTTTTGTTAGAAGCTATTCTCGTCTGAGAGTTTTTATCTGCTGCACTCATTGTGATGGTAGCTGTTGCTTGATCTCCGCCTCCTGCTTGACCTCGTCTTGCAGGCATGCACACGTTGGTTCGAAGGCCTCTTGCTCCTTCCGTATATCACCCACGTCATGTTTGATATTTTTGGTACCCGCCCCCCGTTTCTGGCGTCTCGCTCTTCCTTCGGATCCCATATTTACCTTTTCCCCTTCGTTGGTGTGTGTGTGTCTCCCCATGTGTTTGACTCTTGCCCCTAGGCGAAAGGTTCGGCATCCAGAACAGCCCTGTCCGACGCGCACCTTCGCAGCGTTAGGATGGCTGAACGCCGACGCCGACAGCAGGCTGAAAGGTGAACGTAGAAGCGGCGTGTTCCACCACACGACCCGACCTGCTTATGTTTCTTCGCAAGTGACTCTTTTTCGAGTGAGGCGATGATGCTGCTTCTAGTGTTTTTTTACGTTGTAGACCATAACTCGTTCCATTCTATCGCCCCCATCTCCCCTTAGATCCAACCTGATGCAGGCGCTGTACGAGGACCCAGAACTCATATTTTTCTTCCGCTCTGCCCACTCGCGCCCACTCTTTGATTCAGCCTGATGCAGGCGTACAAGGGGCTGTACGAGGACCAGCTGCACACCCAGCACGCCTCCGCGGAGAGCTACCGCTCTCTCACCCGGGGCTACAGCCGCCTCTCCGCGGACAACAAGGCCCTCCGGCGAGAGACGGCCGCCGTTGCCGCCGTCGCGGCCGCCGCTAGCGACGCCGCCGGAACCGCCGCCGCCCTCATCGCCTCGTCTGCAGACATGCAGCAGCACAAAACCGGTGCGAAGTCCTCACTACTGTTCCACGGGGGGGAAGAGATCTCCCGCGACGAGAGATCGGCGAGGAAGGAAAGCCGGGAGGAGACCCGGAGGGGCGTAGGGCGGCAGGGGGCAACGGCGCCGCCACCTGAACGGAGCCGCGCTGCTAACAGCTCCACCTGTACTACTACTGCTCTACCGGTGCTGGAGAAGGGCCGCGAAAGCAGCGTTGTCGAGACCGCGTCGTACGGCAGCGCCGCGGCGGAGTCGGCGGCGGCGGTTGCGACGGCGGCGGTTGCGGTCGCCACGGCTGCGGATGCCCTCGCCGAAGCGGCTACTACAGTAGCGCCACCGCCTGCAAAGGATACCGCGGATATAGAGGAGGGTACCGCAGGAGCATCACGGACAACGCCGTCGCACGGCCGGAGAGAAGCTGCACCCGCCGGGCACCGACAGAAAGAGCGCGCGAGAAGCAATTTGGGTAGGAGCGGCCACGTCGTTTTGGAGAGGTGCGACAGTCGGGAACGAATGGAAGCGGCGGATAGGGCGAGCGCGACCAACACCGACCGCCCCTCCACGACGGAAACGCTAGCCTGCTCTCCATTTTCGGACAGCGCGGAAGGCCCCTGTTCCACCGCCACCACTGCGATAGACTCGACGGCGAGAGCGGGGAAGAAAGAAGGCGGCGCTGCTGCCGACTCCGGGTGGGCGCCGCCCGCCGATTTCTCGGTTTCTGGGATAGAGGCAGCGTCGAAGAGCGGCGCTACCGCACCAGGCAGCGAAATGAACCGTGGGTTTAACCGCGGAAGCGCGAAGGGTTACGCCTTTCCGCAGGAGACTAGAGAGGAAGAGAGCTTCTCAGCTGCTCCATCCTCCGCGAGAGAGCAGGACACCGCCGCCGCCGCCGCCGCCGCTGCCCGAGAAAGCAGGGGCAGTCACGGACTCCGATCTGACAAGCGGGGAGGAGCAATCAACGAGGAAGGGCCGCCAAGAGCTGACGACAAGAAAGAAGAATCTGCTCGCCCCGCGCAGGGGAGGATGGTCGCGGTCCCTCCGGTAGACCCCGCCCCGCGTTGGCGGGGGCGGTCTGTCGCTCCCGGGAGGTTGCTAGCGAGCTCGGCGTCTTGGGTCGAGGCTATAGAGGTAGACGCGCCGAAACGCAGCACTTCTCCGACGACGCCCAGGCGCGGGAGGTGGGGGGGGTGCGTTGCATGGGGGGGTGCTACTGGCAAGGGCGCGGCTGAGGAGGATGGTTGCACTCGCATCGAACCTTCTTCCCGTGCCCGACCGCACAGCATTTAGACTAGTGTGGTACAGGTGGTGGCACATGGTGGTTCGTGTGAATTGCGGCAACATGTCTAGGTAGGGTACATGTTAGCTCGAACCACGCAGGGTACATAATGTCATAGAAGGGCTTGATGAGATCTTTTGGCCAGGTGTGCCATGGTTAGACTATGATCCTCGCGGCGTTACGAAGAAAACTACATGTAGTTTGCACGGTGGTTGGCCGTCAGTATGGAGTTGGAGTGTGATCACCGGAAGCGGAGAAAAAACGTTTGGAAACGAAAATAGTGGTGCAAAAGGCACCCCATTCGCCAACAGTTTAGAAAATGCAATGCCGGCCCGCTTCGAAGCTACTTGAGGATTTAGTGTGGTGCCAGCGGCTGAACCCTCTTTCTCTTACAATTGTAGTTGTCATCCTTTTTCAACTATCTGCGCCTTCATTTTTTGTGAGGGTGTTTCCTGTGTCCGGACCGACAATGCTGTGAATCAGTTTGGCTTTTAGCAGCAGTACTGGTTTGTGTTGACCCAGGCGTATTCGGAGCCTTCGTGTTTGGATGAAGTTGACGAATAAGCCGCCTTGTCTGCGGTGTTTAGTCAACCCAAACCCTTTGATTAGGGAAGGCGGGGGATAAGACCCACTTGTAAGTTGGCTCCTTGGAGTTTTGGAAACCGTCACGGGTAGAAAAGTTGTGTACTTGTGACATGGCCTCGAGTGCGAAGCTTAGGCTTGCATCCGGGCGCATCTACCTGCATCCGTCTTTGGTTGTACACCGCAGGCCTCGTTTGTCACACCAAGTGTTCAGCCCCTTGTTTTCATGTCCAACGTCAGTCAAGTCAGTGCTCAAAACATGGTGGTACGGTGGTTCAACATTTTTTGCGCTAGCTTCTTTAGAAAGCTGCGGAGTAGCTTTTTTGTGTTGCGAGCCTGCGCATGGCGTCGATCAACGAACAGCGGAGGATTCTCGGTGCTCCTTCGTAGCACTGCCTAACTTCGTGCTGCCTGCCTGCGGTAAGCATCCACTGGGGCTGAGGTGCTCGCTGCAGGCGATACCGACTCCACCATACGGTTGAGAAAGAAAGCATGTCCAAGTTTGTCACCGATCACGCTGTCGACCTCCATTTGACGACATAAACCACGTCGGTCGGAACTTGTGTCGGTCGCATCAGATGCTACTGTAGAGGGGTTCAACGTGAGGGATAAGCTAGGCTAAGCGAAGGCAGCATGTCCGTCCGTCACTCTACTGCTGCTGCGCTGCTTCCTGCTTCCGTAGCGTTCATCGGCTGACATTTGCCGACGAGCAGCGGTTGTCGAGAAAATGCCAGGGCGTGCGATATACCAGGTGCTCGTTTCTCATTGTGGGGAATGGAGAAAAGACAACGATGGTACACCCAGGTTCAGACACCGATCGGATGGGCTTGGGACAAGCGCATCCTGGAGAAAAAACGGACCGACAGACGTGCGTCGGCGTTCCGGCAAGCTGGACCGAAAAAATAAAACTGGGAAAAACACCTCTCGATATTAGTCCTTGTCCCCCCATGCCCCCTGAAGCACCGGCACAGGAAAGAGACGGGTCCACGAAAGAACAAAGAAATAATCATCCGTGCCCCCCTCTTCCCGCGTCCCCCCTTGAAGCCACCAGAGAAAAAAGCTCTTGATGCATCAATCCATCATCCGCACAGACGATGAAAATCTGCGCTCGACTCGAGTCGACCCACCTTCATACGAAACAACAGCAGCGACACCAGTCTCGCACTAAGAACTAAGCTCTACGGAAGCCATGGGCGTAACAGCACCAGCTCGAAGTCACAAAGGCAGGCTTAAGCGTCCTCCTCCGCGCTGAGCTTGGCGCCGGCGTTGGTGACGCGGATGTGGAGCTGTCCAGCGCGCTCCACAATCTCCTTGCGCTTGCGCGAGGAGACGTTGTGGGCGATCTCCGCCGCGTACTTCCTGGAGGCGGCAAAAGCAAACAATACCCCAACACGAAAAGAAGCCAGTGGAGGGAAGGGTGTCACAAGTCGACATGACGGAACACATTTGTTCCAGGTTGGAGGCAGATTTCTGCCCCGCACACAAGATATTGCTGGCGAAAAGATTAGACGATTTTTTTTCTGTGGCGAAATGTATACCATCCTCCCCCACTGAACATGTCACAGTAGTTGGCGCCTACATCTCGAGTAACTTTGAACAAAAAAAACAACCCCAACACGCCCGCTACAACCACATATCCAAACAACAAACGTCGCTTGTGGAAAGGAACATGTTTGAAACCGACATGGGGTGAACACTCCTCCCCAAGCCCCGCAACTAGAGAGGCAGCGCGTCACCTGTTGTGCATGAGGAGCAGCTCGAGCTCCTTCACGTTGTGGACGAGGAACTTGTAAAACCCGTTGGGGAGGATGTTCCGGGTGCGCTTGTCGGATCCTGTGGGAAAAACAAAACAAGGGAAAACACTTAAGTGAACGTGATGCAGCCATCATCATGTGGAAGAAAACTCGAAACAAACACCCCGCGCGGGGTCATAAACAACACAACAAAGACGCCAACGATGAAAAGCTGTACTAATGCCTCGAGAGCAAAATTCGAGTCGAAAAACCGACCGCTTGTCTACAAGCCGATTCCGTTGGGCTGATTATTTCTCCGTTTCACGTTCTTTCGAACTGAAGTGCGCACATGTGGCCAATCACGTTGCCATGGCCAAAACATCTGACAGCTATCCATGGCTGTGGTGTGAAAGTCCGAGCACGATTTTTTGTTCTTCCCAAAGCACCAACAATAGTCGCGAGGGAAAAGAGACGTACGTGGGGCTGTTATTTTTCTTCCACGTGTCATCCATCCTCCGCTTATTGCCTTTCGGGTTTGGCTCTTACATCCCCGCACACCTATGTACTCGTGTGGTGAAACGGTTTACACCAGTGACGGTATGGAATTCGGTGTACTCTGTTACCCAAAGTGCCATAACTGCTGGCCAGGCATTAACATGACTACATTCAGACTTGCCTCGCGGAGGTAAATGCAGCGAAGGAGCACACCTCTCAAAGAACACTCAAATATCGGGTCATGCTTTGGCTTGTCACGAAATCACCACCAATGCACGAAAGGCTCGCTGGCCTTGTTGAACAGAATGGCGGAAGACGGTAATTTTTGCGCAAAGGCTTTGCCACGAAAAACATCTTCCGAGTGCTCTATTCGCGCGGTCCACGCATGCGCATGACGAGTACTAAAAACAACGGGCTGTGACCGGCAAAACAGAATTTTTGGACCAAAGGTGAGCAAAAGAACTGAGGGTAGACTTATCTCGGCTCTGTGTGCCACTGAACTTGTCTGCGGCCGGCCTTTCGCTGCACGACTGGCGCAAGTTCTGTACCAATTATGAGCGAGCGCCTTATGACAGCCAGACAGCGAATGCACCTGAGCTGCAAGCGCAAGCTGCCGCTCCCTACACGCGTCGCTGGCCGAACGCCATCGTAATTTCCCTCGTGCACGGCATCACCGAATCAGCAACCGAGCAGGCACACGCTGAAGTAAGCCGGGAAAGTTCATCACTCCCAACCTTCGGCACCAGCTGAGGTGCCAGGACCGAAGGCTCAAAAATGTTGGAGCGCGGCCTCACGGATTGTTTTGACATGCTGTCGTCGACTGAGGCACCCAGTTTTTGGGAAATACTTGAGGGCCCCCCCCATGAAGAAGAGACGAGCCGAGGGTGATACCAACTTTCGTCTACATCGCCAGTGACCCATTGTTTGCCGCGGCGGGGTCTGCAACATCTAGACTAGCGGAGTGCACCGAGCTTGCGGGAAAACCAGTCTACGGCGTCAAGTATTCCCCCCATCCCCTACGTGGCAGATAGGTTGCAGGAAGTTGTAGGATTTGTAGCCTGCGGTTTCCAATCGTGACGAACAGTCTCTCGCGTGTCATCTAACTTGAGTGCTTTTACTTATTTGTTTCCTTCTGGCTCTGTGTGAAAAGTCTGTGATCGGGTTCCGAGAAAACCTCGCTCATCTCGCTCATCAAATTTGTAGCCCATTTTCAAGATCTAGATGTAGATCACATCTTAATCTTAATATGTAGCGAATCAAATGAGAGCAACGAAAATGCCACAGACATACAGGAAAATCCCTTGCACGCAGTCGTTCGTTCGTTGAGGAGGAAAACGGCGGGAGGGAAAGGACAAATGCGCTCGTGGGTAGAATCGTGAATCTGAGTTCGGTACTGCTTGTATGCATATCAGGGCACGCCATTTGTGACGATTGATACCACACCCCTACTAGAAGCATGTTTCGACCGATTTATTTCTTAGGAGAGGGGGGAAACGGGGAAACCGGCACGTCTCCAACATTGTCACCACACAAAAACAAGTTTGTAAAACCTCTTTCGAAGACCTTGTTAATCGGCCTTCGTGGGCACATTTACCACCTTGCTATTGCGCACTGTCTGTATGCCGACAGAAATGGGTCAAGGACAATGCCGGTAAGTTGGACTACGGGCTCCGTTGCCTGTATGTGCCTGTCCTTGCCTGCCGTGCTATCGTCTGGAACAGGGATCAGGACTCCGCTACAACGGCTCTCATCGATTTGCATACACAGAGAACTACAGGCACAATCAAAAGACCATCAGCCAATACGGTACTGCGGTTGTACACGTTCTCAGCTGGTGGGCTAGCGGTTGGAGTTGGATGAATCTGGGTGTTGGTGTAGGGTGTTCTTGGGAGCTTGTACCTGCCTCAGCGGTATATTATGAGGGTATGTCATGCACATGTGTAGCTGCAGAGAGTAAAATATGAAGGAGCATGGCATGGTGAACAAACTCCATGCGCGAGCTGCCAAAGTATAACCTACTGCCGTGTGCACGTGCAGCGCGCAGCGCGCGCAGCGGAGAGAGCAAAAAATGCGGCGTAAATACAGCGACGGGCGGCCACACCGCTATCTTCCTTTGCTGTTTAGGCAAAACTAGCGCAAACGTCCGTAAGGAACTTCGTTCTCCCTCTGATTGATCCCATCTGTCTGTCAGGATCTCCTGCGCGTATGCCGACTTGTGACCACCACGTGCAAGTAGGAGAATACAGCTACGACAAACGAGCTGTCCTCGTCCACCGAACGCACACCATGCAATATGCAACACTGCTGTGTGCCTGTGGCTACAGCCATGGGTGAGCTGTCCATCACACACGCACAGTATCGCTCCCTATTTCTTGCCTTGCTATCAACTTGAAGCACTTTACAAGACTTGGCCAAGCAAGCCTCTGCAGAACCTTACCGTATCCGACGTTGGGCATAGGCAGGCATCCCTTGAAGCGCCTGCGGACGCGTCCATCGATACCCTTGGGCTTCCTCCAGCTCGAGTTTTTGATCCGCATAAACCGGTCAGTCTGATGCCGCGCAAACTTCTTGGTGCGCTTCTTGACCACATTGACCTTGTTGAGGGGCTGAACACCACCCATGGCTACGCCGTACAAGTGTCCTACGTTGCTCGTAGGGGGGCAAGGGGTGTGCTGAACGAGAGCGAGCCACAGCAATCGGAGACCGCCAGTTTCATAGGGGTCGGAAGAAAAAGAAAAAAAGAGGTACGGACCCGCACTGCTCTGGTAAAAATGCGCTTTCCAGGGGGGGGGGGGTATGAACTCCTTACGAGCAGTGCCGCAAGCGGCAAGCTCACCAGCTCACCGAGAGGCACACCGGACAGTAAGTCTCCGCCACCACTGCGACCTGAGAGTGCACCAATAAAACTTCGCCGGGCCTATGAGGGAGGGTGCGACATCCCACTGTGGTCCTCTCCTCGTGGTGACGTGAGTCAGGCAAATAGATACTGGTTCAGCAGACAAACCCTCTTGTTCGTCGAAATCTACAGCAGCAAGTACAGTTTACAGTATCCCCAGAACATGTCGCCCGACCGTTAGACATTCCCTTCCCGAACTGTGCTACAATTATGCATACGTACCTCTAGTCTACAGCAGTAGGGTGCACAGCACGGACATAACTCAAGCTTAATTTAATGAAATGTTTCGCGTGCTGTGTCAAAGACCGGTATTGGGGCTATGAGCAGCGCACCTACTGCTGTACATACCTGTGGGTGGGTGTGGTTCAAAAGGATATGCCGTACTGTAGGCGAATCAAAGATATGACACCCCCTAGATCGGTTTTCAAAGTTCGATTACTCCACGACGAAGATAATGCAATACAGCAGTCAAGTAGTGCGTTTTCGGAAACCTCTCGACAAAACGGTTCCAACGTTGTCATTTTCGGTACCGCTTCCTCTCTTCTTGCTGACTGTGGAGTAACCGAGCTTTGAAAGTCGGGCCGGGGTTTTCAACATCTTGTTGTCAAGTCCGCGGTAATCAAACAACAGCGAGAGTTGGCGCTCGGTCCTTCGTAGGTAGCAGAACGCATTATTTACTTTACCATGGGTGAACAAGCAAGCGCCGAGGCGGCCGCTGCAGTAGGCAGAGCCTCCAGTTCTCCCTCCGAATGCCATGACAAAGCAAAGCCCGCACTTTTCCGTGATTGTGCCCTAGCACGTGGTGACGAACTGTAGGCAGTGCGCGCCGTCGGAGTATGAGTACTCGAGTATGAGTACTCGCGCTTTCCTTCTTAAGGAAAGCGAAAAGACATCGGATATCCAGATCCCAAGCAAGGAGGAAAGCACGAGTACTTATACTCCGACGGCGCGAACTGCCTCGAAGTCATCGATAAAATTCAGAGAACAACACGGAAGAAGAGTGCGAATTTTTTCATGGCATTCGGAGGGAGAACTGGAGGGGCTCGGCTGCGGCAGCGGCCGTTTCGGCGTTTTCTTGTTCGCCCATGGTAGTATAATTGCGTACCTACCTTTCGCTGCTCCCTCCGAGGGACAAGGGCTCTCAGGTGGACAATGTGACGAAGCGCCTAGTCGCTGAAAAAGTAAGCCCCGCTTATGACTTCGGTTGTGCGTTTGATGATAAACGCTTCGCCAAAGGGCCGCGTTTTCTAACTGGGTCGGTCCGGCTTTATCCAGACCCCAAGTAAGAAGGTAAGCGTGAATACGCTCACGCCGATGGGACGAACTGCCTAGAATTCATCGAAACATTCTAGAGGACAACACGGACAAGTGCCGATTGCGCCATGGCACACGGAGGGAGAACTGGAGGGGCTCTGCCGCCCGCGGCAGCGGCCGCTTTAGCGTTTGCTAGATGACTACTTAGTTAGGTATTGAATTCATGAAGACATTGGAAGAGGACGAACTTCTACAAGCCCAAGAGTTAGTTTACAAGTTAAGGATCTCGGAAGAAACAAATCTTACTGCTTTAATTTTGTACTTGCCCACTCGGAGCATCAAAACAGTCTACACCTCTTGATCTCGCTACAAATACTATTAAGGAAAAATAAGTACACACACAGAAAGACTACCCATTCGAGATAGACCCACAGTCGAACGGGATGTGGTGGAGTCTTTACTATCCTCTGATCAACCATCAGTTCATTCGTGAGCTCCTCGCTAGAACTCGTCGCTACATGCTACTACCAAACGTCACTTATCACACCGCATCTACGTAACATTGCATACAGCCATCATACAGCTGCATCTATCCTACTACACACATCCAGCAGTAGTGCGCTGTATTCCAACACACCACCATGATGGATGCAATGTTACATGTGCTTCAACAACCTCATCGTTGTTCTATATCTACTCCTGCGGTCTACGTACTAAATCACGCCAAAATCCTTCATTCTTGACATGACTCGCTTAGTCATGCTATCCTTGAAAGAAGTACTGCTTCAATATTGAGTGCTGTAACATTCCTAGCTTGTCCTCTACCGGGTGCTCGCAGCTAGCTACTACAGCCTGCTTAGCACCATCACCTTGTCCAGACTCGAAAAGTTCTTCCCATCTTCTTCCCATCTTCATTTATCTCGTTCAGTACCCAGTCCATGTTTCCTTTTTACTCAGATTTTACTTAGATACCAGTAGGTGTGTAGAGAATGGGAGACGGCATGCGTGTTCCACAGCCTTGATGGTGTCAACGGTCTCGACAGTTGAGAAAAAAAACTCGGAAGCTCGGAAGATCCAGGGAAAACCCAGTCAGATAAGGGTCAAGGAATTCCTGCTTGTAAAAGTCAGGACCTTCGTGTTTTGCTCTACTTAGCATTCCCTCATGGATATGCCTACTAGCAGCAAAACTCGGAATGATATCCTCATCAACATGCGTTGCATCCATAACTTACGGAGCGTATTGAACCTTGGAGTACAATACATGATAGCGGGTACAAAGAGAATATAGGTGAGCTTGTCGTCCAGAACTCTCACAGACTGTCCGATAAGCGAAGGTTGCCGCAATGTTCTCTTGCGGTTTCTTTCTTCTCTCCCTCCGTCACGACGCCACTCATCCCCCTGCAGTCGGTGCGCATTCTTGAGGTGCGAGTTGACGTTGCTGCGGTCGCCGCCTTTGCAGGGGGTCGTTTTCTTACTTCGGTGGCACGCGGAGTCGGCTAAAAAGAAAAGTATTAAGGAATAATAGATACACACACAGAAAGACTACCCATTCGAGATATACCCACAGTCGAACGGAATGTGGTGGAGTCTTTTCAGTGAGTGGAGGAAAACCGGCTGGGTACTGGACTTATTTCGAGTCTACTTATGTCTTTTGTCGCTTTCGATGCCTCGACATACACTCCTAGCGAAAACTTTGTTTGTACCGATTCTCACGGGCCCCTATCCTCACAAAGCCTTCCGACACCATGATTCACCGACGGCCTTCATGACAGCCGCTTTCGCTTTCTGCAGCTCCCCGTTCTTGTTATGGACGGGTGCGCATGTGTCACTGCATCGCTGCCTCCCGCGCACCAACTACAGTATCTCTACTTCGCCCGCGCGCTCTGGTGGCTGACGTGGATGAGCTGCCGTTACCCGCATCGACCGATGATCCGCTCGGAAGGTCTGCAGTGGTGGGGGTAGAGCTCATGTTCCCTCTCAAGTCCCTCTCAATGCTACACGGACAATGATCTGCTCCGAGGATCTGCAGTGGTAGGGATAGACCTCATGTTCCCTCTCGATGCTACACAGATGTGTCTGGTTGTTTACAATATTTTTTTTCACAACACATGCATGCGCACCAGGCTTGTGTTCGTGTTCGCATTTGTGCCACGTGATATATACTCTGCAAATTGCACAGGTGAGCTTCAAGTGTGGTAGGCGGGCCTGACGTCAGACTGTGCTCACAGAATATGTATACCCGTACACCGGGTATGGTTCCTCTAAGAGACCGTTACGGTCTCTAAAAGTCTCCCTGGGCCGTAATGAATGATTGTCTGATCCAGCCGGAAGACCCCGACCACGCACTTTTTGTGCTGAACCCACGAGGGGCGAGAAATCACCCCATGGGCCGTCCTGCACTACCAAACCGGGTGTCGCCCAATCACCCAACGAACAACGTTCATTCGCCCATCATCCACCACCCTCGCTATCGCTCCCGTGCTGGAACCTCTCAGCCGCCGACGCCTTCTGCTTCGCCCCGAAATCGTCCCCGCCCCACAAAGCGTCTAACGCCCTGTTTCCCAACTTGGAAACCCCTGGGTGCCGTCTGTGTAGAAATACCACCTGATGCACGATGACGACGTGTGACGTTGGAAGCCAAGGCGTCATTGGGGTGGGGGGGGCGGCAAGGGAAGAAGCTTAAGAACTCGCCCCAACACGTAGTTGGTGCGATCTCCCACCAGTTTGTGCTGACTACAAATGAGCATGGTACAATGGTTTTATGTCGTGTTTCATCAGTCGTCATACAGGTAGAGACAGAGATGGTGACTTTCGTGGACATAAGCCGACACGTATCCGTCACGCCTGGAGTCCATACGAACAAGAGGTGCAGGCTAGGATGAAGTGCAGAAAGACACCTGTCGGGACACTACAAACCTCTCGACACCTACAATATGCTATTTATGTTTCAGAATTAGGGTACTGTAGCTCTGGAGGCGGTGAGCGTTCTTGAGCGCTCATTGTACTTGTGTCGAACGTCGTGCATACCTCGTGGATGGCGTCTTGAATATTCTCCACCATGAATCGCGTCCGTGAGGTAAAGCTAGGCTCGCTCATGACCGCGACCACCCGGCAGACCTGCTCCACGACGGCGGTATGCCGTGCGTTGATGCGGATGCACCTTGTGCGGTCACAGATTTGTTTTCCGAAACGAAGTCAAGTAGGTAGCACCGGCCGGGGGACGGGAGGTCAACCGATCGCGCGAGTACGTGAACAAACGCCATGAGCAAACCACGATACTTGTGTTGGAGTACATGAACGAAGGTCATGGTCACTTTACCGCACGTACCTGTGCAGGACCTGGCAGCCAGCGTTGATGATGAAAATGTCCGACACCCTGGCCTCCAGCGCATGCAGATCGATCAAACAAACGAGACAGATCCACAGCAAGGGTGCCACGGCCTGGTGAACGTCCATCACCTGAGCCAAGAGTGACGCCTGCTGATCAAGTTTATTCCCCCGGTGGAGCGCTTCTGAAACGCGGTTGTCGGACAATCTCTCCGGGCCATCTTTGGTCACGTGCCCCGCCGGTGGATCCTTCGGCGATTGTTCCCGCCGTGCGATGCGAATGACGGAATGCATGGCCTGGTCGTTGACAGACGTCGGTTGTAGGCCTCTCGTTAGGTTCTGTTATGAAGATGGGGGTGAGGGGAGCTGACGCCCGACGACAAGTCTCCATGCTCTGGATCATACAAGAAGACGTGACTAGCGACAGGAGGAGCACGACACCCGATAGGCGACTATTAATAGTGCTCGAGAGCCTTGTAGAGAAAAGCTACTGCTGTGTTCGGCGAAACTACGGCCGTATTGTCCCCGCTTCAGCCGGCCTCTGGTGCTGAAACATTTCACCTGCGTCGGGCGGCCATATACTAAGCCCCAGACAATTCAGTACGGGGTATGTCTTCGTCGCCACCGGTACCAAACTTGAATTAGCACTATAAGCGTACGGAAGCAACGGTGACCTCAAACTTTATCCACGAAAATGCTCACTTGGCACCACGCAAATTTAAGATCACGATGTTTGAGATAGAGAAGAACGCGCTCAGGAAACCCGATTACTTCGTCGTCTTGCCTGCCAACCAGCCAGGAGTAGAGCGGCATCATGAATGTGATGGCTCATGGCAGAAATAAGGATCTCCACCCCCTGCCATTGCGAAACAACGCGTGTGTTCTCTGTGATGAACATGGTACAATATTTAGTATCATAGTTCATCCAGCGCGCACAAGACCGTCCGCCTACAAGTATTGAGCAAACCACGAACTTGAGGCCCTATTTCAAAGCATAGTGTAACAACTTGATTTCTTACAACGATGCCCGGTTAAGAACCTTACGCTCCGAAACCAACAAGTTCGGTGTCGCTTACTCCACACAGCAATCGAGGTACGAACCTCAAGTAAGTTACGAGTTTTGTTCGGAGGTTCGATTCTGAAAATGCTCAAGAATGCAAGCAATATCCCGCACCTCATGTAAACCAACCCTTGGTGCAGCAAGTCCTGATCGCATTGCCAGAACTATTCAAAAGAATTGTTTTCAGCGGGTGTCCCGCAGCAGAGAGCAACGCCACTACTCTTTGGCACCTTTTGTTAAGTCGGTCCTCAGGCGATGGACCTAGTTGCTCCAAAAGCCCCGTGCATCGGCCTCGAAGAAACGAACGTGCGGTACACGACCAACCTCCACATATATCGTCACCGCAAGAAATGTGTAGCATTACCCACCCCGGCATGCATCCACGGAAGATTGAAACTTGACCTGATCGTTGCAAAATTCTTGGACACAACAAGCGAGCGACTCCTCCTCCTCCGCATCCTTCTCCGCTTCATCCTCTTGCTGAGCTTCCTCCTTCTCCCCCTCCTCTTTTCCTGGTCTCCCGTCGCACTTCCTCCTCTGCCCCCAGCCCCGCCTCCAGTCTGTGAGCAACGCCCTCACGAGATTGAACGCACTCGCCGCCACCCGCGCAGCTCCTGCACGTTGAACGATAGTGCGGGAATCTTCTCGACTATACGCGTCTGCCACACTCAACGCAAACGCGATAGTCCCCGTTCCTCTGCCCCCCCCCCCTCCCTCTCCCAGGCTGAAGCTTTCATTGGCCCGGTCGTCTCTTCTGGAACAACTCGAACTCATAGCGTCCGAGCTCCGTGCAGCAGCGTCAACGTCATTGCGGTCGTCCTCAAGCGGGTGGTCGTCCACGGACGATGCGGTGGGAGTGTTCGATTCTTCGTTGAGAGATGCGACACCCGGAAAACCAACCGAGTTGGCAGCCGTTATCGCGGAGATACTATCCCTGGAATCGCCCGCTCCGTCACCATCACGAGTGTGGCAATGTTGGTCTGACAGGATCAAGGCATTCTGCACGCGAGATCGCCCATCCTTCGTGCCACCGGTGCAGCACCGGAGGGCGATCGTTTCCAGCGTTCGCATGCCAGCCACCAGCACCTCTTCCGAGCTAGGATGCCTGTTGAACGGAGGTGTTTCGATATCGATGTGGTGAACCTTCAGTCCGAATGCTACCCCTAGTACTTGGATCTCTTGGGTACGAGTCCGCTCAAGGGACCTCTCCGGGTACGTTGGTGTCGAACACCACCCAACAGTATTTACACTCGGTACACACTTGTCCTGCAGTACCATGGATCTAAACAATGCCCAAACCAAACCGTTTGTCTGCTCTTCAACGAGACCACTGCTGTTCTTTTCTTAGACTCTGACAACAAGCAGACGGAGGTTTTGTCCCAGGTGATCTGAAAGCGTGGAGACAGTACACAAACGAAAATATATCTCGGCGATGTTAAACGAGGTTTTCTGGAAAGAACTCAGCGCTGCTGCTATCTCGTGACAGGGAATTACTCCACCGGCGTGCCGCATTCCGAACGACCTGGCGTTCTACTTTTCGGCTAAACCCTCGGCAAGGAAAGCGCTGGCCTCCAAGACGCTGGATAGTTTGTTCCCAAGAATGTTGTTGTCTTCTACATAGAGAGGTTACAATAGTGCCTACAAGGTTTGTTGACTTGCTGACACTGGGACACCGTGCCGCAGGGTTGGTGAACACAACAATCCAACAAACCCATTACACCATCAACCCAGTTACCGTCGCAAAGCTCGTCCCGCCGCAAGATGCGCACCGGCATTCAACACGCGTTCCAGGAAGTCTTGGTTGTTGGAGGGAAGGGCCGCGACGACGGCGCAGAGCGCCTCGCAGCCGCACGACTGCACGTGCCAGTCATGTCGGAACCGCCCCAAGGTATTGACGATCGTTTCAAGGGCACTGGCTTCGACGAATGCCTGGGATGAATTTCGCGCATGTTGGTGCGATTGTTGTTGGTAGTGGTAGTGGTGTTGCTGTTGCTACGGTTGCTGCCAATGTTGGTGTTGCTACTGTTGCTGTCGCTACTCTTTCCACGTCGAGGAGCCTCAACCAAGTTCAAACGTGTCAGAAAGTTAAGGATACGTAGTACGCTTCAAGGAATCTTCTCCCCGGCGTCTTCTATCTAGCGTGTTTCGCCTTGTTCTATGGAAGCTAAGTCTCAGTTCTCAGGTGTATTCAGCCAGTCTCTTATTGCAATGTTAAATCAGGTATTGGCCTGGATTAGAGTATTCTGTGCGGCCTGCCGCAAGCGTTGAGCCCCCCTCTCCCTCTTGAGATCATTTTTCGCCGAACCTCATTCCCAGTCGACATCGACCTCATCACCCAGCGACACACGGTTTGGCCTACCTTGACGATGTTTCCCCCAACCTCTTACAACCGCTGTCTACCATGGCAACGATTATTCCAAAGTCGAAGTTGCCTGAAGAACGGGGGGGGTAATACTCTCAAACGCAAGTTTCGTTAAAATAGCATTAAGCACTTTCAATAGCTGCAAGAAGAATCAAAGAACACCGCCACTGGCCCCCCAAACATTGCAACAGCACCTCGGCACAGCTTGAAAGCGCCAGGCAGGAGTCGACAACGAGCTTGAGACCCCTCTCTTGCACGAGCACACTTTCCGAGCACTCTCTCATCCCCGTCACGATGGCCTGCACCCCCCCCTTGGTTGCCTGCAGCTGTCGACACCTCTGATACATTAGTTTGTTCGTCACCAGGTGGAACGAGAGCGAACAACAAACACGTCATCCGGTTGGGCAACTTTGTTCTGGGACAAAGGCACACCTATACATGTAGTACGCTATGGCGAACTCTTGCATACTAGCAGGGGGGTTGCCTTAGTGGAAACCTGTACAAGTATTTCAAAATGGAAATAGTGGAATGACAAGAATGGTCGCACATTGTAGCTTACCGCGCCAGTACTTGTGAAAACGGCGATGTTGGGCGGGGTGGAAGGAACGGTCGACTGCCTCTCTGCAACAATCACCGCTCGCCAAACGGTACTTGTACCCACCTCAGGACGACGGTGCACGTGGAGGGCGAGCGCGCTCATGCACTGCTCCACGACGCAGGCGTCCTTCCTCTGCCATGTGTTCGTCCTGTTGTTCTTATCAAGAACCTGGCACATCGTGTCGATGCAGCCGCTCTGCGGGCGGCGAAGAATGATGGGCGCGAAAAAATCAAGGTCGCAAACGTCATGTGTTTAACGTCTACAGTACGGCAGTAACGCGCGATAGCCACAACTTTGTATCACGACGGGTGTAACCGGCCCCACTTTTGGACCCATGCTCTACAGAACGCGCCAGGGTGGCTGACGCCGAGGCAGTCGGCGCTAATTCCGGACCTTCGTCCCCTGTTGGTCCTCAGGGGGGAGAAGGGAGTTGCCTCCGGGAAACTAAGTGACAGGTTCATTTTTTTCACGAGCAAACAAGCCTTACAAGAACACGCCTCACACGTTTGTACGAGAGCGTGGTTGACTATGACTATCTATCATTGAAAGATAAACCTCACCTGAATCTGCATCATTTTTTTTCTTGGCACGAAATGAAAACTGGGGTCGACGAACTGGCGGGCGTGTGCATCCTGAGCCGAGTCCATGGCGCAGAGTTTCTTGAACAGTAGCGCCACACACACGCGTGATCTCTGATTCTCATTCAACAACAAAGATGCATAAAAGGGGGCGGTGTTACTTTTACAATCGAGGGTTTGGATTTTTCAAAAACCAAGGTACTTTGCGAATGACCTTCACTCTGCCGTACATCTCCGGTTGGAAAACTTCTACATACAGTAGGTTCATGGTAATGGTCTCTACTCACTTCATCTTCGTACGCCATTTCTTCCCTCTCCAGTTGCTCCGCCGAGCTGTCCCTTTCGCGAGCACGCTTGAGGATCCCCGCTTCTTTGTCTTGCTTCGACGCACAGCGGAGCCTACATGGTAGTTTAGTATTCGAGGCGCGTGGTACATGCAGACTTCGAACACGTGTTGCCAGCCACAAGGATACAAAAAATAAGTGATGAGACGCTTCAGTAAAGGTCCTGCTCCACACTTCCTTCTCACGTCAGAAACGGAGGCATGCACCGCAGAAGAGTTCTTCTGCATAGTCTAGCCCCATGTCGGAGATCTTCTTGTACTGTCAGGGGAGCAAGACCAAAATCTGCAGATAATAAAAAATGGGAGCGATGGTAGAAAATACGTATAGGATGCCTAATAGACTGGTATATAGTATTACAGTAGTAGTCAACGGCTGTGTGTGTTGAACAACATATATTCTGGAGTAGCGACCGTTTGTCGTACTTATAGACTAAAGACTACATAGTATTCTATATTTCTATTTTTATGAGTTTGGCTTCGTTGTCACGCTGTTGTCTTACGCTTTCTCCCCGGCCAAGTGACTGATCGCCATCGCTTCGCGTGTGGACTTCCGGTTTGCAAGTCTTTGTGACTCCCTCTTTGTCTGCATTTCTTCATACCGCTCATCAGCAAGCAGTAGAGATGCTTGGAGATCACCGTCAGATGCGACGTACATGGTGGTGAGTGTTTTTGTCCAAGTGGAGTACCCATCTTTCGAGAGCAGGGTTCAGGACGAATGAGGTTTTGTTCTTCTCCTGTTCGATGTTCTGCTGTGTGTGCCTGTTGCCTGTAGACGAACCGACACCCAAGTTCTTCACCAAGAACTACGTAGTGTAAGCGCGACGGTTACACTTGATTCCTTCCAAGCGTCAGAAAACCCGCCGCACTTCGGTGACGAACACTCGGTCAGTTCGTCAGTTCTCCTTACGTCCCAGATCCCAGATCTCTCCCCCCCCCCGAATGAAGATGCCTGATTCATTCTGGTCATAAGGGGTGACAGACAGCAATAACACTAACAGGATGTCATCCAGGGCAAGAAGATGGGTTCTCCGAAGTCCTAGAAGAGAGGGAGAGGCAAAGGAAGCCCCTGTTGGGAACGAAGTCCTCGACAAAGGGGCGGCACCTCGCGACAAACCTCCACTTCTTGCTACCACTGATACTGCTGCCACAGGCGGTAGATCGAGCTCGCTACTGTCCCGTCTACGAAGTAAGCTGCCGGCGTCTACAGGCATCCTACATGTAAAACGCTCTCATCGATATAGTTCCATTACCAAAGGACGACGACGCTCACCAAAAGGGGGAGCCGGTAGCACAAGTGCCACTTCGACACCCCATCTTAGTCCGGGTTTCCGGTCAGAAAATGGAACAACCGCAGCAGCAGCAGCAGCAGCAGCAGCAGCAGAAAAGGCAATGGCAACGAGCTGTCTGTCCGTTTTGCCTCGCGTACCATTTACGGCTGGCGGCACGAGAGAAAGCCTCGGCCGTTCTTCAACACGTTCTCACAAGGATCGTGAGGACGGACACCATTTTGGCGACAAGAAACAAGGTGGCGGAGCACACTCGGCATCAGGTGCTCAGCACGAGGAATATCGTGGCCACAGCAAGCTGGATGTGGGAGAACGTGCACTATCAGCTGTGAAGGCCGGCAGACAAGCGCCACGGATAACCTTCATTGGTGTGTTTTTGAACGGAGTGGCGGTGGGCCTCGCAACCTTTGTGCCTTTCGGAGGAGATACCGAGAGGATAGCTCTGGTAAAGGAGGTGCGTGCGTCAATCTCTACTCCTACGCATTCGCCTTCACCTTTTAGTCTACAAGTCTTTCAAATATCGCCATACATGCCGTCGTACATGTAGTTAGTTTTCCCTCTCATATGGCCTCTTATACTGTACGCTTTTGCGAGAAGAAACTTCGATGTCGATCACGACTCGCTCTCACCCTCTCACGCATTCATTCCATCTCACGCGTGGGCGCCGTCCTGCTACAGGTTCTGACGCAGCCGAGTTCCTCTGTCTCTCCCGGAGGTTGCTATACTGCACGCGGTTCAGCGCTGGCTGTACACGTTATCGTTGATCATAAACATCGAGTGTACGCCTGCATTACGGCAGAAGATGTGCCCTTGTCCGTGGGGTTGAGCCTCCTCGAAGAGGTGAGGGTGTACCCGAAACAACACACCAAACCAGTCTATGAATTTTTAGAGATGAATATGAAAAGGAAAAACGAGCATGACAATGAATGCGCATGCCATGGGGCGTACTGGTCTGATTGATAAGACGTTTTTGGTTTGGAACAGATTCTCGTACAACACAGCTCCAAGACAAGGCAAACATACTATACTTGCATTAGCGCGACAGAACTGCGGAAAGCTACAATAGTGTACGTAGAGTGCAATGTAATGAGTCTGTTTCGCAGTGACAGCTTGAAGTTCGAACACTCACCTTTCCACAGCCAGAGAGCGAGACAACGATGCTATTTTTCGATTTGACGATATCTTAACCGATAACGTACTGAATATTCAGATCTGGTTGACTATATTGTTTGTGTTCACGGGAGATGATAGGAATAAGAGGTTGGATACTGCCACCTATCGTGCAGAGTGCTCCATTCCCCCTCGTGCAGAATCATCCTCGACCTCGGCTCAATGTAGCAACGAAGCACAAGGTAGGATATATTCTTCTTACAATGTATCCTGTCGTCAAATTCTGGGCATTTGGTGCCTTTAGCTAGAGGTACAATGGGAGTTGTCGGTCTTCGACATTATTACCCCCTTGAGATACTCTTGGCTTTTGACGCACATGCACACGGCATTTTTGTTCTGGCCACTTCACAACTCTGACGTGCGCAATCTTTCCTCTGTCTCTGGGGAAAATTAAGGCGCAAATCGAGTACATCTCAACCGTATCAACGTTGGCGTTTTCGACAAAGGAAAACTCACAAAGCGCTCGATGCCACGCTCAGCTGTCGCGTACTTGGGCCAAGTACGAGGTGATAGAAAGGACCCTGGCGCGTGAGAGGGAAACAAGGTGAGGGTTGGGTCGAGCATG
This sequence comes from Ectocarpus siliculosus, assembly GCA_000310025.1. Lineage (NCBI taxonomy): Eukaryota > Phaeophyceae > Ectocarpales > Ectocarpaceae > Ectocarpus > Ectocarpus siliculosus. The sequence continues at coordinate 198,351 of FN649740.1, read as the reverse complement.
GCGGTATTGCTCTCACGCCCCATTCTTCACAATAACTCGTTTTCGTATCCCCCTCGCCTGAGCAGCTGCGGCGGAAGACTACCCCCTGTCGTTGGGCCGCAGTTTTCACCTTGGCCTGTTCTGGTACGTGCGTAGGTCGATGATGCCGCTGTGTCGTGAGTACTCCTTAATCAACGCTATTATTCCGGCAATAATGCTATGAAGCAGGCGCTTACTGGGAGAAGATCTGCCTGACATCGAGTCTCCACTGTCCGGGGACAACACAACCTACAGTGGAGCGGAGGTTACCCGCCTCCACTTCACCGCGGAGCACGAGGCCGCCTTGAAGGCCGCTACGCAAGAGGTATTCTCCCTCAAAGACGCGAACGAGAATAGGGAGGTTGGTGCTGATGTGGCACGCCCTGACGATTCTTTCGCGAATACAAGGGTTAGATCCGGCCGCAAGAGGATCAGGAGCGCTATCCTGCTTCTCTCCTCAGGTGTCGCCGTAGCATGTATTGTGTTGTACGCGGCTCGACGCGCAAACTTCGTCATCTAGTGCCTATTGTGTGTGTTGTTGACAAAGCGGGCTTGTGTTTGACGTGCCGCTTTGCTACCGAAAATTAGATTCATCAAGATTTTTACACTCCTCCCCTGAACACTAGACATGACGCCCAGAGTTGTACACCCCTCCTGAAAAATAAACGTGTCGTCCAGAAGAAGTGTTTGAAGGTGACGGCAAGCCGCGAACGGTACAGAGATCTACCGTTCTTTGAAACTACACCTTGTTGCGGGTGTTTTCGTGATGTCGGCAGCCCGCGCCTGTAGTTGTCGTGGCGGTTAGCTCTCGCAGGCTCGGCGAGTCGAAAGCTCGCAAGTAAGCACCGCCGGCCGCCGGCTGCGCGTTTGTTCGGAAATGGTTTCTAATTGTTTGAGTTCGGCGGTAACAGCGCTTCCGGTGATTTTTTGAATACGAAGGCAGTGCGACCGTCCTCCGCAAGGATGGCTGTTTTCCTGAAACCAAGAGCGTCGAGGCACCGACGCAGAGCAACGGTGGACACTTGTGCGCAGTTGGTTGGACTCGGGGGGTGAAGTAGGGAATTGGCACGTTAGCACATGTCGTCACGACGCCCTGTTGGAGACCACTACGGTATTATTAAAAGTATCTTCTACAACGGCGAACGCTCGAGCGACCACATGGGGCGGTGATGCCTTCCTCGTCGTACTGAAGCTAAGGCATATGCGGCGGAAACAGAAGCGTCTCAAACAGGGGACCTTATGACGTCACCAGCTTACTCGGTAGACGACATACTACCCCCCAAGCGCTTCCTGCTTTTCTATAGTGTCTGTGTGCGTATTATCATCTACATGTAGCCCAACCTAGACTTCTCCCGTGAGATACGCCTTCGGTATGTGATGTTTGGAAGCAACAGCTTGCGTCACACAGGATTTAGGCCACGCGGGAGTCTTTCTCTTTTATTGCTCTCCCCGCGTTCCTTCTGCGGTGTGCCATGTCCCCAATGAGATTCGTGATTGCAAATTCTCCATCATCCACGGTCACTGATTGAAATATCTGGATTTTTCCGAAAAAAGTGACGCCGCCGTGACTGACGCCACTGGTCGACCAGGGATATTTGGCCATCCAGAAATCTCCTTTCACAATTGGGAGATGCAAAATGAGCGGAAAGCCGTCGCTATCATGGTTCGCCTCGAGTTGCTTCCGCAGTCAGTGCTGCTCTTGCAGAGCCCCTTCGCCGAGTTTGGAGCGAAGATTGGTGGACAAGCGACTGCTACTGCGGGGATCGTACACTCGGCCATTGCATGTTTCCCAGCCCGAAACGCTATTATTGTAAGGAAGAGGTTACGTCGATTCTGCCACTAAAAAGGCACAATGGCCCAGGGGTAGCCCTACCTCGTCTGGAGCCAGCTCCTTTTTTATTCCCGCCGCGATCACACATACAGCAAGTGCGTCGTTTCTACGCTATCCTGCTCGTCTACTACACAGGAATGAGTGTCTTCCATGTCGACTCAGCTTCAACTACCCCGCTGCCGCAGTCTGAGCCGTGAAGCCACCTTTTTTACCTCTTCGGGTGAAAACTACTCGGTAAACGTCTTGTTCCATCTTTCTATCACTCCACCTCCTCATAAGATCTCCACTCCAACCACCCTTGTCCGATAGACGGAACGGCGGCCAAAGGCACAGCCGTTCCTCTCCGCGAAATTCGGCCAATTCGAGAAAATAACACACAAGAGCCACCACTATTTGCTAAATTTGTTACCAGAGGTACCAAGCGACGTGAACTGTATTGCCGTCGCAGGCTGCTTTCCTCCTCTATGCAATAAAAAAATGTAGATATTGCTGTCAGACCCCACCCTCCTCAGTGCAGCATGCCCCGGCCGCCCCTTGGTAAAGAAATCGGCAGAGCTACCTACGACGGCATGTCGTTTGAAAATTCGCCATTCCGTCCACATCGACACAAGCCCAACTGCGGTACCAATTACCCGCGCCCCCGTGGGAGGAGTCAGAGGGGTCCATTTTTCCAACCGCCCACACGCCTACATATACCAGGAGCTGTATCCACAAGCAGCCACCACCGAAGAGAAAGATACGCGCCGTCGCTTGTCCTTCGCGGCCGTGCACACTTCTCACGACTTGCCCCAGAGCCAAATGTTGTACAAGCGTAAAACAAGAAGGGAGAGAAGGGACGGCATGTCTACAAACGATGGGAACGTCACCCTCAATGCTCCTTCTAACGACACACAGTTTTCCGTCAAAAGGTTATGACAAGACAGTATACCGTCGATGATTGCGATCACGAAGGGTCGAATTCTCTAATCACGAACTCGGGCGCACGCCTTGGGTGCTCCAAACTAAAGACTCCATCGAAGGAAACACATGGGTCCATGCCATAGCTGGGTGTCAGGGGTGTATGTTAAACGGTGCGGGTTCATGCTCCCCAGGGGGAGCTCTCTCGAGAGGCGCGAAGAACATCGCTTCGCGTGAGCTTGTTCGGTCGGTTGTCAGTGGCAAAAGTTTGCAGACGACCAACAACGCACGCAAACTCGTACCAATCGGGACGCCAGTTCTAAACACCTAGTGCGCCCGCAAACATCCTCCCGAAACCATGGCACGCACAAAACACCGCTACACTCCTCTACGACCATTATTATCATGCTGCTAACGCCCGCTCCTTCTCCTCCTTCTTCTTGCCGTCAGCAACGGGGCTCCCTTCCGCGCTAGCGCCGCTGGCGGCGTCACCCTTGGCCTTGGCTGCGGCTCGGATGGCGTCCACCTCGGCATCAAACAGCAGGTCCTTGGCCTCTTCTTCCTCCGCCAGGGGGGTGACGGCCTTGATCAGGCCGTACTGCCAGCCGCTCAACGCTCCCGCAAGCGCTAGCTGAAACTGCACCGCTGGCGCAAGCTGTAGACAGCGCGGTGGCGGAATATGGGAGCGTGGGTTCACAACGAAGAAGGGGCGGGGGAAGGGATTAGTTATCCGGAAGAAGGCAACTGTCGTTGTGCACCGGCACCAGCAGTTAAGTGCCGAGGGGGAGAAATGCGACATAACGACGGCACCGAGAACGTAAAGGGGATTGGGCGGGAAAACGGAAGGACGCGCACGTTGCTACTGCTCTACGCCCCCTTTCAGCACAAACCAATGTTAACGTTGCGTCCCTGATCACAGCGGTGATCATTCTGTTGTAGGAGCTGTGATCTAGCGCAATTTTTGTACGCGTGGGATGACTGCAGATATAACAACTGATCACATCTCAGGGAGTGAGCGTACATCTCGCTTACGCGTGGGGATGGCTGTTGTGAGAGAAATTGATACGAACGAATCGCGTGCGAGGGGCAAGACGAAGAAGCGACCGTGGCATCAGCGGGAGCACAGGACAGAGGCCGACAGGCTGCATGCTGTCGAACGGGTCACAGCAGAAAGTCGAGCGTACTCTACACTTGACTGGTTCTGGCCGGCCGTGCGCAGAGAGAACCGCGTGCCAGAACAAAGAACGACGTTGATTGGCGGAACAGAGAATGTACTGTACGTTCCAGTGAACTGGAATGCTGGTCGGTCGTGCGCCGAGAAAACGGAAAGCTGGCCTGTGAGATGCCCGGAGGGATCAATTTGCTGCGACGTGAGGAAAATAGACGACGTGTGTGATTGCTGTGGGGGCACAAAACAGAACACGACGCCCAAACAGACTTTGGTCCGAGAAAGGCGAGATATTTCATGAACCTCAACACCAATATCAACACTGATAAACGTCGCTTTGCGATTTCAGGACAGACGGAGAAAATATCTGTCAGACATACAAAAGAACTGCGTGCCACCCATCACACGAACAATTCCATACCCACCCAATCAAGCTGGACTCGACGGACGTGTTCAAGTTACGTGAGGAGGGTCCAACTTTGGGTTGCGAATGGCGTTACCTTGAAGAAGAACTGGAGTCCGAATTTGAAGCGGCTCTGCCAGTCCTGGTGCAGCTCGTTGTGCGGGAGGTTCGGGTATCCAGATAGGAAGCCCTGCCGGAGTCGTGAAATGAAAAACGAGGGGAAGGGGCGGAAACAAACCAAAAAAGCTCAGGTGAATTGCGTGGAGGCACGGCTCTGTCAGATCACACCACCAGAACACTGAAACCCGAATAATGGATCAACACAAAGAGTGCAAGAGTGCACCACCGAACGAGAGCACGGATGAGTGGTTGAATGTGGGTAGGTGTGTCGGCTTCTTTCTATTTTATAGAAGCACGAACTTCTGGTACACAGTATCGAACACGCTTATAGGGCGTATAGTATCGTCGTTGACCCACGCCACCGGGATCGAAACGGCCGGAGATCTGCGGTGCCCCCATCGGTTCCTAGAACAAGCTGTGTTTCCGACATTTTGCAGTTCGATGCGGTTTCTTCTCTTCTGTTCTACGGGCAATAATCTACAACGTCAAACCCAAAAGTTGAATCCATGATCGAAACAGTCACAAGGCTACATGAAGCATGCAAACAACAACGCCAACAACAGGCACCAAGCCCCCAGCATCGACCGTACATTGTACGAAATAGGCACAGCTACACGCAACTCTTGACACAACATCGGCAACAACACCACCGACGTGAACACATCGCACAACAGCCCACAGACCCCATTCTTACCGCCCACAGCGGTAGCGGAAGCTTGAAGAACCCGTTGAAGAACCCCCGCAGCGTGGACGCCGGCTGCGCCATCAGGAACTCGCCTCCGAAGACGTGGAAGTCCCTCTGGAGCTTGGCCTTGGATGGCCACAGGGCTTGGTAGGCTCTTCTCGCGGCTGCCTCTGAGGTGCCGGGCCCATCCTTCTTGAGCTCCGCCGCGATGGCTCTCGAGACTGCCCCCGACGCCGCCAGCATGCGCACCTTCAAGGTTTTCGGTTGTTGCGGTGTGGGGTTGTGCTGTAAATATAAAAACCGTGCCGGTCTCTGCTCAGAAACTTCTAGCACCCGTATCTGTCAAGCTGTCGTCGTGTTGCGGTTGCGGTTGCGGTTGCGGTTGCGGTTGCGGTTGTGGTTATAGTTGTGGTTGTTGGTGTTGTTCATGGTGATGTTGTTGGTGTGTCCTCACAATAAAAACCTTGCCGGTTTCTGCTCAGCACCGTCTGGCATCCATGTCGGTCCAACTGACCCGGACGCCTTCCGTGGTCGACAACGCACGGGGGCACCCGTAACTCTCACCAGCTGGAAAATACAAGAGGATTGGACAAAAACCCGTACCACAGCAGAAATATCCCAACACCATATCTCAACAGGGGACTAAGATTCGTTCGTGTGGCCCCCTCGTCGGCCATCCCTTGCCCACCTCGTGCGACAAAACCTTGGTGTTACAGGCGCTACGCAGGGCCATTCCCTTACACCGTACATTGCCGCGCTACTAGCCGGCGGAACCCCCTCCCCGAAAAAAAAAACTCCATCGACTACTCGTGTCATTTGGTGCGTATACTCCCGCACCCCTCCAGCCTGCAAAAACTGCTTGTGTTCAATACTCTACGGTTCAGCCACTCACGTGCATGTACCCTGTGGCTGCGTGTACTAGTCCAGACGCTCCGCCAAACGCAACCACTCGCTGCGGGGTGTGGCAAAAACACAACCATGACGGGGGAGAATCACGAGTAGATGGGATCGCAGGGAAGGTGTTAAAAACTTCAGGCCAAACCCACAAAACGGGCAGCAGAGGTGTTGGATGAAACACTGCGGAGCCCAAAAGACAGACATGATCGCAAACAAACTCTTGTCGCACTCGAACGGTTGACTCAACGGCCGAGACGATTGTGTTGAAACGGTGCTCACTACGATCAATAGTTTACGCTTCTGCCACTTTCACCAGCACGTGCTCCTTCTGCCTCGTACAAATGGGTGCTCCCTCGGCAACCAGGCGCCCGGCTCTATAACACATCTGCAAGCAGCTGTCCGACGAAGGAGCACCAGCTCCCCTTTAAAAAGAACATCTCTAGAAAAAACGCGGAGGCAATCGAGCACGCAACAAGAAACACGTACGAGAGGTGAGCCGCCCAAGTCAAAGCGCAACCACAGGGGGGTGGACACGAACGACAACACCACGAACCAAACCATACCGAACCCGTCCGCTCGACAAGCGCGAAGACCGACCGACCTGGGTGAGGCTCGGCATGGCGCCGCCCATGGGGATGTAGCACAGCTCCTCGTCCATCACCTTGGTGACCTCGATGCCGTGGTGCTTCAGACGACGGTACAGGCGCTCCTTGCACAGGTCGAACGAGATCGGGGGACGCGCTACCAGCGACGTCTGCGGACAGAGGACAGGCAAAGGGGGGGGGGAGGGGGGGCGTGACGATATCGATGCCCACAATTTGGTGGTAAACTAAAATGACGTGTAGCCTGGCAGTCTTGAAGGTCAAGTAATGCCCATCATCTCGTGGTTTACTGTCGGGATTCGTATCAGCAAAACTTGTGGATATCCGATCGTTTCCTGGTGTGGTTGTTCCCCTTTCAAGCACGACCCATCAGAGAACTTTGCGTTTGTGTAAGTCTTGGGGGCCTCATGCAAGCCTGAATTATGAGTGTCCAACCACTTAAACCTACTCATAGTGGATTCGATCAGGGTAAACGAAACGTGTCTCGCAGGGACTAAAACAAAGTCTGGGGGCCATTTGCTCGAGTAGATCAGACAGGCGTCGCTGGGGGGCATGGGACCCGCTTTAGAAAACTCATGCCGTGCTTACTCGATGCTTGCTCTCTGACTCACCCGTTCACATTCGTGCGTGTTGCTGGAAAACCGGAAAACGACCACAGACGCATATAGCACTAATAGGCCTCCCTCACTTTGAGGGCAAATTCACGTGTGCACCGTGCTCTCGACAAAACACACACACCGGCATACCGCTGCTGCATTTGTTTTCTGTATATGCGCATGTCACCTCTTCGAAGAATATCCTCCGTTGGCCGTTGGGCGCCGCTCCCATGGGCATCGCGTACAGGAAGGTCGGCGTGTCGTCCAAGCCCTTCACCTCCTCGGGAGAGAGCTCCGCCTTGTCCGCGTAGTCAGTGCGGTAGTCCATGAACAACATGGCGTTCTCGTCGTATGGGGCGTGTCCGTCTGGCCAGACGGGTATTGGAAACGGAATGGAACGGGGGTTTCGGCGGGGGTTAAGGGGGTGCGGCACTTTTGACAACATGCACTTTACAGTAGCGGTCCCAAAAAATGCCGGTTGCCCGAATAATGCCTGTGAAATCGTCTGGCACAGATGGAATTTTGAAGTCGTTTCATACTCTGAATAATGACGGTTGCCCGCTATTATGCCCGTGAAATCGGCTTCTTCGCACCAGCATTATTCCGGGACCACTGCTGTAGTAGTGGTTTCCATCTTGGCGGGCGGCCTCTCCTTCTGGTCAAGAGCAGAAAGGAGGGAGTGCATGTTCCCGAAGGTTGCATGATGTAAGATCTCACACACCCTTGGCCTATTTTCAAAGCTCGGTTACTCCGTAGCAAAAACGGAGACGGTGCCAAAAATGGCGGCACTGGAGCCGTCTCGTGGAGAGCTTTGCGAAAGCATGTTCTTTGACTATGGCATCATCTTTGTCGTAGAGTATTCGGGCTGTGAAAAATCGGTCCAGGGGGTGTGTTATCTTACGCAACCTGGATATGTATGCAGAAACAATGCAGAAACGATGACATCGCAGAAACACGAGGCGGCGCTCGTGCGGTACGGGGAGTGCAGTTATATTTCATGGTGTTCCGGGCAAAAACGCCGTTGGAGAGCAAGGACGGCGGCGGGGGGGGGCGGTTCGAAATTTTGATCCAAGGAGATATCGGCGTTCTGGTTCCCGATGTAAGAGGTTGGCCCCGGTGACGCCTCGTTATACGTGCAAGGTCTTCGTCATCACGCCAACAACGCCGATTTCCGATGTTCGCAACAACGTCATGGCCCAACGCGGACTACCTACGGTAAGTTTCTTACGAAAAAAGATCAGGCAGGGGGTACGCAGACCGTAACCCTTACCCCAGTATGCTTCATCCAGCATGTTTTGCCTACTTAGAAAAACCTCTTCGTAATTCTCACCCTTCACCTCCACCTCGGCGCCGTAGGCGATCTGCACCCCCGGGTTGTGCTCGCCGACCCTCTCTACAAGCTCCGAGTAGTGGCCGCTGCAGTCCACCAAAAGGCGGCAGTCGATCTGCTGCCCGTCGTCGAGGCACACCGATGTCCCGTCCGCGGAATGCTCCAACTGCGTACGTGTTTCGTCAAAGAAGGCTTGGAGTGCTGTGGGCGGTGGATGGAATTGCTAGTTTATTGTTCGGTGCTCGCGCTCTCTGCCTGCGCGCTTTTTGTCCAAGGAACCGTTGTGAGTGTAGATATCGTCTTCTCTCTATTTTCTCTCGTGTTGTTTTTCTTCTCTCACCGTCTTGGCATCCACTTTTCCCTTGATCTTGGTCACCCCTGCAGCGGAGAGGCGAGACTTGAGGTTCGCCTGCATCTTGTCCCGGGACACGCGCGCGTAGGGTCGGTCGATGCGGCAGCGCTCATCCGCCGGTGTGCCGTGGCTACCGCCGAAGAAGGAATCGGTCACCTCCCACGTCCGGTCCAGGCAGTCCCCAAGCCCGATCTCAAGCAAGGAGGGACGAAGCGGCGGGAGGGGAGGGGGTGTACTCATATCCATGCATGCCGTAGTCATTAGACCATTGACCTCGCATCCCTACAGAGCTGGGACGGAGCACGCTGGATTCTCACCGGACCAGGCTCTCACATCATCAAGCGGGGGAGGGGAGGGGAAGGGAGAGATGGGCTGGTTGTAAGGTCACTGTATGGAGGGAGAGGCGCAGCGCAGTTAAACGGAGCAGCTACCACAGGGCACGGAACAGCTGTATGAATTTCGATTCTCACAATACCAGGTTTTTCGGGTGCGAAAAGGCGCCGTTGTAGCGATTGTGTGATGGGGAGTGTGAGACAAACGTCCGGAAGTTGTTGTCGGATACAACACAAGAAGCAGCAGTTCCGTATAAATGTTGAGGGCCCTGATTGCACTTGGGGAAGAGGCCTGCTCCGAATGATGCCTGTCATACGCAGACAGTGCACAATCGCCGTCATACATGAATCAAAGCCGGTCCACCTTCGACTGCACTGCTGTCCCACAGCGCCTGAATGATCGCGTCAAGTCTCGTGTGCCATGTACTGGAAGCTATTTGTGGGCACGACAAAACTCATCAACATGGGGAATGGCCCTGTCAGTTGTTTGAGGTTCAAGCCCCGACAAGAAAGAGCAAATGGGCAGGATACACGCAGTGTTGCGGAATGTCCGACTGCTGCGGCGCTCACCAACAAAATTGAATACTTGTACATGGATCGGAACGAAAAAGAGACACCACCGCACTGCTTGGTTCTCCGACAAGTGAATGATTCAACAACAGGTACGCTCAAGAGCTCGGCAAAAGACAGCACCCTGGCATACGGAATGTACCTGCAAACCAGCCCCAGGTACACTCAAACCTTGACAGGAGCGCAGCAAAATACAGCACAGTGGCATACCACGTAATGTAGGGTACCTGCAAATCTTTGTCGAGAGCCTCCCACTCTTCCACCCAAACGCCGTAGTTCGGTATCCAGCGCTTCTCCAAGTTGGGGTCGATGATGCACACCTTGAGGCCGTGCTTCTCGGCCAGGAGAGTAGCCTGAGCGTGCATGAGGCAAGTCGAGCAGACTCAGCTCAAACAAACATCGTCGTTGTGGTCGTTGTTGGTACAACGTTAACTGCACTCGATCCTAACGCAATACCCATGGTTACCGCACCTACCGCGTATCGCGGAGGATATATCGATCGTGGAAAGCGACCCTACGTCGTGGGAATCGCCCTGCAGCCCTGTTGCCCAAGCACCTCCACCTATTCACTGCTTGCGCATCAGGTTTCAGCGCGTGCTGACTCGAACAACCTGTGCCGACTCTCTCATGGTTAGCAGTATCACATGCACATGCACGAGGCTGTCCCGAAGAGGATTGGTTTGGTTAGAGATGGACCTCCGGGGGAGGAAAACCATCTTGAGTCAAATAACCTCCTTGGGACAGGTTGTCGTCTACTCCAGTATTGTATGGCCGGATGCTTTTATGCTTCATGGTTTGGGAGAGGTGATCCAGCAACAGGCACGAAAGAAGACCAACACGAGAGATAACTGCATCTATGGCAGTACTGAACCCTGTCCTCTCGATGCCACACAAGCTATCGACCCCTGTTGGATGTACTCACAGCATTGACAGATTATTGCAACCGAGGAATGTTCCTAGAAGATGGAGCGGGGGATTTTGGGGGTTCCGCAGTTGTAATAAATTGGGGGAATGGTGGTACCATCTTTGCCACATATTATTGTTTTCTGGGTATGCGTGTCAGCAACGGTGTTGGCCACGTGCCCTTGATTTATTCATCTTCCTTTTTCCCGGCTATCACGCCCTGGGCTATCACGCCCGTGCCCATACTACCTATCCACCATCTATCACGCTGCCAGGCTTTCACGCCTCTAGGCTATCACGCCATCACAACAGCTATCACAGCACCAGCGTCAACACATCAGAGCTATCACGCTCCGGAACATCATAGATGCGGCGGGTTACCACACCCGTGGGCAGTTTATCTGTATTTTATCGTTGCCGGCAAACTCGCCGCGCGGTTCTTTTATTTTTGCCGTCTACAACTGCGCCGGGCGCACCAAGCCACCCAACACGCTAGCGTAATAGATCAAGAAAGTGGCTGCTGTGTCTGCGCGAATAAGACGGCTGGAGGAGATGGACGAAGACCTCCGCGGGGACCAGGGACTAGTTCCTCTCCCCACGGGGAAGACAACGGGGGGGAAGGACGAGGTTCGTTGAACCTCCCCGATGTGGACCAGCAGGGAGGAACGAAAGCAGCCGCGGATGGAGGGGAACAAGATCCAACTATCGCCCTTGTCGACCTCCTCCGCCGGGTTGCCAACTTCGCCTCCCAGACTCCGGGACATGACGTCCGCTCAGGCACGTCTAGTTCCCAGCCCATAGAGTTGAAGCTGAGAGAGAGAGTCGAAGTACCTGAGTGGAATGATGCTTTCTTGAAGGATCGAAGTGTGACTGTCGCGTTCCGAATTTTTACGAGTTGTTTCTCAGGGTGGATGGATGCAGAGGGTCTTGAAGAGATCATGAGAGGAGAAGAGATTCCTGTGGGGTCGTTGCACGTCGATAAGACTTGGTTGCGGCAGAGGTATGGCGATGAAAGTGTTCGAAAGGCCACGAGAGTCTGGATGTGCTTGATCACGAAAATCAACGTTCAACCTATACTAGACCAGATACTAGCTTCAGAGAGTCCACAAGCAGGGTGGAGAGTGTTTCAGTCCTACTACACTACAAACAGGACGCATGAGAGAGAAATCCTGGACGGCACTTGGAACTGCCTTAGACAGAAGCATGGAGAGACTCTGGTCGACTACTGGGGAAGGGCGAATACTGTGTGGATGCAATTACAGTCTTGTGGGGACAATCGAGAGGAGACGTTAATGTCGAGACACTTTGCACGTGGCTTGCTCCCAATGTACGACGATGTCAAAGACCGTATTCTGTTCCACCCCATGCTTTCGAGAGGTACTCTGGAAGAGACGCTGAGGCTGGTCGAGCACGAGCAGAGGATCAAACGGAGGTGTGGGGAGGGGATCGAGGACACGAGGCATGCGCCCGTCGCTGCCGGCGCAGGCCGGGACGGCGGCATGAGGAGAGCAGCTGCTGCGGGAGCGGATGGCGGACCATCTCATGAGCAGAGAGGTGCCTTCTTCTGCCAGGTTCACGGAGCGAACTCCTCCCACAACACCCCAGACTGCCATAAACTTCGCAAGGACTTCTTGTTCCACTACAACGACTTCATGGCGTTCATTCGCGAGAGGGACGGTATGAGGGGACCAGGTTTTCCTCAGGCCGGGGGGCAAGAATCGGGGCGCTTGTCGGGCGGATCATATCGAGAGCAGCTGCACCAACTCGACCAAGGGGCAAGCTGGGGTCGGGGCCGCCCGTTCTGTCCCCGTTCTGCAGGGCCCGACGCTGATGAGCAGCGAGTCTTCAACGAGGCCTTTAGCACCGCTACTCAGCCGGCGACTCAGCAGCAGCAGCAGCAGCAGCAGCAGCAGCAGCAGCAGCAGCAGCAGCAGCAGTACATCGGCGCTAATCCAACGACCTCTGCCTCCTCGACGGCGACCCCCTCTCCACCTCCGGGCGACACTCCTCCAGCAAGTGGCGCCCCTCTTCGTCTCTTCCTCACACGTAGTGTGAATTCTCTAGGCGAGTCTGATTCTGTGTCTGGAAATGAGATTAGAGTTGTTAGTGATGGGGAGGTGTCTGGTGTTCCCGTTGCTGGTATGTCTGTGCCTGATGTTCCTGTGGTTCCTGTGGTGAAGCCTGCTGTGACCTTTCAAGCCCCGGTATGGCACACTAGGATGTCAACACCCAAAGGTGGTGAGCAGTTGCAGGGAGACTCGGGGACGAGTGCGGGGATGTTTGATGCGAGGGAAGGTGTTGCGTCTAAGTGTGATGTAGCTGTGTTGGGTCGTGCCGAACAAATGGATGTTGACGGTTTCCACCACCGCGCTGGCTACTTTCCCCAACCCGTTTTGAGTTTGACTGCCAAGCAACAAGGGAACACCCTCCCCAGGGAGTTGGGACCCGGGGCCATCGCCGCTTCGCAGCCCGCTGCCACCGCTGCGCCTTGGCCTGTAGCCGCCGCCGCCGCCGCCGCCGCCGCCGCCGCCGCACCACCGCCGCTGCCGCCAAGTCCCGGGGCACCCGTGCCGCCTGCATCCTCGCCGGATGTCGCCGCGCTGCCGGACCCGCGGATGACTGCGACGAGGACTACCGCCGCTCCGCTGCCCGCCGCTGTTACTACCGCCGCGCCGTTGCCGACACGCAAATCGGTGCCGACCTCCGAGGCCGATGGACCACATCCATCTCCGACGGCGCGTATTGAACGGCAAGCCGATGATTTGGCCTGGGATGATACGGACCGGTGAGCTGGGGGAAGGCGAGCTGGGGGGCGACGAGATGGAGGGCGGTGGAGAACAGGATGTTTGGGAGGGGTGCATGTGGGAGATCAAGAACAACCTGCTGGGGGTCGCCCCTCCGAGCGGGGCACTCCGTTTGGGCTCGTGACGCGCCTTGCATCGCGCGACGACATCGAGTCTGACCTAACAATGTGGGTTTCGTGTTTAGTTTAGTTTTTTTTGCCTTTCTTTCTGGCAGCGCGTTTTACTTTTGCACTGGTTTTTTCTTCTTTGTTGCTGTTTTTATGTACATCCAGAATCATGGGGGGGGGGATGTCATGTGTGACCATGATTCTAGAGGGCATGAACAGCAATCGATTTGTTTTTGTTTCCCCATATGAACAGCTACCTTTGCAGGGGGGCTGTCTCCATGTTTGTTAGTTGGCATTTTGATATTCGCGGAGTGTTCTTGCATGAACTCTGGAAATGTAAGGGGTATGTTTCGGGATGTGACAGCGGGGGGCTGTCTATATGTTTGTTTAGTTTTCTATCCGTTTCGTGGACAGCAACGGCGGCACCGATTTGCGTGTGCGCACTGTTTAGTTTGGTGCTCAACGACTATACTGGAGCAAGGAGTTGGCAGGAGTGATTGTTAGGGCCTATGTGCTTTCCGAATACTCGTTTCTGTCGTCCAAGAAATTGTAACATTGTTTCGTTTGAGTTTTTGTGCCTACTCTTTGAAGCTGTTTTCCTCAGAATTGTCCGTCCCCATTCCGATGTTTTTCTGATGCAGCGCTGCCGCTTGTTTGGTATTTGTCTGAGAATGGTTCTGTGCTGTTGACGGTTTGAGATAATTTCCAGAGAAGGATGCATCGCCCAGCGGGGATGGAAACCACGGGCAACGGCGGTTTAGTGACAGATGTATGCGGGTTTGTGGATCCGGAATTGTTTTTTTGGTTGGTTTTTGGTTTTGGCTTGTTTCGGCGTTCTTTCGGATTTGATTTTGCGATTGAAATTGCACCTGCAAGAATATTTGACGGCATGAAGGCTGCGTTGAAACTGTTCAGAAAGGATCATGATGATGGAATAGGGTTATTGGTTTGAATCCTTGCGGCCATGTCGCGAAGGCCGCTACTATGGTTGTGCTTGTTGTTTTTGTTTTTTCCTTCTGCGTGTGGCATTTTTTTTAGGTAGAAGGCTCTATCTACATTGTTGTTGTCCCCTGTGTGTTTGGCGCGCCTCTCCATGTACCATCGGCCAGGGGTAACCCCTCTATTTATATAAAATGCTATGTCTTCGATGCTGTTGTCAATTGTCATTGGGGGGGGAATTGGTGTGTCATGACAATTAACTACAGCAATGTTACGAAGAATGGAATGTTTCGTCTGTTTTCGATGTTCGATTTGCAGAGTTCGGGATTTGACAATGCAGGTTGCGATTTTGGGGTTGTTTCCAGTACCCAAATGTCACAAGATGCGTTTATCAAGTAGAGGGTTGATCCCTTCACGTCTGGTGTTCGGAGAAGGGGGGCCGCAGCCAGACATGCATGGGTAGGGTATGCAGGAAGAAAATAAAAGGTATTGTAGGAAACTGAACGAACGGAGGTTTGTTTGTGTTTGAGGAAAAATAATGAAAGAAGAAGGGGGGCCTATCTTTGTAGCACTCCATGACTCCAATGTACCTCGCGCTGTCAACCACGCAGGCAGGGCACGTAGCGATGTCACATGTTTCAAGGAGATTTTGTTTCTGAGGCAGGTTTGGTGTTGCTCCCATGTTGCTGAGGTATTCTGGTTTGTAATTTCATCGTGTTTGTTGGACATTGAATTCAAGATTGGCCGATAGAAAATACTCGAAAGGGTTTTTTTGTATTAATGGTCTTCGTGTTGTTATGAGGATGAGGTATTATTGTGGAGTCGAGCATTTTTGTGCAATCATGATTCTTGTGCTACGTGTGGATTTGAAGTCTCCTCGGAAAGTGATTTGTCCCGGACGGTGTTGGATGTGTTTGCATTTGTGTTCGTTTTCATTTGTTCCTGATATAACCCATTGCGGTTGTTTCCACGATTTGAGTTTTGGATGATTTGATATTGGGAATTTGAAATTCATGAGCGACCGATGGAAATTGTTGGTGGTGTTCCTGGTTTAATGGTTTGGAACCGATGGGAATTGCAATCAAGTGTTTCTGGTTTAATGGTTTTTAGTGAATGTTTTGATCTTTGGAGATTCTGGATACAATGGAGACCGATGGAGATTCTGGTAGTAGGTGTTTCTGGTTCGTTTGCGACAAATGGAAGTTCGAACTAGTCTCTCTGGTTTAATGGTTTATGGTTGTTGCAAGAGGATGGGAGGAGAAACGACTGTTGCACAATGACATTGATTTCTGGAGTTTTTGGGATGGGTTTCGTGTGATGCATAATATAAGCAAGTTCGGGTATAATCTTGACAATGCAGCGAGCAGGGGGGCTGTTGGATGTACTCACAGCATTGACAGATTATTGCAACCGAGGAATGTTCCTAGAAGATGGAGCGGGGGATTTTGGGGGTTCCGCAGTTGTAATAAATTGGGGGAATGGTGGTACCATCTTTGCCACATATTATTGTTTTCTGGGTATGCGTGTCAGCAACGGTGTTGGCCACGTGCCCTTGATTTATTCATCTTCCTTTTTCCCGGCTATCACGCCCTGGGCTATCACGCCCGTGCCCATACTACCTATCCACCATCTATCACGCTGCCAGGCTTTCACGCCTCTAGGCTATCACGCCATCACAACAGCTATCACAGCACCAGCGTCAACACATCAGAGCTATCACGCTCCGGAACATCATAGATGCGGCGGGTTACCACACCCGTGGGCAGTTTTACTGTATTTTATCGTTGCCGGCAAACTCGCCGCGCGGTTCTTTTATTTTTGCCGTCTACAACTGCGCCGGGCGCACCAAGCCACCCAACAACCCCCTTTACAACAGCTGGCTGCTGTGTTGCGCCTTGCAAATCCTTCATGCGATGACGCATGAAGCAGAACATGTCTAGCTAGACATGTTGTTGTTCCGCTGTGTGTGCACGAAAAAGAACACAGAAGGTGGTGTGCACCCTCACGCACCTCAATCAAATCATCAACAACTTTGCAACTTCGAACCCTCTTTGGCATCTACAGGTGAACCTTCAAGCCCAACTCACCATCACGCCGCCTGCCGGGCCGTATCCGACGATCGCAGCGTCGTACACAACGCGCTTGCCATTTTCTCCCCCGCCACCGCCGGTTTTGCCGCCACCACCGCTAACTGAGTTCATAAACTGCTCCATCATTTCCCCCATATCAAATGCCATCGATAACCCCCCGGCCTTGCCGTTACGCCTGCTGTCGCGGTAGGCTCTTGAATGACGTTGTCTCGGTGGAGAAACTCGAGCTGGTAGTTTCGCCGCCCGGGGCGAGAGCCTCTTTGCCGTGGGGGCATGTTTCGCCACAAACGCTGTGGATGGTGCGAGCAGCCCCTGCACCAGCAGTGCCAACAATGAGCACCCCGCAGCTTGGCGCATGGTGCTGCCGTACACGCAGCAATGGAGAGCGAGACAGGAGGAGCAAGACAAACACCCTGCTGTGCCCGGTGTGCAACGCCGCAACCAAGGGGGCTACGCGAACGCGAAAGACCGTAGCCCACGTATATATGCCAACGCACTTTCCATGCGCGGAGCCGCTCTCGACAGAGAGCCGAGCACCAGTCCACTCTGGCGCTCGCTTGTTGCTCACTGGCTCCACAGCTCGACACAGCGACGTACCTTGACCAACGTAGTTCACCCTCTGCTGCTGTTCATAAGCTCTCCACGATGAGTCGCCCGGAGCTGCAGACTCCTCCGGAGTTGTTTTACAATGACAAGATGTCCAAGAAGTACAACTCCAACTCTCGAATGGTGGGGATTCAGGCGGAGATTTCGGACCGGTGCATCGAGCTCTTGAACATACCGGTGAGAGCGACAGGGAGGGAACACGAAGAATATACACTCCTTCATGTGTGTTTGCAGTTCGGGGGTTGATTTTGTTTATTCGCGGTGCCGAAATTGCTTTGCGCTTTGGAGCCTGCGGGGAGACTAAACTGCTGTATGTAGCGTACCAGGGTACCAGCTCTACAGATGCTGACCATCGTACACGTTGACGTTGATACGTTCGTCACGCGTGCAGCAGTCTCGTTGTTGTGCACGTGTACGTTGTCCCTGAAGCAAGCCTGTTGGGGCCGTTGGTGACATATTCAGCGCATCAGTAGTCACATCGTTTCCTTCCAATTGTGAAATTCGTGAGCAGTGTGTCATCTAGTTTGTACTGAAGTACTGCTAAACGAAGCAATGTTGGATCAATGTTGGATCATGAACTGGAATAACCCACGTGGGGCCGGGCGAGTTCGACACTGCGCCAGACAGAGTTTGGCACTCAACTACGTGATGGACACGATGGAATTACTCGGACACTATCTACAACTCATGGCCCTATATAACGCAGTATCGCTGTTGCCGTCGCTTTCAGCCCCGCACGCGGTACACGACACATGTTACCTCCATGGTTTTTTGCTCCATGTAAACCATGCGTGTCTTTTACGCGTGCCTTTTACAGGCGCGCGCACCACCCTACTTGTCGGCCCCACCTTCGCGTGCTGATTTCACACTACGCGTCCCGGTCCTTTCTGCACTTGAAAACTGCCAATCCGTTCTGTTGCCCCCAGCCAGGGCAATCGTACTTCATTCTGGACGTCGGATGCGGCAGCGGTCTGAGCGGAGAAGCGTTGGAAGAAGCCGGCCATGTCTGGCTTGGCGTAGACATCAGCCGCGATATGCTCGACGTTGCGAACGAACGGGAGACAGAGTGAGTGTCGTGGAACCCACGATTTGCAGCAGAACTAGTGCTTGGATGACGTTCCGTGTGCGTTACAGTCAAGAAAGTGTCTCCTGCTGTGGGCATACTAAAGTCACAGCATGGCTCCCTCTCATGGACAACGAAAGTGTGGCGAAACCACATCACATGAAATTCGCGTCAAGCTTTTGCATCAGCAGTAGACCCCGCCGTATGCATAGAATGCAATGAGACGTCTGCGCAGTGATCGTGGCAGCACGCCCTCAATTGTCCTTGAAATGTTCTATTTTTCAGCTGTCGCTGTTTCCCGCGATGCCATCTACTTTGTCGTAGTTGTGCTATCTCGCCACAACGATTTCAACGCGATGCACTCGTACAATACAGATTTTCTTTTTTCGTGCACAACTACTGTATCTACAGTTGTATGCATAGCTTTATTTTTCGACGCGTGCTGCTTTTTCTTCTCCCGCAATATTGCATCCAGTTTCGGTGACTTGTGTCAACACGACATGGGCACTGGGTTACCGTTCCGACCAGCGACGTTCGACGGCTGCATCAGCGTGTCTGCTTTGCAGGTGATTTTGGCATCGCAGAGCTGTGTTTCGAGCAGACCAGTGTTCGGTATACTGTACCCGCCCACCGCCAAGACACCCACTTTTGGGGTCTGAAAACGGCTTGGCCATCGTTGTTTGTCCAACAGGGTCTAGAATCGTTTCGCGTGCTGCTGCTCACGTGTGTGGCCGTCGCATTGGCTGCTGCTCTCTCGCGTATGCCAAGATTTTGATAGCGGCAACAAACAAAGATCTGAGCACCATACCAGGGTTGGAAGGCGATCGCTACACGATGATAAATGTTGCCCGCAAAACGCCGAAGAGGAAGCGGTGAGGATATCAACTTGACCTAGGTGAAATGTGGCTGGCAGGTACATGAAAGAACACGCCAGTGTCGATGTTGCATCAAGTAGAATATGCTGGAGTGGTTCTCCGTCTGGCATGGGATTGGTGTTGATGGCCAAATGACAGAAAGAAGGCAACAAATGAACTCACATCCACCCATTTAGTGACCTAGCCTTACCGTCGCCCCCTCCCCGTTTTCGATGCCCCCTCCCACGACGACGACAGTGGCTGTGCTATGCGCAGACGAGCGAGCAGGTAGCGAAGACCCGTTTGCTCCGTTTCTTCTCGTCGCTGTACGCGACACTCAAGCGAGGCTCCAGAGCGGCGCTACAGTTTTACCCGGATAGCACCGAGCAGGCGGTGCTCATCTCCTCTTGTGCTGCCAGGCAAGATGGGGTGGTTGATGTGCATGTGGCAACCGGGAAGGGTCCTGTGTTAGTGTTAGAGGACGATTCGTTCGGGGTGACAATTGGACAGAGACTTCTCGCCATCCGGACACGGTACATGTACGTGGTAGGTTCGTTCGAGCTTGCTCCCCCCGGAGGAAGGGTACTGAATGCCCTAGTGCAAAGAGGTGTATGTCTCTGCGTGGAAGATGATTGATGCGTGGATGTCTAGGCGGACTGCCGATATATCATCAACACAATGGGTGGGAGAATAGAAGAACCCCAAGTTTAAAGTGCACTCGCCGCGAGCGTCGGCTGCGTGTTCGCAGCTACGAGGCTACCTTGTCCATGCAGAGAACCCGAACCTCTCGATTTTTCCTGAGTTGTTACCGACAACGAACCTCAGTGCCTACAGATGCGAAGTGACACTACCATTGGTTGATGCTCAGCCGATGCCCCGCCTACTCTCGCATCACGTTGGTTTCTCTTGCCGATGTCCCTCAGGGCGGGATTCACCGGGGGGCTGGTGATTGACTATCCCAACTCTACCAAGGCCAAGAAGTACTACCTTTGCCTGAGCTTCGAGCATGGCTACAAGACACCGGCGGCGAAGCGGGCCGAACCGGAGGGCGGCGCAGCGGCGGCCAAGTTTGATGTGAGTGGGTTTTTTGAGGGCGACGATTGCTCCCTCTATACACTAGTCCCGTTTGTGGCAGCGACAACAGCACGACGTCCCCCTGTGCGGAGCTTTTCCTTAGCGCGTTTGGTGTTTTAAACGACGAGAAAACGTGTGGTTCAGAGTCAAACGTTCGGACGAGGACTTCAGTTCTTCCTGCTGCTTGTGCTTGTTGCAATTTCTTCGAAATCGTGTATAGCCAATGCGGGCCAAGAACAACCAAAACAACCCCTTCAATCTCTCGCTGATTACTGTGCGAGCACGATCTGCTGAATGTTGTCGACGCGATGCTCCCTCGTTGCTCACAGGGTGGCAGCAGAGAGAGGCGCGGACACCGAGGGAAGCCCAAGAAGGGCAAAGTTGCCAAGACCCGAAATTGGGTGTTAGCCAAGAAGGACCAGCAGCGGCGGCAGGGGAGGGACGTCAGAGACGACAACAAGTTTACAGGTCGCAAACGAAAGGACAAGTTCTGATGTATCAGGCTGGAGGCTGGGCGCTGGGTGCTGCCATAGCTGGACAGGGGATGCTCCCCTTCGTTTTCGAAAATGTTCCCTTGTCTCTACCATGCTTCCTTTGTTGTGTTTCCGAAGATGTTTCCTTGTTTCGAACATGAGTATGTATACAGACATGATTCGATGCCCGTTAGGTGGCGTGAGTAGATCGAGAAATGTTACACGTCGTCTGTGTGTGCCGTGTGTCATGGTTGAGGTTATCTTCGGATGGATGCGAATTTAGCTTCGAGGCATAGTCTATATATCAAGTCTCAGTGAGGACCGCATTTGATTGGAGGCGGCGAACTGCTGCACTTGCATGGATGAATCTGAGAGCAGAGTGGATCACGATCCAAGATTCACGTGAGATCCTTGTTTTTCGTTCCAGCTTCAAGAAGTAGGTAGGGTTAGGGCTCGGAGCAAGGCAACTGCAAACTTCTGATACTCTCGCAAAACCACTGAAGAACCGGCTCTCACACCCTAGCTAATGCTTTGGTGTCGAAGGCTTGCGAGCGTGCGTGGTGTATAATACGTACAGATCCGCGTGGGTGCGGGATACGTGTGTGTGATTTTTTTTTTTTTTTTGTCGTCACTTCAAATCGGCGCTCACAGCACTAATAGTGCCGTTTACTCCCAACCCGTGGCCACACAGAAGAGCCCCTCTCTACCCTCCCTCCTGCGATACTCTGCCTTCGATTTTTAATCCGAGAAGAGTTCAGCACTCTCTTCCCTCTGTGTACACACGAACTAGCGCTATCCACTATGGGCCAAAAGCGGAGGCGAGAGAAAAACTCACTTTGCAAGAAAAGCTCGCTTACGCCGGGATTCGAACCCCTGACCACCCGGGCGACATGATTGTAAAAGATCGACGATAGCCACGAAATTCAAATACTTTTCCACACGGCGCATGTTTGTTTATGTTTCGACGACCGCCGGTCCCGATTGCTACCACCAGTTCGTTATTTTCCTCTGTGGGAAAGCACCAACCGCGAGGATCTACAAATCACCGTTGATAATTGATACATCACACACAATACTTCAACAACAAGATGTATGCGAGAAGAGCTATTGTATCGCTGTACGTGTAGTGGTGGTGATGATGCGCATGGGATGGAGACCACGAGCGAACGCATGTATGTGATGTTCTTTCGTTACGGAATTCGTCTTCGAAACGACACAGAATGGTGGCTGCACAGCATCAACATGTAGCCATCTACTGTAGCCCTGCTGTGGTGTTCAAGGGAGTGCCTCGGGCACAGCCCTACCACCGCCACCCTCTTCCTAACCAGATCTACCGGGGATCTCACTTCAAAGCACAGCAGGCACCACATACCACATAGGTACACGCAAGTACAAAGAACTGCTCCGCCGGCGCTGGAAGCTGGAAACAGCTGGCCACCCGTCAGCCAATCAAAACAAAATTAGGCACCGGGAGAGGGATAGATGGAGAGAGAATGGAGCTGCGCTCCAGAGCCAGAGTCTTTACATAAAGTCGTTCACACAGCAGCAGCCAGAGTAGTCCACGAGACTATTGGCGCGAGGTGCACGATATTCAAGATTTCGGCGTGGAGACGAGACCCACGACAAGCTTGGTTGTGTCATCTGTCCAGGCGTTTTGCTGCGGTACTACCGCAGTCAGTGCATGGCTCCGTCGAACTACGGTAAACGGGGCAGCGGGGGCTCAGAGTGGATGAGAGACGAGGTGATGATATCGGCCGACCCTAGGCCGCCGGCCAACAGCCGCGATCAGAAGGGCACAGCAGCAGTAGCGGGCCACGACAGATATATGAAGGGCGATGAGAGGAGAGGCGGCGGCGAGGTCAAGCACCAGGGCAACGTCTTCATGGCTATCGTGGACTTTTTCGCCCACCTCGGCAAGATCAACAACAGCAACAACAACACCAGAGGGAGTCGAAGCCATTCTTCGACGGATGACAGTCTGTCAACTCCGCGCACTGCCGACGAGAGCGGGGAAGAGAACGACCGGTACGACCACGACCCGGGCCCCCTCCTAGAGCCCGGGTGGGCCGCACGCCGCCCGGACGCGGGTGGGCGGCAGAGATGGAGGGCGTCGGAGCCCGTGGCGATCAAGGCGGCCGGGGTGCGGGAGCCTTCACGCGCGCAAGCGCTCGAGGCAAGAGCACCCGGGACCCGGTACCACCACCAGCGTCAACAGAAGGAGGGGGAGGGGGATGGTGGGGAGGCGGGCAGAGACGAAGCGAGGAACGTCGAGGTCCATGGGACCGACGAGGACAAGCTTAAGGCATGGCGACAACAGCGCATGGCGACGAAGCGAGTGTCGTTCACGGTGAGACGCAGGGCCAAGACGGTAAAGCAGTTAGTAGGAGCGCAGCAGGGCACAAGTCGACGCGTCATTTTTTTTCTCTTGGTTGTTCAACCTTCCCCATCTGCTCCTCTGGCGTGCCGTATAACAACAACAACAACAATACCACCACCCAAGACACATCAGCCTCTCCAGGTAGCGGTGTTAATCGAACCCGTGACGTGACGGAGTCTCGACTCTCGATTCTACGGCCGAACCTGACCCGAAACCCACATGGACGAGCGTCCACACCACACCGGGCTGATTGGAATCTCTGCGAACATCTAGCAGATGAACTTATATTTCATGGTGATGATCGGTCATGGTTTGTATTTTGTTCAACCGCGCCGATGGTTGTCACTTGCTTGATTCCAGAGTTCCACAGGGCCAAAAAATTGTTCCAATCAGACCTGGTGGAGACGAAGAGTTTACAGCCAACGGCACTCTTAACATGGTGTTTGTCCAGACTCGCCGTTCTATCGCGAGCCCTATGTCTCAGCCCACTAAACTCTCCCCCTCCTTCCGAACCAGAGGTGCAAATAGCCCATTCGTTGTCAGCCACGTTGTTGTAGAAGGAACCGAAAAGGCATTTTTTGCAATTTCGTGCGCCAACCATTGTGTCGGGTGTTTCGGGCCCGGCCTCGCCGCGAAAATTGAAATTTGCTTGTTGGCCGAGGGTGCGCCGCCCCTGTACACATGTGCGTGTAAACCGTAAACCATTACAGACGGCTGATGGTGATGGATACGGCAGCCTTCTGCAAAAGGCTGCATGAAGGTGTTCAGCACCACACACACGCAACCCGCATGCCCCTCTACTACTGCTGTAGCTCTTCATGACCGTAGAAATTGATCGTTCCGAGGTAACGGGCATTCAAATCAGATTCGGACTTTTCAAGTCACATGTGGACATTTTGTAGGGCATGACCCTCGCCCGCAGCGAACAGACGTCAGGGTCAATTTGGATGGGAGCAAGGCTAAATGGAACATTCGTTTCCCTCCACAGACGTTTTTACTACAATCGCCTTTTCATTTTTGGGTATTTTTGTATTTTTAGATCTTTCCCTCAAAGAAGGTTGCCCAAGGTTTGTGTGGTCTGTGGGGTTCTATGCATCATCAGACCAGCAGCGGTAACCTCTTGCACGTGACGTCATAGAAGTTTTCTCATGAGTGAGTCATGGGGGAACTTTTTCTCAAACACAGTCTACGATCAGCTCAAGGCCAAAAAGGCAGCAGCCATGTACATACGTAGGGTTTCTCCCCGATGTTTTGTCGTTGACCCAGTAGAGAACTACAGGGGATGTATTGTAAAATGTAAGATACCTATACAGACAGATGTTTTTGTACTTAGCACCAGCTGGCATCACTGGTATAAATCATCAGTGTACCACGCTCCAGGATGGAGGACCTCTTCGGACATTTTTTTTTTCTTTTTGGCCATGGCGGCAAAGTAGTGCCACCACCGCACTAGGAACTCGAGCAGCACACGTAACGCCGCTGACGCCACTATGAGACTGTTGTCTCCAGGTTCGCGTGTGAACAAGTTCCCGTTGGGATGTGTGGTGTGGATACACACCGGTTCAACCTCTGGTGAAGAGGCTGACGAGTACGGATAGTTGTGTTGTGAGTCAAGGGGGGGAGCAACCTTGTGTTGAAGCAAGGTTCAGCATCCATCCGACACTGACTCTATCTGTGGCAACACCCCGAAGGTAGATCTCCGACAGGTCATCTGACGTCACAATCTACTACAGTCTGAGGTGGCATTCACAGCACCCCCCTATCTTCAATCACGGGGCCTGAATCCGGATTGAAAGATACAAGAATGACATAAATAACCCAGAGTGTACGAAATTGTGAAGTACTGATGAAAAACACGAGTTAAATGACTTGGGCCGTAACGTACGGCGACTGCCATCATTCAACGAATGCTCTGTGTTTTGTAGTCATAAAAGTTGGAACGTGTCACCAAAATGTCTCATCCGAGCATCGATCGTACATAATGCAGTCACAACCACAGTTTGCACGAGAGCAATTCAGGAATTTTGGCAACTATTCCCGTACGACGAACGAATAACTACACAGATGACGAAAGGTGTACGGAACATGTCACTTCAGTCCGCCTCGGCGCTGTAGGTAACATGTGATATACCGTACGAACGAACGACGGATGTACAGAAAAAACATCACTTCGGTGCGCGTCTTGTTCCGATAGTGTAAAAAAAAACTGTACGAGTAGTACCTTGAGACAACGCCGTGAACTATTTTGTAGTTGCACGTAACGAACATCCAGCAACGAAAAATAATTTGGCATTGCACCCGTGAAACACGATTGCTTGCAAGGCTTAAAGTTCACAAGTGTCGAATGGCAAATGACGTGGGTCGACCCGCTGGGAAAACGTTGCTCAAACGATATGCAGCTGCAACAACGAACGAACATATGTGCACAGCTCATGGAGAGCTAACGATACGACCTTCTCATGCGATTACGCAAATGAGAGGCGCTGCATAGACGAACGACGACGAATGGTGATTACGAGTACAGCAAACGATATGCTGTAGCATGGATTTGACGCAGTAGTGGGACGAAGGTCTGGTCCTCTTGTGCTTCCTCTTGCACGGCCAAGACACCCATCTACTCTTTCGCAGTGTACGACACGCGAGAAACGATGTGCGGATAACGAAAGGTGTACGGAACATGTCACGCAGTCAGCTTCAGCGCTGTAGGCAACATGTGATCTCCCGCACGGACGAACGGCACGGAATAAAAATCCACCGCACGAAACGACTAGACTAAATCGGGCATGAACAAAACCGTGTGAACAATGCAAAAGTGCATGGATCCACAAGTCGATTATCAATTGCAATTCCCCCAAACTGCAAGTGAGACGATATCACCCCCCAAATTAATGACGGAGTGGACGAGAAAAAACGACGAACTTCCGATCCTGCATATTCGCTCACATGAAGTATCAACTGACCCCATACGACGCACTCGTATCTCAAGGACAGCGACACAACGGCAATGGACGCTTCACACCACGCACGATTGTCTAAAAAACGGACGCACGTTCCAATCATAAAGAATTGAAAACGCTGACGGAGCTCGTACGAGGTACTATTTCGTACGGCATTTAAACGGAAAAATATATAAAAAATAAATAAATCACACAACGAACGAGCAACGCCATGCCTTAAAAATGACGTGCGCTAGCATGCATGTCCAACGAAACGAAGACACGCAACCATGCTTGGTTCGCGGAGGGCGAATCTCGACGCGAACTAGGCTCCACCTGCCGACTTCCACGAGGTGTTGCATCCAACGTGGGCGTATCCACCAACAACGACAATGTCCGGCCGGACTGCGAAGGAACGTTGGGGACGGTGAGCACTACGAAACGATCGTGCTGGACAACGAACAATAACATGTATGTACATATAAAATAAATGAAATAAAATAAACGAAAACGTAGCCCTTGGAAAATAAACGAAACACGAAACGAATAAGGCAAAACACAGCACGAGACACGATACGAAGCAGCCAGGACGCTACTTTCTGGGAGAATGATCAAAGGCATGCGGATTATCGCGAAGAACGCACGCTCGATATGAACGGATCATCTCATGACACTGGGGTACTTCTTTGAAGTGCTTCCAACACCCAAGACTCGCAGGACGGTCTTTGAGGAGGAAATAATATTGGAAGTTGTGGAGAGACGGTTTTCCTGCTCCACGTTTAAATTTGTCTATCCCCTCGACGACGTACGATCCAATTTTTACGGTAAACACGGTACCATCCAAATCGGGAATTGGAAGTGTTTGTCCCAAAAACATCTCATCCAATTCAGTAAAATCGGGGACAGAATCACGTTGAAAAGCATAGTACTTTTTCATACGACCCAAGTGTACTGACGTTTCCGCGAGTTCGCCGTCTTTGCAAACACGATATATGACGGGTGACACTTTTGAACGAACGGTAAATGGGCCATGCCAAGGGCTGATCAGCTTGGGATTAGGGCCATCAATAACGGTATGGGGACGATGTACGAGAACTTGTTCCCCAGGAGTGAACTGCGGTACGGATAATTTTTCGTTCGAGTCTGCTTGCTTGTCAGTTCGCTCTTTCAAATTACGACGAGCGATCTCATACGCGAGTTGCAAGTTATCCACGGTGCGACGTGAATATTCCATCCGCGAAGCAGAGCTATCATGAGACGGTACACCAAGAATGACATCCACGGGAAGCAAAGCCTGGCGACCGAACATCAGATAATGAGGAGTTTCCTCAAGAGTTTGGTTGTACGCGGTGTTATGGGCGAGTTGCACAAACGGTAAAAGCTCAGCCCAATTATCAAACCGAACGTTTGCATCCATTGCGAGCATGCCATGCATTGTGCTGTGCACGCGCTCTAATACAGAGTTACCTTGCGGCCGATACGCGGACGTCCGAGTTTTCTTGAAACCAAACACGGCCTGCAACTCTTTAACCAACTCATTCTCGAACTCAGTGCCCTGATCACTGTGTAACGTTTCAGGGGGAGAGAAAACGGAAAAGATACGCTCTACGAGAGCCTGTGCAATTGTTGTTGCTTTTTTATCACGAATAGCAATCAACACGAGAAAACGGGTCACGTGATCGATGACCGACAAGACGTACTTGCAACCCTGTGATACGGAATTATATTGAACGAGGTCGATCGCGACACACTGAAACGGACGGGTAACGGGACGGTGACCCACAGGTAATAACGGTCGTCTGTGGGACGTTTTTCGGTGTTGGCACGACGAACAATGCTGCATGTGTTTGGACGCATCTCGAGACATGGTCGGCCACGAAAAACGATCTCTGAGTCTATCGTACGTGGCTTTGAACGCTAGATGACCCCCTGACGCAGGAGCATCATGACAAGAATCCAAAACTAACGCACGCAAAACGGTGGGAACGACAAGTTGATCACGGAACGAACTGCGTTTACGAAGATACCCGGGTAAATACGACCTGAAGAGCACGTTTTCATTCAAGAAGTAATTACTCATGGCGCCTTTATTTCGCTAGACGGCAACGGTGCTGTTTTGGGTTTCTTGACGTAGTCGATATACGGACCGAACTCTTTGTACTGCTCTCTTCGCAATTTAGCGGGATCCAGCACAGGAAATAACGATACAGCACTAGCGAACAGTTCATTGTCATTCTGGACAATATCAACATCGTTCAACGAATCGGCAGAAATTTCGTAGTCTCGAGGACCAGGTGGATGGTACGGACGATCACTCGGCACATTCCTACAAATCGACGCCAGGGCCGGTTTGTGCGATACGGACTCGGACTCAATTTCGCCAAATAAACGAGATAACGCATCGGGTACGACGTTTAATTTCCCCGCTACGTGTTTGACGGTAAAATCATAATTTTGAAGAGCGATAGCCCAACGAGTGAGCATGTTGCTGGTGTCTTGCATATAAAAAAGATGAGTCAACGCTTGATGATCAGTAATAACCGTAAAGTGTTTGCCAAATAAATACGGTCGCCAATGCGAAATTGCAAGAACCACACCGCAACACTCTTTCATAGACGCAGAGTAATGACGCTGTCCATGTTTGAATCGATGACTATAATACGCAATTATGTCAAGAGACTCCGGATCAGCCTTGGACGACTGGGCAAGAAACGCGCCACACCCATGTTCGGATGCATCCATGAACTGCGAATTCCCGATCGAAATCCGGGAAATGTAAAACGGGCGCTGAAGTTAATAACCGCTTGAGATGAGCGAACGATGCGTCGTGCGATTTTTTCCAAGCTTTTACGAAACGCGATTTTGTGGCGTACTCTTTGCGAGTTAACTCCACCAACGGATTGGTTATTTCTGCGTAATCCGGTATAAACCGGCGCACAAAATTAACCACCCCGAGTACTGAGCGAAGATCTTTAAGGCAACGAGGTGTAGAAAGGTTTTGGACGGCTTGAAAACGATCCTTCCCGACAGAAATCCCTTCAGCCGAAATAATATGTCCCAAATACTCGATGGATTTTGGGCCAAACGAAATCTTCGAAGGTTTCAATGTCAAACCTGCTGCTTGAAGAGCTACGAACATGCTCTCTAAAGACTTCATATGATTCTCGAAGGTTGCGGAAAGAACACAGAAATCATCCTTGTAAATCAACAATTCGGGAATATGGCCTAACGTTTTATGGGCCATCTCAGTAAAAATCCACGGGGCATTACAAACACCAAACGGCATCCGCTTGTAACAGTACTTGCCAGAGTTGGTGACAAAGGCTGTCCTTTCGACGTGGTCAGGATGAACAGGAATCTGCCAGTACGCTGACTGGACGTCTGCAACGCTGATGAACTTGGCGCTGCCGACAGAGTCAAGGTTGGACTCCATGTTCGCTAGAGGCCAGGTCTTGCGAATGATGTGCTTGTTGACGGTGCTTCGGAAATGACGCAAAAACGAGGTTTATCATCTTTACGCGCGACGAGAGTAACGGGGGAACCCCACTGACTAGGCAGCTCTTCGATGATATCATCGTCAAGCATGTCCTTGACGCACGTTTGGATAACGGCTTCAGTGCGAGGGTTAGCGCGGTAGGGACGACGGTTAACCGGCTTCGTGTTAGGCGGCATAGGAAACGTGGCTTGAGCAGTCTTGCATTTACCAAGCTCTTTACGATTCAGCGAAAAAACGGGACGATATTTGGCACACAGGTCCAAAACACGAGTTTGCTGTTCCTTAGAGAACGTGGAATTTGTGAACGCTTTCGACAGCGGTTCTACCAGCTCTGCTTTAGCAGCAGCAATTTCGCGCGCGGTTTTCGGAGACGAAGCAACAGCATGAACGTGAAGCTGTTCCTGTGCTACCATAGTAACCGGCGATAAAGTTCCAATCTCCAATCCAACATGTACGGCGAGATACTCAGATGATGGATTCGCAATTTGGACCACTACGGAACCATCAACAGCACTCCATGTTGAGACGGTACGAGCCACGATTAAACGTTCAAATTCGGGCGGAACAGTATCTAACGAAAGTTCATCGGCCGACAAAATACGCGGCTCGACTACTACGGCGGTTTCAACGGACGGCATGCATTCAGTGAATGCTTTTACGATCATCGCATGACGAGGGCGAATATTATAACGGTGACGTAATTTGACTGAGTGTTCTTCCGCATTTCTGTGAACGGCTGCAACACGGGGGGACGGCGACGGATCAACACCGTGTTGAGATTTTTTACGATGAATAGCGGGGACAATAGTGTCACTACACTCAAAAGTCAAACTTTCATTTTTCCAGTCAAGTACTGCCCCAAACCGGGTCATTGCCTCGTTGTCGAGGAGTATTTGATCAGGACCGAGCGATGGTACGACCAACGCATCGATTCGGCGGGACACGTCTCCCAACCGAACCACGAACGAAATAAATCCTAAAACTTTGACGGGTGCTCCATTTGCGGCACTAAGTGTTAGGGACGGGGACGGTATGGGCTCTAAATGAGCGAACGATAACGATGGGTGCTGTTTCAAAAACGACAGTGAAACGCACGTGACGTCACTTGCAGTATCAATGGTGATTTCAGGGAGAAATTGGCCATCGATATGTCCAGGAGCGCGAACGCGTTTGGACGAAAAAGACAGAGACAAAGACGGTTTCTTCCGCGCCAGCGCTGAGCTGTACCACGAAACACGTTTTTTAATTCCCTCGGAATTCCTCTTCCTCTTCTTACGCTC
>FN649740.1:133035-167448 GCA_000310025.1 Ectocarpus siliculosus | reverse complement strand
TAACCCTAAGTTTCAATCTTCAACCCTGTTTTCAATCTTCAACCCTTTTTTCTGTGACACCTGACAAAATGGGGGCCCTAACCCTAACCCCAACCCTGTTTTCTGTGACACGTGACAAAATGGGTGCCCTAACCCTAAGACACGTGATAAAATGGGGGCCCTAACCCCAGGCATACACAGTGACAACAGCGATTCAATCTCCAACCCTGTTTTCAGTCTCCAACCCTGTTTTCTGTGACACGTGACAAAATGGGGGCCCTAACCCTAACCCTAGCCAAGACATACACTGTGAAAACAGGGAGTCAATCTCCAACCCTGTTTTCAATCTCCAACCCTGTTTTCTGTGACACGTGACAAAATGGGGGCCCTAACCCTAACCCTACGGAGGCCGCGAAACGGTCCAAGTGTGGGGGAAGCAATGGGCGTGAGGCAGCGGTGCTCAACTGCTTATTTCTCGAGGCCCTCTGCATGAAAAGTGGTTCCGTCTTTTTTGTCGTGCTCGGAGCGCACGTGTGGGTGAGTGTTTGAAAAATCGCAACAAGCAAATTCTTTATAGTGGAGAAAATTTGTCAATACAAGCCCAAACGGAGGCCGCGAAACGGTCCAAGTGTGGGGGAAGCAACGGGCGTGAGCCGGCGGTGCTCAACTGCTTATTTCTCGAGCCCCTCTGCATGAAAAGTGGTTCCGTCTTTTTTGTCGTGCTCGGAGCGCACGTGTGGGTGAGTGTTTGAAAAATCGCAACAAGTAAATTCTTTATAGTGGAGAAAAATTGTCAATACAAGCCCAAACGGAGGCCGCGAAATGGTCCAAGTGTGGGGGAAGCAATGGGCGTGAGGCAGCGGTGCTCAACTGCTAATTTCTCGAGCCCCTCTGCATGAAAAGTGGTTCCGTCTTTTTTGTCGTGCTCGGAGCGCACGTGTGGGTGAGTGTTTGAAAAATCGCAACAAGCAAATTCTTTATAGTGGAGAAAATTTGTCAATACTAGCCCAAACGGAGGCCGCGAAATGGTCCAAGTGTGGGGTAAGCAATGGGCGTGAGGCAGCGGTGCTCAACCGCTTATTTCTCGAGCCCCTCTGCACTAAAAGTGGTTCAGTCTTTTTTGTCGTGCTCGGAGTGCACGTGTGGGTGAGTGCTTGGAAAATCGCAACAAGCAAATTCTTTATAGTGGAGAAAAATTGTCAATACAACCCTAACCCTAACCCGAACCCGAACCCGAACCCTAACCCAACCCTGTTTTCTGTGGCGCGTGACAAAAAGGGGGCCCTAAGCCAAGACATACACCGTGAAAAAAGGGATCCAATCCCCGACCCTGTTTTCAATCTCCAACCTTGTTTTCTGTGACACGTGACAAAATGGGGGCCCTAACCCAAGGCATACACAGTGAAAACAGGGATTCAATCCCCAACTCTGTTTTCAATCTCCAACCCTGTTTTCTGTGACACGTGACAAAATGGGGGCCCTAACCGAAGACATACACCTTGAAAACAGGGATTCAATCCCCATTCCTGTTTTGAATCTCCAACCCTGTTTTCTGTGACACGTGACAAAATGCGGGCCCTAACCGAAGACATACACCGTCAAAACAGGGATTCAATCCCCAACCCTGCTTTCAATCCCCAACCCTGTTTTCAATCTCCAACCCTGTTTTCTGTGACACGTGACGAAATGGGGGCCCTAACCAAGACATACACCGTCAAAACAGGGATTCAATCCCCAACCCTGTTTTCAATCTCCAACCCTGTTTTCTGTGACACGTGACGAAATGGGGGCCCTAACCCTAACCCTTACCACGTGACAACAAGGGGGCCCCATGCCATGACATACACCGTGAGAACAGGGATTCAATCCCCAACCCTGTTTTCCATCTCCAACCCTGTTTTCTGTGACACGTGACAAAATGGGGGCCCTAACCCTTCGCTGTCGGCCATCACGCCATGAGGAACGGGGTTGCGTCCTACCCAAAATATCTCAATTACCAAAACGAAACGACGACACACCTTCGCTGTCGGCCATCACGCCATGAGGAGCGGGGTTGCGTCCTACCCAAAATATCCCAATTACCAAAACGAAACGACGACACACCTTCGCTGTCGGCCATCACGCCATGAGGAGCGGGGTTGCGTCCTACCCAAAATATCCCAAATACCAAAACGAAACGACGACACACCTTCGCTGTCGGCCATCACGCCATGAGGAGCGGGGTTGCGTCCTACCCAAAATATCCCAAATACCAAAACGAAACGACGACACACCTTCGCTGTCGGCCATCACGCCATGAGGAACGGGGTTGCGTCCTACCCAAAATATCCCAAGTACCAAAACGAAACGACGACACACCTTCGCTGTCGGCCATCACGCCATGAGGAGCGGGGTTGCGTCCTATAGCTCCAAATTCGAGACATCCAGACGTTCCACTTCGAGACCGAAGCAGTCCAAGAACTCCTGCTCCTCGCTGTTGAGCTGAAGAGACACCGAACCGGGCAGATGCTGCACTGCCGGTCCGTTCCTCCCGCAATCCTGAAAGAAACTAGCCGTTTCCCCGGCTCCATCCCTATAATATCCAGACGCATACCCAGCGTCATCCACCCTATCTCTAGTAGCGTCCCCCGCTGAACTGCGCTCCCTTTCCTCCTCAAGTTTCCTCCGTAACTCCGCGATCTCGGCTTCCGCTTTCTTCATTTCTTCTTCCATCTCTCTCTTCTCTCTTTCCGTCATCGCTGTACCAACACCTGGCCTAGCTAGGCTCCACTATATCGTGTTAGTGCACTGCCGCCCTCAGCGGTCTGTGGTGTTGAGACTGGGGACTATGTTATCCCAGGAACAGCTGATAAAAAAGGACCATGTATTGTTTATATTCGTCACGCAAGCCCCTCAGGCAAGCTGGTATTCGACACGCAAGCCCCTCAGGCAAGTGCCGGGAGCACACCGTCGTTTGCTCCCGGGGGCCCCGCACTTGGGCCACAACCGCACACATACCCTCACACCCATACTTCCAATACGCGTATCCCCCACAGAGGATGCACAGATCGGACTCATATATATCCAAGTACCACAAACATACATCGGCTGAAAATAATGCATGCCCTGAATTAAAAATGGGCGGCGCGTTTTCAAGAGTGAACGATACTCTCGAGGCGGCGAACTCGACGACGGGAAAGGTGCACGTATCTGCAAGAGATAGCATGCATGGTGTTTGTGTTAAAAATAATTACTAAATGCGGGTCGAGATGACAAGCTTATCGATGCGACCAAAAAAACAATTTTCCCTGAGACGAAATTGCGGGGTTTTGTTATTTCAGCACTTTTTTGTCTGTTCGCCGGATCTATGTATTTATCGATACATTACAGCCTCGCTATATCCGACCAAGAGCGCGATCGGATTGATTTTTGGAGACGAGTGTGGTTTGGTGATGCAGGTTTTGCTCATTACGCCATGCAGGTTTTGGCCATCATAGCAGTGGTTTATGTGTTGAGACGAGCTGTCAAAGTCATGTCGAGAGGCGCTATGATCGCCCTGCAGACCAGAGGCGTATCGGCCCCATTGTTGCAGAAATTCCTTTTGGCCTGAGTTAGGGAGACCAAACTGGTCGCGCCTGTCGTTTTTCGGATGAGATGTGGGCGCTTTTCAGGCAAAGATCACAATGCATGATCACGTACCCCTTCTGTATGTTGGGATGTGGGAGTTGTAGGGGTGCGGATCTCGCACGGTAGCTGTCATCAGTGTGATGTCAATCACGAAGAAAAAAAGAGAAACAACAACGCAGACAGCATACACACCCACCACCCACAACAACCACACGGTAGGTGACTACCAACGCTTGTGGGCGCTACACCCCAAAAAAAAAAACAGAGAGACAGCAGCGCAGACAGCAACACACACACGCTACACCCGCAGCAACGATAGTACAAACACAAGCAAGACCAGCCAAGAGACATCATCCCTCCAGACGTCAATGCCAAGTGGCGCATCCACGGGCTTGAGCCCCTCGGGCGCGATGGGCATCGAGTGCTCGACGACGATCCAATCATTTCGGCGCCGGGATGTACTCTGTCAGCTACCTCGCTCAATACGCCCTGGCGGGTCGGTGCAGCTGTAGTCGGCATTATTCATCCTTCTGGCACGCTTTGCCTCGGTGTCGCAGCACATGAAAACGAAAGAAAGGACGAACGCGGTTGCAAGGGTTTGTGGGTATGGGAGTGGTCAATATCGAGAATGCGAGCATGCCGGGGCAAGCCGACCGTCCCAGAGTCGAGCCGCGCAAGAGCACCATATTGCCGGGCGGCAGCGCCGGCCTCGCGTGTCACGAACAAAAATCAGAATCCCGGCACACAACGGTGAACAAACATACTAATTTCCACCCCGTTTCTGCTGTTCGCAGACCACTCATATCGACATGGAGGCCGAAAAGAGGAAGGAGCTGAAAGAGCTGTGCGTTCATCGACGGAGATCTTCAAACTCCACCCCTCTGCACTGCTGCCACGAAGGGGAACGTGGGGTGAGTGATGGCGCTCTTGGACAACTTCGGAGCTGACAAAAACTTCAAGGACAACGTGGGCGAGACACCCCTGACGAAAGCTAGCCGCGAGAAAGCCAAGACTTGCGGAGTTCCTAACCCCGAGCGCGTGTATCAGCGCCGGTACGATACAGGGTAGGACCACCTTGGCCCGCATGTTGACAAAGCGCAGCGGGTACGCCTTCTCGCCAACGAGTTCATCTGGCGTGGCGTCTAATTTCCACTCATTCGCCAAGTACGCGTCACCAGAGCCCTCCTCCAAGTTGACCGAGCACTGGGAATGTTGGCGCTTCACCGTGTTCAGCTCTGACCGTGACAGAGGGACATAGCCCTCGAGGAAGTTTGTCGGGCGCCCCTGGCGGTAAGCCAAGGTGAGCATGTGTATCATGCTCTTCAGCCTTGCCTCCCACGCCGCACGCGTGGAGAGAGGCTTGGGTGCTTCCGAAAAAGGGCCTGTCACAACATCCCCCGTGAACAAACTTCCTCCCACCACGTTATCGCTCTCCACGACCCCTAGGTCGCCCAGGAAGTTGAGCTTGGCCATTGATCCACGTTCTTGTGCGAATTGGTGCAACTTGGTAGCCTCGTCATCCATGTCTCTTGGCCAGAAGTTCGCGGGCAGGGTGTCCTCCACGCTCAGGCCGGTGGAGACTCTGAGTATGAGGGTCCGCCGCTCGACGAGACGCTCCTTTAGCGCGCGCAGCTACTGCAAGTTCATGTCACCCTCGTCCAAGTCGAAACTACCGCTCTCAA
Source organism: Ectocarpus siliculosus (assembly GCA_000310025.1). Lineage (NCBI taxonomy): Eukaryota > Phaeophyceae > Ectocarpales > Ectocarpaceae > Ectocarpus > Ectocarpus siliculosus. Next base: position 162,181 of record FN649740.1, on the reverse strand, counting down.
GCCTTGTAATAGCATCGTCGACGTTCCATAGCATCCCGCCCGACATGTTTCCACCGTCTCTCTCGAACGGCACCCCGCGAGCCATCATAGCGGTGTAGGTCGCCACAAGGAATCGAACAAAGCGCCGACACTCGTCATCGAGAGTCACACCTCCGCCACACCTTGTCTCCAGCAGCTCCCACTGTCCAATCTCGGTCCCGTCTTCCAGCGTGTACTTGCCGGTGTTGAACGACTTCACGACCAGCTCCCGCCCGCCGATCTCGACCTTTGTCTCGTTCAAAGGGTCCAAAGGGTTCAAAGACACCCCGATGTGGCTAGGGTTGAACATGTAGGCTGCGCTGAAGGCGCTCTCCAGCTCATCGAGTTTATCACGGCGGCAGTAGACCCCATCTTCGACGAGAAGGTTGTCGTTGTTGGGGTCCTCCGTCAGCCCCGTTAGCATCTTGGCTAGTCCCGGGACCGTCTCCACCCCATACACCGTACATCCCGCTGATTTCACCGTTTTCTTCCGAGCCTTGGTTGTCCGATCAGACTGGGCCCGTTTTGCCGCGATACATTTCGCCTCACTTGCCTCGTGCTCCGGGTCCGGGGTAGTGAATATCCTCCCCATTTCCGGTGCTTCCTTGCGCCCCTTCCCCGGGGGCGGTTTGGTTCCCTGGGGGCTCTTCGGACACGCACGGCTACCGCCACGTCCGCCGCCCCTCCCACCGCTGCTGCCGCCGCTGCCACGGCTACGGCTACGACTGCCTCTCGCGCCACCGCCCCTCCCCCCGCTGCTGCTGCCACTGCTTCTGATGTCACTCTCGCCACCAGTGTCGCCCCCACCGCTACTACCGGGGCCGCCCCCGTCGTCACCGCTACCACCACCGCCACCGCTGCTGCCACCGCCGTCGACCGCATCCATAGGGGCCACCCGCTCGTCACCCCCGCCGTCGCCACCACCGCTAAGGCAACCGTCACCGGCAGGGCAACGTGGGCGTTTATCGCCACCGGCGCGACCGGGCTTGCGTTTACCGCCACCGCCGCCACGAACGAGGCCGCCACTGCCGGCATTGACGACGATTAAACCCGAGGAAGTTTCTCTAACTTCACCTTCCATCTCGGGATGCAAGTGTCGTAGGGTAGATGTGTGTGCCGCAGGACGAAGTTCGTCTCCATGTCTTGCCGCTCGTCTTAACCTCTTGGTCCTTCCGCCTGACATACAGGGAAAGATGGAAAAGGATGAGTGTACTGTGACACCAAATGAAAGAAGCAATGCAACTTGAAGATAAACCTTACCGGTGATCGGAGGTGCGGGTTCGGCCTGCGCTCCGGACACCATCGGGTCATCCCCCGTCTCCTCCCCCGTCTCCTGCTCCTCCACCTGAACCGGGCCTTGTTCCGCCTCCTCCCCCGTTCCCTGGAGAAAGCAACGGGGTAAAGAAAGAGAGGAGTGGGTTTGTGAAGCTCGTTGTGGATGACACATGACGGCACGGGTGATCTCATCCACAGCAGAAGAAAACTTGTTGGCCTCTACACTTTTATCTAAACGTACCTGATCTCCCTCGGGGGCGTCCCCTCCCCCTCGGAAGGAAGTGGGCGACCGGCGGCGGCGTCCACCCACGCGCGCACTTCTGGCCAGCCGCTTGCGCCGCAAGGCCCGGCGGAGGCGCTTGTCCCGGACGCGACGCGGGACCCGTCGCTTCTTGTTCGGTCTCGTCGTCGTCCTCCGCCCGCCGCTGCGGCGCGCCTTGCCGTACCACCGGGGGTGCGTCCTGGTCCACACGGACCATACCGACGGGAACAAGTAGACCTCCTCCCCCTCCTCCTCGACGAAGACGCAGTTGTGGTCGAGGTACTTCTGGTAGTCGTCCCAGTGCTCATCGTCGTCCCACGGGTGAGACGCCCAGGAAGCCTGCGATGAGGTGGGGCTCGGGGGTGCGGTCGTCGAATCGAAGAACTTGGTGTCGCTGCCGACGTCGACGCCAGGGGGCTTCTACAGAAAACAATGGAGACAAAATACAAAATACACGCGAGAATAGAGGGGACAAGATGTGCTTCAGCAATCGAGAGGATCAGCGCTGGTCAACTGTGATACGTCACCACCTACGCCAAAAAGGTACGGTGCTGCAGACTACACAACACACCTTGACGTCATCTTCCGTGGTGGTGGCGTCGGCGCCCGTGGTGGCAGCACTCTTCTCCAAGGCACTGTTGATGCACCCCTCGATGAAGTCCATCACGTCATTCACCTCGCGCTCGCTCCCCCTTGCCCTTTGAAAACATGAGAAAGGAAGAGGGGGGGAGTAAATCCACCGCACCCGAGAACTACGTTTGCTTCAGCGGAGACAACGGTGATCATTATAATAATCGCCTGTATGGTGAACTTACATTGCGTGTAATTGCAGCGAAGTGCCCCGGTTGCCATAGCACCATGCGTTCCCCCGTTAGCACGGTAGTTTTTCCGTGCACATCCTCCAGGAACCCATCGACCTCGGGCACGATCTCGATGTTTGACATCCCGAGACCCCTGCTAAGTAAGCGGATAGCCAAAGGATCGCCGTTCCCGCCCTGGAGGCGCACGCAGCTCCTCCAGTCGTCTTCGTTGTCGAGTGAAGCGTTGTAGTTGTTGGCCAGCCTCCGCTGAGCCTCCTTGGTGAGCGCCTTCCGTGGACCAACGAATCCGGTGCGATCCCGGGGGTCCTTCGATCGATCCAGCTCGAGTATCGTGAGGCTGCGACTCTTGCGGCACAAACGATTGATTCTATCCTCGGGGCCGAGGGAGAACGAATGCTCGACCAGACCACCGGGGTAGCTTGCATCCATAGCGCGGAGCTGCAATGTCGCGAGTAGGTAGCAGTTGCCACGTTTAGCGTTCTTCAACACGTCACCCCCGAGGTCAGTCATGGCAAAAATGCCCATGGTTGCGACGTTTCACCTGGAGCAAGCGAACAGGGGTGGGACATGAGGGTAGCGCGTTGGGAGAAGATTCGTCGTAGACGAAGAGAGGTGTGAAGGTGCGGAAGAGGGAGGGCGTAAGCGTCGTAGGGGAGGGAGGGGAGGAGGTGTGTCACCAGGCCGGGCGTAAGCGTCGTAGGTGGGGGAGGAGGTGTGTGGTCAGGTCGTGGCCCTCAAAAACATTTTTCAGATTTCAAAAACGTTTTTCAATAGTGTTCCTGAACAGCGGATGGCCCCAAAACACGCCATCCAGGCGCCGAAACCCCACCTATTTTTGTGTTAGATAAATGGAGGACCCTCCACACTCTATGTGAGTGTTTTTATTTCTTTCCGTTTATTCTTTTGATAAATTTTGGGCTCTGGGAGCGTTTGTCGCGTTTGCATTTATTCCTAAATTAGGGGGTGAGTCCATCGGAGAATTCGAATCCACTGCCGAATTCGCCGAGATAAACGGGGGCGCCACGCTTCGTATAGGGCTGTCCGTTTCTAGATCTTCTACCGCACCCGCATCTGTTCCGGACCAGGGGGCACATACATCGCTTTCGCTAGGAGCAGCCACCATTGCTTTGTCTGTCAATACAACTTTGGACGGTGCAAGGTGCTCCTGGTCGGTCCTCAGTGACAAGGATCGCGAGCATACCGTAGTTACGGCGTGCGTCTCTGAAGCGTCCTCTGGAGACGGTGTTGTCAACACTCTCAATGTCGATCGCGGGATAATCCTCTGCTGTACCTCTGCACGATCGGTCGCGTTGGAAAATGGTGGGGTCTGCTTAGCCCCACGAGGCGGGAACCATCGGTCGGAACCAGACGAAACCGCTACCGGTGCGGCGGCGGCTGGCGGACCAACGGCAGCAGCGAGTGCAGACGAGTCAAACGTATCAGAAGACGCCTCAGAATTGACCACTTCTTGCGAATCCTCACCAATGGTAGGAAGTGCGTTGCTCTCGCCGGTCTTACCTGCAGACGCCGGGGGGAGCTGCTGAACAACACTCGGTGGCCCCGTGCGTCTGGTTGCTCTGTTCCCACACCTCAAGACAGCACTCGCATCGGGGGAGTCATTTCTCGAAGGAGCGGTCATCAAAAGAGGCGTAGTAGCAGAGGTCGCAGGCGAAATGTCGGAGGGTGGAAGGGGAACGGCATCGTCTTGTGCATTCCCAGCCCTTGCGACAGAATATGAAGAAGAAACAGCGGGTGCGAGGGCACCAGCGTTTCGCAGGGCAGGAGCATCTTCTCTTCACCATCCCTCCTACACACTATATCTAGCTAAGAACATTCTAAATGCTCCGATGGTGCCGAAGGCGGGTCGGGGGAGGTACACGAACCGCCACCGACGAGTCAGTTGGAACCACGAGCGTTGTGGCCATTCTGACCGCCAGATTGGAAATTGCCCGGCTGTCTAGCGTTGTATTTGGACGAGACGGAAGCGCCAGGAGGAGAGCCTGTGTGGACCGACGATTGCGGTCGGTATGTAGACAGAGCACCAGTGTGGTGGGTGTTGTCTGTGGACGGCTGTCGAGAGTTGTGAGCAAAATTTCCATTATTTCGACCATCCTTCTGGGAGTAACCGTTGTGACGGTAATCCCCTGCGTGATTTCTACGCGAGGACAAAGAGTGGCGTTTGTTTCTCCCGCCACCAGCACCCGAACCGGTGTGTGGCTTACCACGTTAAGACCTCATATGGCCTTGCCAACGTCGGAAAGCGTCGGAGTTGTCTTGCAGCTCGCCACAGTTCTGGGTTCAACAGACCGCTAGAATTTGTGAAAGGAGCTGGGCAGTGTTTCATGGAATGGTCATCACGAGAGCAGTTCAAACAAAGGTACGGTTCTCTCGAAACGTTTGCGAGCGAGAGTCCTGTGTCAAATGAGGAGTCCACAAAAAAGGATCACCGGTGTTACGGAAAGAGGAAATTGACTTGGAACACATTCGACCAATCGCCCTGTGTGACGGGTCATGCGTTGTAATCACGGGAAAACGGATCATCACCGCCACCCTGAGACTGAACTGCCAAAACAACAGGATTCTGCGCAAAACCTTGTGCCCACCGGCCCGAAGGCGCAGGTGCAGATGCACGGTTCTGATAACGCCTCGGCTGTGAAGAGTCAGGCGTAAAAGACAAGGAAAAATAGTCTGAACCTCCTACAGCGAGGGTTTTGTTGTTGGCCAAAAGGCGCGAACGCCTGCCACATCGCATCAATCGAAACAAATGGTGTCACGGCCGTGGCCAGGTCACCGGGGTACAGCATCGGAGCCAACGACGGAAACTGCTTACTTCCAGAATTCCTGACTATATCAAGCACCCTAGACACGCTAGGAGTCAATACACGCTCAGACCCAGTCACCGAAGAAACCAAAAGACGGAACGCCCGAAGGTAATCCGCAAACAAGGTTCCATTCGAAACACCAAACTGCTGAAGTCGCAAGAAAGACTCCTGCCGGTCGCCGACATGGAATTGCTCCGACAACAGCCGCAGAAGGAACGTGAAGGCCTCCGGGCCCGTGGCTCCTTCATCCAGCCTCGGTTTTAATTGCTGAAAGCATTCATAAATAGAGGACAAGGTCGGATGTAGTAGGTTCGTCAGGTGTGATCGCACTCAACATTCGCCTTTGAAGAGGGCGTTCCCAACCGCGGACAAAATCGGTGTCCGTCAAACCGACGCTACGATCATTACACAACAACAGAATATCTGAGAGTACAGATCGACCCGTGCGAATGAGCTGCTGGGATGCATCAGCCGGCAGCAAAGACGCAGGGAAAGGCATAGTGGCGACACGCTCAACTTGTTTGAGATTGAGGGTGATGTACTCACGTTGGACACGAACAACATGTGCGGCATCAACTGCCGAAGCAGCGGCGGCAACCGTTGCATGGCGAGCATAAGCAGTGGTGGAAGAAAGCGGTAAAACACTATCATCGGGGGGCGTACTCGTAATGGCGAGAGGCTCTGTTTTTACAGACGGTGGGGCAGCAACACCACGACATAGGTTCGGTCTTAATAGACGTTTTTGTGTCTGCAACATCAACACCACGGGGGTGTCTATGCACCAGACTTGTCACTACGCAACAACGTGTTCGAAAACACCAGATGACCATCACGCAAAAGAGCGTTAAGACGATCGTCAGAAGCAACGCCCACGAGAGAAGGTACTACTTGCCTGGAAGACCGGCCCGAAGAAGCCTTCCGGGAAGACCACGCTCCGAGGCGGAGTCCGAGGATGCTCCTCCAGCGGCGTCCGAAGACGGGCGAGAGGGGCGGCTCTTCTTCTTGACCACCTTCGTGTCCACGCGCTCCGAAGATCTGAACGCCGAAGAAGAAGCTGGACCACGGCCTCGATGGGAGGGGGCAGATCCCGCGGGTGGCTGCTGTCGCTGACGCCGGAGCCGCCTCCTCCGCTCCCGCACCCTCCGCTCTTCGTCCCGGTCTTCCTCGCCTTGGAAGATGAAGATGACGCCAAGGTGAAGTTGTCAAAAGACGGGACAGGGGGGGGTACAACAGGGTTATGGCAGCCAGGCCACGCCACCTTGCCAGTCACCCTCCCGTGTGCCGCCCGAAGGGACCCCAGCAAGTACTCGACCTGATCGAGCAAAGGGTTCCCACGAATCCGTGCCTCGTGCATGGCGCCTTCTACCGTCCTGTCCGGCGGCATGGCGATCGCTACAGCTCAGCCGCATGGAGCACTCGCTCGCTGTCTGACTCTTGGAAATTGAATTGCACACTTTGGCCATGTGCCTCAATGTTCCCTTCGAAAAGGCAGAGTCGCCCTGCTGAAAGGCGAGCGAGCGTTCGCTTCCTCGTGTGGCCGGGCTGGGGGCAGCGGCAGCGTAGGTCACCCCGGGAGACGACGCCGCCGGCGGCCTCCGCGAAGGAAGCGCCAGAAGTGATCGCGCTCCACCGATGAACCCCTGGAGGTGGCGCCGGAGCCGGATGCCTCGCGGTCCCGCAGCCGCCGCCGACGGCGCCCCTTGAAGGCTTCCAGCTCGCACCGGTGGCGGGCTCCGTCCGACAGCGGCGGCGGCCGTTGTCATCGAAGCATGCTTCGCTTGCAGAGCGGCTATGGCCGCCTCGGTGTCGTGGAGGTCGGTGGCGACCTTCAGGCTGACGCCCTCGTCGGAGACCATGGCGTTCTTGATACCGGCTTCTTCCTACCGATCCGCTTCGTCCTCCAGCTGTTGGGCCCGGGCCAAACGGTCGGTGGGCCCGGACGCGGTCCACTGCGGCGTAGGTGGCCGCCCCAGCCTCAGAAGAGACCAGCAAAAATTTCAGCTCCCGAGGGAAGTTATGCCAGCGGGCGCCCAGGTAGTCGAAGAGCGGCGGGCATGCAACGGGGGAAGCGGCAGCGGGCATAGACGCCGTGGTAGCAGGCGCGGGCGCAGCAGCAGCAGCAGCAGCAGCAGCAGCAGCAGCAGCAGCAGCAGCAGCAGCAGAAGTAGATGCAGCCGCAGCCATAGCAGCAGCAGCGGCAGCAGCGGCAGCAGCGGTGGGGGCGGCAGCAGCGGTCGCCGAAGCGGCCATGAGCACGCGCGCCGCGGGGCGCTCGGCTCGACGACGGCGCTCAGGAACCGTGGTGGCCTCGCGCAAGGCCGGCGAAGAGAGCGCCGCCGATTCCGTGTCCTCCGCTAGATCACGACGAGAAGATCCCGCAGGGGGCGAGGAGTCGGAGGAAGTCATCGGTGCAGGGGTCGTCATAGCTTGGAGTGCTCTGAGCAGGTCCTCGTTGCGAGCTTCGCGAGGCGAACTTGTTCAAGAGCAGCTGCAGTAGCAGCATCACGTTCGCGGGCGGAAGAAGCATGGGGGGGGGGAGCGGGCACCGAGTTAGTCGAAGCTACAGCGCGCGCATTGCGAGCATTGTGACGATTATCACGAGCAATCCCCTCCTCTCGGTTACACCTGGAGTTGTTTCTGTGAGAGTCGAAGGCTTCGGTAGCGGGCATACTATTAATAACATCAGTAGCATGCACCAACCGAGCGCTTATGCTGGTGCCCCGAACAAGAACAACCAGCTGTGTTGTGCTATACGGTTAAAAGCAGGCGTATCACTACGCGCACCTCGAGAGGTGACGGTGGTCCGTAGTGCGACTGATCGTACATCAGGACAAATACTAGAGCCGCTAGGAGCAGACGAATCGCGAGACGTACGCGAAACAAGTGCAACTGCGGTGTGATGGCGGAATGTTCCACCGTCAGAAAAACTGACAGCCCCGCCAGCCGGTGCAGACGAAACAGGAAGCTCGTCACGCGGAATGGGAGCATTTCCTAGTGCAATGCACATCGGAGGTTCCTAGTGAGACTGAACGCACATCGGAAGGTGAAGGAAGGGCTCCTATTGCGACTGAACGCACATCAGACCGGTGGGTGGCTACTCGCGCGGTGGCCACCGCATCATCAAAAAGAACATTCTCAAACGGAGATGGAGATGTTCCGGTGGGGGTATGAACGGCATCAGCTGAACCAGTGGATGCAGCGGGAGCAGCCGCTTTGTGCACATACATCCTATGATGGGCAACAGCCGCATGAGCACGCTCATCCTCGCGAGAAAGGCGAGCGCGTCCGTCCTCAGCACGGAGCTCAGACAGACGCGTGGCCTCCTCGGGTGGGTCAGCGGTGCGAGCGCCATCAACATGAGGCGTATGCGCAGCAGCGCGGTCTAAAACGGCCGCAACTACTGACTGTACAGCAAGATCATCATGCGATGGGGTGCGCGACGCCATTGGCACGCCAGGCGAACCAGGCGGCGGGGCAGACACCGACTGCTGAGACCTATAGTTGTAGAGCCGTCGGACTCTATGTCGTCTCCGCCGTCCATACGATGAGGCATGCCAAGAAAGGAAGAAGCAACCAAGACCGCACGTTCTCAACCAAACGAAAGCAAATAATAGAGTTGCTCCCACGCTGACTAGACTACTGTAGAAAAAGAACAGCAACAAGCCTATACAGTAGGGAAAGCTAAAATCCTTTACTGCCTACACGCCAAATGCTGTGGGATTACACGTGAAGCGATCCCTGAAGGCCCTGATGATAACTCACTTGTTTACTAACCCCTTGGAACAGCAGTGCTTGCTGTTGCTTGGCTCTCAAAGGTAGACTGAGCGCAGAGGGGGGGAGGACATGTTTTGCGGGCCTGCACTGTTGTGCTGTGAGCGCTGATTTGAAAAAAAAATCAACCACAAACAGGATGCGTCAATCCAGCGAGACGTTGTCGGAAAGCTATCGACGAGACGGTTCCCACACCACCACTTTCGGCACCGCCACTCTTTGTGGTATGGAGCAATCGAGCTTTGGAAGTTGGTCCAGGGTTTGGTATCTTGTCTCATCTACGGTGCTACTGTAGGCGCACGAATCCCAACGGCCGTCCGTTCGTCGCAGAGGAGGAAGAGTCTCTTTCTATGTTGTTGTTGATGATGACTCGGATTCAAAATTCAACAATCGGGTGCACTCGCCACCGCAAAAAGCATCGCAGATACATAGACTACTGCAAGGTTGGGTCGGCTACTGTACCCCGCGGCTCATTACCCCGCCCTATCTACAGTAGTATAGTTGTACAACAATCCCTTGCCTGTCTCGAGTATGTATGTAGTCCGCGCACAATTTCTGGCCAGCTTCAACAGATGAAGCACACAAACCTCCGGCGAAAAAAGCAACCCACCGATCACCGACCCAATGTCTCTCTGTGTCCCTCACAGCAGTCACAGGGAAAAGATCCACTGCATATGCACATGGTCTGCTGTAGACAGAATTACATATGCCTACAGCAGAATGTAGTATAGTGCGCAGATGAGAGAGAGCATGCGACAAAGAGGCCTAAACTATGCATACGGAACGACTGACCTCATTCATATGAATATAGATGAGAAACAGGTCCATAATTCCGGGGGTCGACGCTCTCTTTTCTGTAGCCTCTTGCTCCAGCTTGTCGTCAGTTGTCTGTGGGAAAGATGGTGGTGGTGCTGTGTGACCTAAACAACGACCATTGGGTAGACATGATGGTGACATTACGGTATCCATAGGATAGGACGCAACAACGACCGCCCGCAAAGAAATATCATGTCGCACCATTGTGGCCTGATCCTTTGAGCCCGCCAGCCGTTGCTGCCCTCGCACTCGAAGATCTCTGAGAGACACAGAGATGGCTGGATAGGAGATAGGTGTGTCATGATGTCATGATGCGGGATGCGGGGCAAAAGGGAAGGGGGTCCGTGGTATATACGGTACACTCCGCGTTGCCCCATGTGCTTCACCGAACACCGCAACCGCCTTTTCCACTTGACGCGATGTGCTGACACATACACGGCTTTGGTGTAACCAGAGAGAGGGACGAGGACATGGGAAGACCTATCTTCATACTTGCTGCTTGCGCAGCAAGCGCCCGTGCCTTTGTGGTGAGCTTCTACAGCATGATTGCGACGGATGCGTGTGTTGCTTGAATTTAGGATACGAGTTGTACCTCCTGTTCTGAGCGCTCGCAGCACAACGGGGTGCCACAGCAGCTGTCATGTTGTCTCCACAACTTGCCGAAGTGATCTCCCTTGCTGTGTAACGTGTACCACGACATGGTGGTCTCTCGGAGCCAATCTGATCCCTATTCTGCGGACGCCACCTCTTTTCTATTGCAGACTACAGCACAGCTGGAAGGCTAGACTGCTGTAGGTCTGGCTGCTGGCTCTCTGATATAACGATTGGTTCAACATGACACACCTCAAGTCATCACCATTCCATACTCGAGGGGAAAACATGTTGTAACTACAGCCGTAGGTGTAGAACACCTATTTAGCTATATTAGCTAGGGTAGACCACGGACGGTGTATGATATACACTAGTCTATATACTGCTGTACATTGCCAAAGCTGCCGCACGTTTGGTTTCGGTTCGTTGCAACACAAAACACAACGCAACAACATTCCCATCAGAAAGCCCGTTTCTTTTTTCTTTTTTTTTCTTAATATGACACAACGAAACCATCTCTATCATAGAAAAGAGTCCGAGACAGATTAGCAATGGATTCATGGCGTCAGAAAGTACCTGTATGTCTACGATTTCCCAGACAGCATATAGGGACATCTCCCCTGCGGGTAACATCAATATGACAACAACGCTCCGCCACAAAACCAAAACATCATGAACAAACGTTCTATTTACCCTACCTACCTGTACGGCAGCAGGTTTACCAAAACAGCAGTCAACTTTGGGTTAAGTTCAAAGAGGAGCCCGGCCAAAGGCGGCTATGATCGTCCAGACTCCCTCCCTACATGTCTACAAGTCACTCTGTTGCACCGGGAAACCATGATACCATGGAACACCCATGTCGAATATTGTAGCCGGGTCGGCGCGCTGCTGTAGACTGCTGCTTCGTATTGTTACTTCGTATGTAGCATGCATGCATACGAACTCCTGTACCCTATGCATGTGTGCATTGTATTAAGCCCTGGCCCCTCAAGCATTCCTTAGAATTTGCTTGAGAGCCCGTTTTCGGGAGAGGGATGCTTGAGAGGGGTTTTTATGCCTGAGCGCTGCTGTTCCTCGCCAGGGATGTGCCCATTCTCCTCTCAGGCACGCGAAGCAACCAAGTAACAACGACGTTATGTCATGAACTCCGGGATATGGGGACACTTCCGGGGGGGGTATCGAAACATCCGCGGGGCCGCTATTCAAATTGCACAGCACACAGTTTTTGTACAGCTCGCACTCTTGTAGCACACAGCACACCACAGCCAGCACGCCGGGCGTGCACCAGAAAGGATTAGGAAGGACGTTCCGGAATAGACCACGGGGGGTGCCGGGGAGGAGGGAGGCGGAGACGACTACTGTAGGAAGCCTTGAGCAAGTTGGGAGTGCTTTTCAAACTACTAGTGCAGTTCAGTGTGACATGTGACGTCTGGAAAGAGCTAGCTAGGCTGGGCGCTAGTTGAATAATTACGGTAGGTAGCAGCTACCTCATGTATGGCTGTTGGATTTGATCTGTTTTTTTTGTCTTGGGTCGATTCATTTTCTTGTGGTCTTTGACCTGCTGCGCAGAGGACATCGTGAACTACATAGCTATAATAGCTCTTAGCCCACAGCACTCAAGAGTTATTCTCTATAGGGGTTTGCTGTGCGTCATGTTTTTTTACGCACCTACACTATACACTAGGAGAAAATATTGGACGTGGAGACCAAGACCCAAGATCTAAGGTCACAGACAATCAAGCACAGCAGCTAGTAGGAGCACAGGTTTCGACGGAGGAAATGGGTAAGGTGAAAAAATGAGTGTGACAACGAAACAAGAGGGACGAGGGAAACTTCTGCTATTGTTTCTCTATAAAGCAGTTCACACAACAAGGGTATCACAGTTTATTTCATCCCACTTTGTGTGCTGTGTTTACCCGTTTACCCCACCAAAGACGATATAGTGTGGCGAGAATAGCCCTCAGGCAAGTCTAAGGCACCTTCTCAGGTACCGTCAGGCATGAACTAAGGCATCTGAGGCAAGATTTGTCCTCAAGCAAGTCTGAAGCATGTCCCCAGGCACGCCTCAAGCAACAAAATGCACCTCAAGCAAGTGCCTTAACTTTTGCTTGAGCCCAAAAACATTTGCCTGCGGCGCTTTCCTGAGGCACGCCTTCGGCGTGCTTGAGGGGCCAGGGCTTACATGGCATCCTCAGGGACAAGGTTGCGCAACCGGCGCCTGCCAAATTGGCAACGCGTTGTGTTCTACTTCCTTCTGTAAGGAGTATGTTTACAAAAGCACACGAGGCTTGAGAGACGTGCGAACATGCTCATCAATGATTGGGAATGTGTTCGGGCGAAAAGTCTTCCTCTTGAACAACCTATAGTGCGCCGAAAGCTTTATACTCCGAGTGCTCTCAACCAAAGCTGCAAGCACAGAAGCACAGACAGATTCAACTCTAGCCTCTTCACCAAGAGCAAGTGGTTACATGGACCGTGCCGTAACTATTTAGTTGGGTACCTAAAGATCTGGCGTGGTAGCCCACACTTTGCAATTGAAATTTGGTGTGTACACCTTGCTTGCCAGTACAGCTGTGCTCATTTATATGTACAATAGCTCTGGTTCGCTTTCTAGAATAGAGGACATGCCCCATGCAGACAGCGGTAGCTGGTTCCTTTGTTGCTCGAGTTCGTATCCTGCCGTTGTTCTACTCCATTCTTGCCATTCTTGTACTTGCCGTATGCCGCAGTCCACACGGATTCCAACAGCATGGTCCCCAGCAGCCGCAGCAACAGGTGGAGGAGGGAACCATCACCATCCATTCTCCTTCTCCAACAGGGCTGCGGCATCGCCTCCGCAACTACATTACAGTAGGGTGAGCTAGGTTACTGATTGTTTGTCCTAAGTTTTTGGAGTATTGCTTACTTCGTCTGTTTAGGTGATTTTTGTAGAGTTGTTGTATATTGTACCATTGTAATACCTCGTGGTGCGGGGAGTGGGGTAGTGGCGCTCCAGGCAATGTGCGGCACGTGCTGGCTCTTGGCCTTGACAGTGGAGATGAAATTGTGGACGGAAGAGAGGGGGGAACTGGCTACTACTGTTGGCTACACGGACTTCCCTGCTCCGCGTAAGTCCCTGCAACAAATCTCAGTTGTTCGTAGGATCGACAGCAGTACAAGACTTCTAGAGCTGGTCTATGTTGATGATTGATCGATAAGGGGTACAGCAGCACAGTACAGTTTTGGGGGAAAACCGTGGAGGTTGGTTCTCCTGCCATTGTATCGCTATTGTAGCGTGAATATATAGCATGTCCCCCACGTGCTGCGTCAATTCATGCTTTCGCACACGGTTCTGGAAATATTTGTTACTTATCTGGCCGTTTTGCCCAGCAGGCCCGACGAGAGGCAGCCGTGATGGTAGCAGCTTCGAGCTCCCCTGGCGTGTTTGAGGCTTCGGCATCATCTCCAATAGCACCGCCGGTACCGGCCTCGACGCCAGGCACCGGGTCAGGGTACCGCATGCTCGACACTAAGGAGACCAGGTCGGCACGCTAGTTACAGTCAGCACACTACCACACTGCTGGTTTGAGTCGCACGTGGACACCCCTTGAAATCGGATCAACCTAAATTCTTGACTCGACTCTGCCAAACGCACACACCCTCCCACCTGCACATGGGTAAATCACGTAGAGTTTCTCATCATCAGCATTAGTTTGTTGAGCACCCGAGCACTGAGAGTGCCCGCACTTACGCTACATAGGACTTGCCCCATCCGTCTCCAAACCAACTCTTAGTCTTGGTGAATGGACAAACGGCGAAGGCATGTGCCAAATGGTTTATATTTGACCCCCCGACGTGGTTCATCTCCGCTGCGTCTTCCAGCGCCTCGTGGAATTCGTTGCCGGAGATGTGGGACTTCTTGGCGGGAGAGTGCGGAGACTTGACCGCCATCGTAGACCCCGTACACCCCCCCGACATGCCGGACGGAAAGCGGCCACCCAAGGGATCAGAGACACGACTCACGTACTCGGAGATGCGGACGAGCATCGGGTCGATGGCGGCCGCGCTTATCGGCTTGGGATTGGAGAAACAGGTACGGCCGGGGGGGGCAGGGTAGCCTGCGTGCTTGGTCACCGCGACATGCGAAGGTTGGGGTTGGGGTTGGGGCTACCCGGTCGTATCCCAGTTGCTGTAGTCTCTAGTCTCTAGTCTCTAATCTCTAGTTTCTAATCTCTAGTCTCGAGGGTTAGGGTTAGGTTTAGTTTTAATCATTTGGTCTCATTCTTGCGAGGAAAAGGCTACAGCTGCTCCTCATTACAAGTACGCTTCTGTCCCATTTTGTTTCGCTTTCAAGTGGTTATGGTGGTGGAGGGTGGAGGGTGGGGCGGGGGAGCGGAAACAGAAGCCGGGAGCCGAGAGAAATGTTGTAACGGCATGCACCGATTGTGCGCTGCAAGCAACATGGGAGTATTCGGATGGCTGCAACTCATCGCGATAACATCCCTGTCAACAATTCCTTATCACTATGCACGCAGCAACCAATGTTGATCCTTGTTGATTTTGTCCTTTTAGCGTTGCCGCACTGAACCCCGAGATGAGTTGCCGCGGCGCAAGCAAGTACAGCTGTGCTCTTCTCAGACATGTAGGCGATAGCCATGTCGCCGCGCTACAGCAGCGCATGGGGAACTAGACCAGCATAGCACCCCTGACATGATCATCCTGTCCGCCCCGTTCCGACACAACAAGCAGTGCGAGGCATACGATACTACTATGTATTGTAGTGGGCGGAATCCAGAGTTTGTCGCTCTTACTGCTGACTACACAACGTGGTACTGTACCCATCTTTGTTTTGCCCTCATTGGGCTTATTGTACAGCAATCGTCTCCGCCATTGCATCACGTGCCCCCCACCTTGACTTGATCGTTTCTCTACAGGACTGTGTTTCGGTGTTTTCCGAGAACAGCTACCGATGGCTCATCGCGGAGCAGGGGATCATGAAAGCCGGAGGGTGTAACGCTGTCAGGGGCGCGACGGCTCCGGTGGCCGAGCTCAGGTGTATTTCGTTAGTTCATTTTCTTTCATTTTGCTTTGCTTTGCTTTGCTTTGCTTTGCTTTGCTTTGCTTTGCTTTCGATTCCCAGAGAAGTACACAGCAGCTAAGGGTTGGGTGCACGGCAGCAGCAGCAGCAGTCGGGGAGCAAAAGGAACTGGGCGAATGATAGCCTGGGCCCAACCTATATGTTCTTCGTTTTTGAAGTTCCGTTTTTCTTGGTGCATGGCACGTCTTGCGTCCGTTCTACTTCTACATATTAGTCGGCAGTGGGGGGGGGGTCGCACCGTGCCATTTACGTTCATATTGTATCATACCATACCATCCCATACATCCCTGTTTTTTTCCCGTGGAACGTGCGTCTTTCTCAAAGCCATCCAGTCTAAACCCATCCCCAGGACGTGGCCAATGAATGCATATGCATAAGTTGGTCTTCCTTCGCCTTTTGGTGCTTCTGTTCATAGCACGGTGATGCTGCTGGGGAAAGGGTCGGTGGCTGTATCGTCCTTGATGGCGTTAAGAACAGTAGCCTTGGATGGTGCACACAACAGCTTTGTTTGTAGCTTTGTTGGTGTTTTTGTTAGTGATTTCACGTTGGTGGTCTGTTTTGGTTTGCTGTCGTTTGCTTTGTCGCGTACGGTAGTATGGCATGCATGTTGTCCAGGAGTCTTGGGTTTAATTGGCTTCCTTCGGGCGATTTCGTGTTGTCGTCGGCCGAACGGTGCACCTACCAAGACGTGTTGAGATCGCTCAACACTAACTATTTTTCTTAAACCCACGGGTGGGGGGTGTTGTATGGTACCATGTTTGTACATATTTGTCATGTGCACCTCTCTTGCAGCGGTATGAGGACAGATGAAGAGAACGTGGCACTGATCGGAAACGCACGCACGACACAAAACATCCATCCACAAGGTAGACTTTCGCCGAGACGTGAACATTATGCGTATTTGGATGACTGGATGAATGTGCAGCTTTTGCCACGCCTCTTCCCTGCCACCCCATCGCTTTGAAGGTATATCTACGGTGACAGTGAGTCCGTCGGTGCTGTGGTGGAGACGCCAAAGCTTTTGAAGCTCTTGGTGGAGGAGGGCGGCAAGGGGTTGGAAGGAGCTGATGGGGTGAGTGAGAGTGAGGGAGAAACAGGAATTGTACAAGTATGCATACGAAAAATGACGTATGTTGCTTCGAGAGAGAAAATGTACGTTATGATGGTATGGCGGGTAGGCGGACAAGGAACCAGGCCATACGTTTTCCTCTCCTTTCCTTCCTGGTTTGTACTGCTCACAATACCCCAGGTAAGCTGCTGTATTGTATTGATGAATCGTTCGTGACGCGTTGCGTGCTCTGGGTCATCATTTCCGCTTCTTGTTCCAAGTTCTGTATGCATATATGTTGTTGCCCAGCTTTTGTTTTTTTCTGTGTGTTTGTCGTGTTTGTTTGTTCTGGTTGGTCCTTCTTGTAGCGATTCGATGCGATTCACCTCTCACCTCTCCTGCCATGGTATGCTCACCTTCATCACCTTGACCTTGACCTTGACCCTTGTGCTGCCTCGTGTGAGATGGGATGCACGTACATTCCATTTCCTTTCGAGCCTTGCCTACCTCCCACAATACAATACTGACTGACGGCCATCTTTTGCCCATGGGTCCTTCGTCGTTGTCCTTTGGGATACCAGGCGGAGCCCCGGTTTTTGATGGTACTGTTTCCCGGAGGCAAGAACGGCAAGGAACTGCAGGAGTCCCTCAACATTCCCGAGTCCATCAAGGTACGTGCTAATGTATACACGCGTGCCACGGTGCATGCAAACCCCACTGCCGTTTCGCAATGCAGTTTGTAGCGTTCTGCGGTCACTGCCTCTCTCCTGGTCTTTGTCGGTCCAACTGGCTGCCGCTGCTCTTGCGGTATTCGCGCGTCCCGGTGCTCGATGCAGCGGTGACGGTAGGTAGGAAGGAGATTGATTTTTTGGGGTGAAAGTTTTTTTGCCGGTGTGGATGCGCGAGTCACGCTTCCGAGCTATGTTACATACTCCTAGCAAGACTTGTAACATGTCTGTGCATCATCTACGTATGCATTCCTACTGATGAGAATGGGGGTAGCAGAGAGGATATATGTACCTCGAAGTATTACTGCTGTTACTACAGTACAACTATTTCCAAAGTGCCGAGCATGCCTGTCTGTCTCGTCGCACGACACGATCGCAACAGCCACGACCATCACCATCGCCATCGCCATCGCCATCGCCATCGCCATCGCCATCGCCATCACCTTCACCTTCACCGCTTCATTGCCCTTCGTGTATTGTCATCATCCCTCCATTCCATTTGGCGCCATGGCCTCAATTCGTTTGCATGTGTTTTCATTTATTTTGGTTGATGTCATGTCCAGGTAGTAACCTTCTCGGAGTGCTTGGACAAGGGAGGCGTGTTGGACGCTGCTCCTGTAGTGGAGCGATCGATGAAGGCCACGTTGGTGTACACCTCCGGCACTACGGGAAAGCCGAAGGGGGCCGTCTTGACACACGCTAACCTGCTGCACCAGGTGGGTATGTACACCACGGTGACATGACGTGACGTCACTGCTACTGCTACTGCTGTACCGTACTACTGCTGTGCATGTGCTGTGCTTGCCGTTCACGATCACACCGACGCCGGTTTCGATTCGTCCCGTTGCGGGTGTTATCGCCTACTGTTCGTCTTGCCTTTCGCAACGTGTTATTTCGTGTGGTTACAGTACCGCCTGCTGTCCATGGGTAGTGATGTCACCGAATAAAATACTTCCAAGTACATTTGTAGCAGTGATGACGATAGTTTTTGCCACAGGATGGGAGGCCAAAAGGTGAGAGAGGAGAGGGGAGTGAGTGGGTCGGAGGTTGTTTGCGGTGAATGAGAGAAAGGGAATGGGGATGTCAGGTCGTGGGCGGTCACATTGTCGTGGTAGTGGTGGTGAGATGAGACTACAGTAGGTCGTGGTTAGCCGATGGGGAGGAAAGTAAGGGAAGACAGGTCAGTCATCCCAAGAGGATACTGCTGCTGGGATCTCGTCCGTTATGCTGACAATGCCGGTAACAATAGCTCGTGATGAGATGTGACATGATGAGATGCGACATGATGTGGTGTGACATGATGTGGCGTGATGTGGCGACAACCCGTGCAGGTTTCGCAAAACTCTTTCGACCGGTCAGAGGGGAGCCCGATGAATCCGTGGGTGGGGGACGTGTTCGTGTCCATCTTGCCTTGTTGGCACATCTTCGAGCGGACCGCAGAGTACTTCACGCTCACACGAGGCGTCACCATGGTCAGTTACAGCAGTGTGTCATTCTCTATTTGATGGGGGGCATTTGCTTTCTGTTTTATGCAGTATACACCACACCTTTCGGTCTTACAATACCATGGTACAACGTGTACTGGAGAGCAAAGGGCTTTGTGTTACATTAATTGTACGAATGCAGTGTGACGTCATTGATTGTGTAGCTTGGTGCTGAAGGGGTCTGTAATGGTGAGAAAGACGTTACTGCTGTAGACGTCCGAAGGCAACAGCGTGTTTTGTGCTGTGCATACACCTGTTGTGCTTGTGCTCTTTTTGGTCTTGATGGTGAGCATTTTGTGGTGATCGGCCTGTTTTGAGTCACCGACTGCAATATGGCAAGTGCACGGTTGCGGTGAAAAAATGTTCCCCGGTCGTTCGTCGTTGCTGTACTCGGACATCCCCTGAGCACAATGGCCCATGGTGACAGCAGTAGCAGTACAAGGCAACCCCTAGGTGAAGAATTTGTTGGCCGCAAAGGCTAGAAACGCGAGTTTCGTGTATTTGAAACTGGCAGTGCTCCACATGTGTTTTGAGAGAGGTGTCTCATGAGCGAATGAGTGAAGTAGTGAATTAATGAGTTTTTTTACCAAGGTGAGGAAGTCATGGGTACCATTATCACTACCACTACTACTACTACCCCCCCCCCCCCCCCCCCTAGGCCGTTTCTCACGCTTACCAAATGGAACAATGAAATGATGGAAACGACAGGGGTACTCGAACGTCCGCAACTTCAAGAGCGACCTGAAGAAGTTTAAGCCTCACTTCCTGATCGTCGTACCGCGGCTGCTGGAGACGATCTGGAAGGCGAGCACCAGGAGGGGGGGGGCGGGAGAGGGGGGCTGTACTCATTGTACTCATAGCGGTGCTTTCCGTAGTCGTTAGAGATTGGAGGACGGGGGACGGTGGCACCGATGCGTAGGGCTAAAGTATTTAGTCACTACTGATGCATGATCGCGCATTCCGTTTGAGATGCGGCAACGGGGGTCGATATTTTGCATGCGTTAGCGGTTAGGCCATTGACCACGCGTCCTGGAGAGGACGGGGCATTGGTCCCACTGGACCGATCGCCGATGGCCAGCTATTCCTTCCTACTCTGCCAAAGGTGGCTCGAAAACTTTTTCCCTGTCCTATCCATCCTATCGTTATCACTTCCCGCCTTTTCAGACCACGTACTATTCCCTAGCATGGAAGCGACAGAGGGGGGTGTCTTTCTGAGTGATGGCATGCATGCAACATACGTCCTGCCTGGGTGTTCTCTTCGTTGAGAAGGCCTTGTTTCGTGCTTCGTGTTTGGATGAGAGGGTTGCTGTTTATTGGTCAATGCTATGGTATTTGCATATGCCCCCCTGAGATACTGCACTCTGCCGGATAGCCGCAGGCTTGAGGAACCGTGTGCGCTCAGACGTTTTTTTTTCGCTCAATGTCCAATTCCCAGCCTTTTGTGTAGGCACGCCCTCCCGATCCCCCTCCCCCGTGCCTACATCCGACCACAAAACAGCAGTTAAATTATGTTAACCCTTCTTTGAACTCTTGAACCACCTTCCCCGACATGAAAACCCAGACTGAAATGTTGCGGAATCCCAACAAGACATATCTGTGCATACATACCCTGAAATGCGGACAACCCGTCCGTCCGTTTCACACCCGGCGAACGCCTGCTGCGCAGGGAGTGCAAACCCAGCTTGAGGCCAAGAGCAAGGGAGCGCAGAAAGCGGCGGGGGCTCTAACTAGAGTTTCCAGCCTGCGCATGAAGGCCGCCAGAAGATTCAGCGGGACTGTCATTCGGGATAGCAAACCAAAAGGCCCAGAAAAGGTACAGTACAGTAGTACGCACATGTAAGGTACAGCAGACAAGGCATGAAAGCATGTAAGGTGCAGCAGACAAGGCATGAAAGCATGAACGGTACAGCAGACAAGGCATGAAAGCATGAAAGTTTAGGTGTTATGTGTTAGGGTTAGAACGATTAGAGTGTTGTATTATAGGTGTATCAGCGTTAGCGATAACCGTGAACGTGTATAACGCTGGCCCAGAATATTCGAACAATGCAATGGAAACTTGGACACGATCAGTGCATGATGTTGTGTGTTGAGTTGGGGTGCTCACTCTCACTCTCACGCGTCTGGTGTAAAACATGAGCTATGTGCACTACGATGATAAAATACAAGGGTCCATACGTTTTCACGGCTCACGCACTTGTACAATGCAAGGTTGCTACTTGTCCCAACCGACCTGTCTGTCTGTTGCATCCACCCCTCTCCATCACCCGACGGCAGTCTGTTCCTCCCTGCCTCTCTGCCACTCTTGCCCGTCTGACACATACGAAGAAAAAAGATATGCGCAGTTGGTTGTTGTTGATACTGTTCAATATTGATATCAAGCCGAGAGGTGTAGACAGCGATGAGGCTACAGTAACATGGGATTTTTCTCTGTTGTCATGCTGTCGGCCTGTTTGATGGTCATCACCGTCGTCATCGCGGCAGGCGTTATCGGCGGTGCTTATGGGCGTCACGCTGCCCCTAAAGCTAGCCGCGGAGAAGCTGGTGTGGGGAAAGATCAGGGACGGGGTTGGCGGCCGGGTGAAGGTCGTGGTGTCTGGGGGCAGCAGCCTTCCGTCTTTCCTGGAAGACTTCTTCGAGATGGCTGGAGTCAGGTGTGTGCTTTTGTATGTGGGTGTGTGCCGTGTGTGCGATGAGATGTATCCCGTTATCCCAACATCTTGTACCTCGCTTGCAACGAGCGTGTGTGTGTCCTTGCGATATTTCTATGCATATGTAGGTTGCTATCTTCGAGTGGAAAATATGAAAATATGGCAATGAAGAAACGGCGAGCGAAACAAAACGCCTTCCTTCCTTTTTCTCTTGTCGTGGTTGTCGTGGTTGCTGTATATCTGTGTGCTCTTGTCGCGGGTGGGTTCTGCCATGAACATGTAGGCCCTCTGCGCTGACTGACCGGGTGGCGAAAGAAGGGGCACCAGCGTTAGAATGACACACCAGTCTTAGACACCAGTCTTAGACGCCAGTCTTAGCGAAAGAAGTGAATGTCATCCGGCCTCTTCACCATGATGAGGGGACGCCTGTCGTGGGGAAGGTGGACAGAGCCAAGCCGCGGATTCAGATCACAATCAACCTCGCCTGAGATAACTATGATATTACTCTTCCATGCGTTTTTCTTCGCTCTCTTTTCGGATAAAAGTCAACGGCCTAACGTTTTTGGTGGTGAGTGACGATGCTGGTTCTGGTGTATCCGCGTCCTTTTCGTACCATCACTCCTCCTCGTAAGAACAGTTTTCGGTATCACGATTTACGAGCAGTGTTCGGCACCACGCTTAAGATTCACAGAAGAAGAACATCGTTGCTCTGTCTTTGCCGTTGCCTTGCTTACTTGTTTATGATGACATGGTGACGTGGTGACATTACAGGGTGCTGGTGGGATACGGCCTGACGGAGACTTCGCCCGTCATCGCAAATCGCGTCGCGACTGAGAATACCAAGGGTACCACTGGAAAACCCGTTCCTGGATCGGAGGTCAAGATCGCTGATCAGGAGACTGGCCAGCAGGTGTGATGTGGAGATGAAACAACGGGATAACGCGATACCATGTACTGCGTAGCCACCTGTGGCCATCATCACTGTCAACAAGTGTTGCTGTTGCCAAAGAAGTGCTGAAGAATGGTATTCAAGTGCTGCTGTTCGTTATTGAATCTGTCCCAGTTGAGTGTTTGGTTTTCCCATCGTTTTATCTAGACCATGATACAACCAATGTTGGCGTCCTTGATTCGACATGGAGCGTGAAAATCGCTCTTTACGTTTGTGACTTAGCCACTCACTGTGGCCAAACAAACGAGGCGACGTTTCCGGTTCAACATCGCTACTTCACCGCTCTTCTTGTTCGCCTTATGGCCAACATTATTCGAGCCTCGCTCACTCGCATAGGCATATACATACCCCTCCGCGAAACTGGAACGCGTTCGTTACAACAGGTGGCTGTGGGACAGACGGGAAAAATCCTCATCAGGGGACCGCAAGTGATGTCCGGGTATCAAAACAACCCAGAGGCTACGGCGGCTGTTATCGACAAGGATGGATACTTCGACACCGGTGCGTTGCGTATTGTTATACTGTTGTTTCATTGTTTTCTGTTCGACTATGTGTTTTGTGTTGTAGCTGATACATGTAGGCATCGGCAAACCAGTAAGCTGTGAAAGTGAATGTTTGCCTATGGTCTTAACTCGTGTCCCGCTCGGCTTGTGCTTCGCAAACTGTTGGTGGGCACGGCCATGTTGTAGATGCTACTGCTGCACCACGATATCATGGTTTCTCCTCTGTACGAAGAGGAGGCATGCACAGCGCTGTAAAAACAGCGGACTTGGTCCTCACGGATTCCACTATTAGTGCCTATCTGCTTCCGGCGAGTTGTCATGCCATGTCATGTCATGCCCCGGGACGTGAAAACCGAGTAAAAAGAATAGCATTAAATTGGTATGGTGGGCCCTTGATCGTTTTTTGAGTGGTTGGTATCATGCACCAGACCAGCGATGCTGTGCTTGTCGATGCTCGTCGTTACCAACCTATCGTACTGTAGGTGACTTAGGGCGGTTCAACCCTATCACGGGAGACCTGATCGTGACTGGGCGAGCAAAAGACACGATCGTCCTGAGCAATGGCGAGAACGTTGAGCCCCAACCACTAGAGGTGAGAGTCTCATGTTTGCTGAAAGGTTACTTTTGTGTTCGTTACACTTTGGGATGTTTTGGTTGGTTCGGCTTATCTCGCTCGGGCAGCAGTGGGTCTTTTGTCACGCTTTTGTTCTGCCCGGCACGCAGGACGCTCGTCGGTACATGACCGTGAGTGCGCGAAGCTCGCTAGGCATCCATTGCACCGCGTGTCCTAGACGCGTTGAGTGGCGGGGGCTGGCTTTTTCGTCAAGTGTTCCGCGAAGTGAAAGCCATTTCAGCCAATGTTAAAACCCGATAAATTTGAAATTTTCCCCGTCTCGGGGTACCAGCCCCAAGAACTAAACAGACGTGACTGGGCAAGAAAATCTCGCATTCTCGTTTCGAACATGTCTGCCGCTAGCAACCTACACCTGACGCAGATGAAGATGAGCACATGCACCCACAATCGAACCTCCTTCTTTCCTTCCCCTGCTGCGTCTTCGGAGCTTGCGCCCTCGCGTCTGCATGGTGTACAAGTATCAGGTTCGTTCAACATCGCCGCTACCGTATCTGTCGTCGCCTGCTTACCGTCCGTCCTTTGCAAACGATACGCCTCGTCGTTTTGCTCTTGTGGGCATTGCAGGACGCTATCTCGGGTGCGTGTTCCCTGATCGACCAAGTGATGCTGTTCGGGCAGGATGAACGTTTCCTTGGGGCGATAGTCTGCCTCAACCCTTTGAACATGGGGGCTGCCGGCATCATTTCGCAGGTGACGTTGTTGAGGGTTTTGAGGGTTTTGAGGGCGGTGGCTTAAGTGAAGACTCTTTGACGGTGTTGTTTCGCGCCGTGTGCCGTGCGTCCAAATGGCTGCACCTGCGTCCTTGTTTGTTCCATTTTTTGTCACTCCGTAATCCTCGTGTTGGTCAGAACCACCGCGTCACTCCCTCCCTCAAGCGTCATCGAAAAATGTTCCAGGTGAAGCTCGTCTGTGCATGCCCTTGACTGATCACCCGTGCCCTCTTCCCTCTGCGCTCTTTCGGCGCCGTTCAGGAGGATGCAAGTCGCTATTCTGGGCTGCTCGGTCCGACGCCGCTAACAACTGGACCGGCTGGCACCCCTAAGGAGCTCGCAGATGCAGAGAAGGTCGTGAAGTGTTTGACAAAAGCTGCCAACGTCACGGGTTGTCTTTGCGCAAATCGTTTTGTACGTGGCGTTACATGCTACGGATGTGGATAGCAGTGACGTCGTCTTACAAGGATTGGGGTGAACAACAGTGCCCTGTCTTGTACCCAGGTCCCATGTGCTTCTGGAGTAGTTACACCTTGGGCTGGTCATGGTTAGTGCAGGTGGTATGTATGCATGAGACTGGTCAAGTGCTGTTAGTGAACAAAAGATTTTTGTTTCGGGTCATTGCTGTCTGTCGTTGGATCGTTGGATCCATCCACTTGTCACTTTGATTCTCTCGTAGAACTTTTGAGTTCGGAAGGACCGCACGAAGCTAAATGCTGCGTGCTTTTCGTGGAACGGTGGCGGTTGCTGTACCTGTATGGTCCTGCTGTAGATTTGATATATTGTAATTTCCGTTAAGCGTATTCTTTCAATGGTCTGAAAGTCATTGGACTTATGCATACATCAGCTAAGCTTGAATTCCTTCCTTCTGTTTGACCGACTCTTTAGTATTACAAGAAGGGTTACTGTGGAAAAGAGGGTTTCGTCCTCGACAGAAGTTGGGGAGATTGTACCTTTATCAAGGTGGTCTCCACATTACATGCAAGTCAAATACGCGCGTCTAGTCTGCACTATGTACGGGCTCTGCTTGTTGATTCCCTTGAAACCGCTGCCGAACGAACTTCTCAACAGGAGATTTTGGGCGCCCCTGGTCTTGAAAGGGCCGTCATGGACCAGCTGAAGGCGGTAGCCGGGGAAGAACGTCCTTGGGAACAGGTACGAGCACGAGGAATGAGGACACCATTGCCATTGCCCACGATGTTACTGTCGTGGAGAGTGTCGCATGACAGACAGCAGATGAGACGAACGGAATGAACAACAAGAGTTGTAAGTATGACAGATACTGTATGACCACCGTTTTGATTGGTACCTTGGTGCGTTTTGAAAGGGCTCATTTAGCACCACCAGCAGCAGCAGCAGCAGTTTGTGAGTGAGCGGTGTGATGTCATAAATAGTCAATTACATAGCATCAAGTGGTGATGTCATAAATACCATACCAATTACATGGATTGAGCTCTCGATATAACATGGCCCCGTCACTCGACGGCTGACCGCATTGTGTCGCAAGTCTCTCTCAAGCCACAGTGACATGCTTTGACCTGGTAGTGGCCACTGTTTTGCACCACGCCTTCCTACCGGTACCCGAACTATCCTGCCGCAGGTCGGCAGCGTGATCATGAAGTTCGAGCCCTTCACGACGTCCAACGGGCTCATCACGCAGACGCTCAAGACCAAGAGGAACGTGGTTGCGGAGAGGTTCAGCAAGGAGATCGATGCCCTTTACGCTGCGAAACGTTGATTGATTGATTCGACTCGGTTCGGTTCGACTGGACGCCACCAGTAGCACAATGGCGTCGGAGGCAGGACATGACCTCTCTCTTCTTGTAATTTTAGTTGAAGGAACCGTGGCTGAATCATCGAGCCGCACGGCCAGGCTGCTCCTTCCGCTGGGGGGGCGAAAAGACTCAGACCGCGAAACAGGGCGAATTCGAACGATGTTGTGGTAGCGGCAGCGTTCCGATGATTTTTTGTTTTGTTTTTTGTAATTTGTTTCAAGTGCGAGGTCTGTCTTTGACCGGTGCAATGTATGCGTTTTTTTTTGCTGCGAGTTGCAAAGCAGTACAGTTGTAGAATTAGAGGTCCTCAGCACATTAGTAAGACTTTTCCCTTTTCCGGTGTTGTTTGCTAACCCTAGAGCATATCAATGTCCTTAGACGCCCCGTGGCATTGCGTGATGCGTTCGTTTCGTTTCGTTTGGGTTTTTGCTTTGCTTTGAGGGAAGGGGCCCTCCTGAGGGACATGACTACAAGTATCCTTGTTCACAAACGCACCATTTCGTCTTCTTTTTCTTGTGTCCAGGCAATCAACGCAGTTGCCTTCGTCATTTTCCTGAGGATTCTTACCGAGAGTATCCGAGCGGGGGTACATGGTAACAACCATGCAGCGCTAATCAGGTCGCCCCGGTGGTCTAGTTGGTATCCTCGAAACCTTGTAGAGGTCAGGTCAGGGGTTCCAATCCCGGCGTAAGCGAGCTTTTCTTGCAAAGTGAGTTTTAGTTTTTCTCTCGCTTCTGCTCTTGGCCTAGTGGATAGCGCTAGTTCGTGTGCACACAGAGGGAAGAGAGTACTGAACTCTTCTCGCATTAAAAATCGAAGGGAACGTACCGCAGGAGGGGAGGGTAGAGAGGGGCTATTCTGTGAGACCACGGGTTGGAGTAAACGGCACTAGTGCTGTTAGCCCTGATTTGAAGTGAAGACAAAAAAAAAAAAAAACAGCTGCAACTATGGGGAGGCCATGCCTTGTACACTGGACGTTTTTTTTTTTTTAGCCACACCCTGGCCTCCAGGTGTGAGCACGACACTACACTACAAACAAACATGACGTCGCTAGATCTCAGGGCTTTGTTCTGCCATGGAGACTGCTGAGGGAGCACAGGGATATCTGAGGGTCTCCTCGTATGCGGGCTTTCTTTCTACGGTAGGTTGTGACGTTATGGTCGTGCCATCTGTCCTAGGACGAAACTCGGGGATGGATGTGTCTCCCTTGCACACCGGCAAACCACATCATTTATCTGTGACCATTGAGTGGTATGCATAGACGTTTCGACCACATGGAAACCGAACGTTTTTGAACCCGCTCTGGTCGTTTTTAGTTGCTCCGTACCATTACCATTCAACGGGCATTGATGCCTCGTCCTGACAGAGCGCGAACGGGAACAACGTACGTATGTAAAGAATAGAGATCGTTAAAAAGGGCGATTACAACACTTCACGTACGTACGTACTTGCACCTCCGGCGAGATAGATCAGTACAATACAAATGCTTGATGCACCAAGCACAACCGTACGCACCAAGTAAGGTCAGTAAACGACGAGCAAGTCACACACCTCACTACACATCACATGCAGCAACAGCAACCAATATATCGCCAAGGGCAAGCAAGTGAAACTATGGAACCACCAGCAGTGCTTTCACGGCCCCGTAATCATGCAACCAACCCAACTCCTTCAGAACAACAAATCAACCATGCAATAGTCGACTCGTACCCCACTGCTGCGTTCGGTGTCATGTCACAGACACCGACCTCGCAGGAAAAAGGTCAACAAAGCAACAGAGTTAAAGAACGGCAGTACATGCAAGGTGCCTTGTACCAAATCATGCACAGGGCAACATCGCCTGTCAATAGTAACTAAATACCAAGTAGATAACAGCAACGGTCAGTTCGAGCAAGGAACTTGGCCAGACCGAAACAACACAAAACAGAACCCCCGCACATTTTTCGCGAGCTAGTGGAAACACAGAAAACAAAAAAAAGATGCACGTGATGGAGGGCACACGCAGACTGCACACGCCATGGCCAGTACTCTCGTCGAGTTGAGTTGGCCAATGGGCCAGCATCAATCATAATCATGCCTCTGCATTCACCGGCAAAACGAAAAAAAAGGTGCAACATCGTCCCAACATAACTCCACCAATCAATCTGTACACACACATCACGCTCACGGCTGGCTGCCCAGGACCATTCATAATACCACCAATCAATGCGCCGGCGTCTTACCGCGGCCCGATCAAATCCCACTATCAAAATATCCCAGTACCCCAACCCATTTACAGGACAAAAGGCATACAATATCTCAACATGCTGTAGTGCGCCAAGCTTACCGACGCAATCCAGCAATCCCCCTGCAAGCAACCCTCCCCGCGCCTCAAGTATTGGTTCAAAACTAAAAGGTACCCGGCTGGCCGACCCACCAGCTCCCAAGACAATCAATCATATGCATACGCTTGAGTTCACCAAAAAGGAGGGGATATCCAGCAATACGAGTGGCTCGCCTTTCAATCCCCGGCTTTTGCCAAAGACAAGAGTCTACCGAAATACACACAAGTCTCCCGTATCTCCACATATCCACACATCAAAATTCTATCCGCAGCATCTTCCCCTCTTTCTCCATCTATACTTCTTGTCTGCGTGCCCACTCTGCGACCCAAGGAATAAACGTCGCGTCCTCCGCTGACCGTCTGGGCTTAAAAAAGACCAACTACTCTAAACCAACGCTATAATAATATTGCTCATTAAAACTATACCAAAATAACGGTAATAAAGACTCCCAAGCAACCAAACAAAGGCTGTGCACACAGATACCAAACTCAACACGGCAGTTAGTTTTTGTTTTTGTTTTCCCACCTCCACCTCTCTCTCCGTCCGGAGGTAAATTATGAGAGCGCTACCCGATGGTTTCCCGGTTGACTGCTTCAGTCTCAGGAGGCCTTGTGTTACACTAGCAAACGTTATTCATCTAATTCCTCAGCGCCCCCCCCCCCCCCCCCCATAACAAGTCCCCCCCCCCGCCCCCCCAAAAAACCCCCATGGAACAATCCCTCCGTCTCCCTTCCTGGGCCAACTCCTTTTATTTCCACAAAAACCCACCCCACCATATCTTCTATAAATGAAACAACAAACCCCCCCACAAAGGAAACCCCCGCCTCTCCTCCCTCAAACTAACCACTTTTCTCCCCCGGCGCTCTCCCCCCAACCCCACCCAAAAGGGT
>FN649740.1:106038-132935 GCA_000310025.1 Ectocarpus siliculosus | reverse complement strand
AAAAAAGCCCAACTATTTTAAACCAACGTTATAATAATTTTGTCCTTTAAAATTTTCCAAAAAAAAGGGTAAAAAAGATTCCCAAGAAACCAAAAAAGGGGGGGGCCCAAGGATCCCAAACTAAACCGGGCGTTTGGTTTTTTTTTTTTTTTTCCCCCCCCCCCCTTTTTTCCCTTCGGGGGGAAAATTTGGGGGGCGTTCCCCGGGGTTTTCCGGGTGGACGGTTTCATTTTCGGGGGCCCTTGTTTTCCATTAGCAAAATTTTTTTTTTTAATTCCTCGGGCCCCCCCCCCCCCCCCGCTATAGCATGTCGCCCCTCCTGCCCACCAGAAACCCCTCATGCAGCAATCCATCGGTCTCCTTCCATGGCCAAGCTCGTGTGATTCCAACAAACACACACCACACCATATCTTCTATACATGAACCACGAACCCTCACCACAATGGACACGCCTGCCTCTCGTCCGTCAAGCTAGCCACTTTCCTCCCCCGGCGCTCTCCACCAAACCCAGCCGACAGGTGTGCCGACGAACGCGGCTCCACCCGGAAAGACCTGCTAGCGGTGCCTTTCGTTCCGGCGGCCCTCGCCCAGGCGCTAACCTGGTCAACAAGGGCGTCACGGCTGGCTGCGCTGCGGCACTCCACCCAAGCCAGCGCGCCAAGCACACCCCGCTTGTGAAGGATCAGGCCGCAGCTGGGGGCCTCCAAGTCGCTTCTTGCCCCGCATGCTCCCCACGGCTCGGTGGGCGCGAGGGGCACAGAGAGGTGGCTGAGGTCACAGGCGTTCAGCCCAACGTACCAGCTTCCCCTGGCGCTGGTAGTGAGGCCTTTCGTCCGGTGCCGAGTGACCGCTTCTGTGGGCAGCTCTAGGAGATACAGCCAACCGCGGACGAGGAGGAGCGCATGGCGACAGTGCTCCGCTCGGACCCACCTGAAGAAAGGGCACAAGGAGCGTTCGGTGCGTCGGTTTACGGCAGAGTCGAGATTGGAATTGAAGGTGCAAGCGTCAGAAAAAATCAAGGACTTCGTAAGAGCCAGAGAAAAGTAGATTGCAGCTGTTGTTTGTGGATTGCAGCTGTGCACCGTGGGTGACATGACGTAAGACACCACACCCCCTGGATCGATTTTCAAATATCGATTGCTCCACGACCAAGAGGATGCCGAATCAAAGGATACGTTTTCGGAAAGCTTAGGGTTAGACGGTTCCAACGCCGCCATTTTCGGCACGGTCACTGCTTTTCCTGCCGAGCAATCGAGCTTCGAAAACCGGTCCAGGGGGTGTGATATCTTACGCAACCTACGGTGCTTGACCACTTCATCGTCATCCAAATGATCTTCGTTATTTCTCAGGAAACAGTCATGTACACACGCCTAGTTATCGCACAACGGATACAACCTACCTGTGGTGACCGTTGAGCGACACGTACTCGGCCCAGAGGATGTCCTTGCCGGACCATGGCCACCCTCGACCCCTCGCACAGGCCAGGTAGCTAGAGAGAGCCACGATCTCCTCCTCCTCCTCTTCTCGGTCCAGGCGGGGCACCTCCCCACCGGACTGCTCGCTAAACGTGTCCTGTCGAGCGCTAACCGTTGCCGTAAGGAGCTCTGCTCCCGTTCCCGCCCCGCCCGCGGCGCGCACGCCCGCTAGGTCATGCTTATTTCCCTTCTCTGACGCCTCCGTCCTCCTGTCCCTTGCATCTACCCACCCATCGCCATCACCATCGCAATCGCCTTGCGCTTGGTCGTCATCGCTCGCAGTGTCAGGCGGGAAAAACGCCGAGGACGACGTCATGCTTGACCCCATCGGCGGCTGCCTCAGCAACGCTGAGCTCTCGTCGTCGTCATCATATTCCTTGTCGCCACCGCCCATGTGCAAAGCACAGCACCCTGCGGCCTCCCCGCCCCCTACAGTCCCCAACAGACGCTGTTCTCGGCACGGAATCTCCGGAGAAACCTCTCCCGGAGGGGAAGCCGTCGCTGGCGAGGGCGGGGCAGCGGCGGGGGAAGGAGGCATGCAGGTGGCATCCGTCTCGGTCTCCGTCTCCGGCACAACCGACCGGGGAGAGATGACCGGTACCCTAAGCGACATACGGCCGAAAGTGTTGTTGATCATGGAGCGAGTCCTCCTCATCATCCGGCTCGGCTTCCCCCCCGGCGTGCCTCCGCCCCAGGGGTTGAGCGACCCCGTCGCCCGCTTCTGGGAGGAGGCGTTCCTCGGAGTGGCCGAGGGAGAGGGAGAAGAAGAAAAAAAACCCGACGAAAGGCCATCTTTGGCCCTGTCCTTTCTCCCGCCGCCGCCGACGCTAGACCTCCGAGAGCTCTTCAGACGCCAGGACACGCCCCGAACGTCAGTCAGGAGGGGCGCCAACGCCCTAGGTGTCCTGATAGAGATGGAGCGACGCGGGGAGTACGGCCGGGTGGTAGGGGAGACGGTGCCCAGAGCTGCCGGCGACGGGGGGGTAGAAGGCGCTCGTGCTGTCGATCGGTTGGTCGAGGGCGGTGCGGTGTACTGGCCGTTGCTGCTGCCTGGCGAGCGCGGGCCCACGGCCGATGCTGACAATGCTGCCCCCCCAAGCTTTCTCGGCACGGTCCCGAGGCCGTGCTCCTGCTTGGCCTGAGAAGGGCTGTTGCTGCTGCTGTTGCTGTTGGTGCTGGTGTTGCTGTTGGTGCCGCCGCTGCTGAGGTTGCCGCTGAACATGCTGTCGATCTTGGCGGTGGCGGTGGTGGTGGTAATGACGTGGGCTATGGGCGATTTGAGCAGTCGTAGATCTCCGGAAGAAGGTAGCCGTCGCACGTCTCGGGCGTCCATGTCTGATGAAAGGATGTCTGAAAGGAGACCAGCTGGGCTCACGGTTGACTATGTAATGATTGGTATTGGTACGCACGTGCAGGCACAGAGACGGAGACATCGAACGAACGCAAGACCGGGTGGGATAAGAACACGTGGTCATCTCTCACTCATCACAACAAAAACAGCAGCAATCTTGTGCACGAGCCGTTGAAGGCATTGGTTTTGATTGGTCGATTATGTTTTGGGTTAGGGTTTCAGTTCAAGCCCCCTTGGCGATCGCGAAGCAACCCCGAAAAAACACGTGAAACGAGTCTTGCGCGCTACCCTAACTGCTAACCCTACCCTTCGATTTCCACCGCAATTTTGCACGAGGAGGTCAGAATGCAAACGGAATTTGTGGTCGACAGAATATTATAGTCTAGAGCCAAAGACTACATGTAGGTCAGTAAGCACGCCACACTGGAAATCGCGAGAGGAAAGTGGACTAACTGCACATGAGATATTTCTCTTCCACCGGTGCTCCCCCAATTCCCGACCACGCTGACACCCATGACACCACTTGAAGCGAGGGGCGCATGCTACAGCAGTAAAACTAAAAAAGGCGAAAGTACGGGCTGCGAGTACTACTTGCGGTGATCTTCGTGTTGGCGCCAACGTGTGCACCAGGAAACAGATGAACGGGATCTATCTATCTCTCGCACTGCTAGAAACAACCATATCGCCCACGGATGGTTCCGCCGTGTTTGACGCAACTGCTGGCTATTGTGACTGGTGGGGAACAACGTCGCGAGTCTACCAACTGCTGTACATATTACGACGCTTTTCACACTTGAACGAACCGCCGCCGCCCCAACATGTACAGCAGTAGTTCAATTTCAGAGTGCAATGAACAGCAATCGGACGCAGATTTTGTACAAAGTCTTGAAATCTTTCAGAGCGCCCGTTGTACCGATGTAAGTACCAAAATAGACGCACGGGACTTGCGTTCGGCACAACTAATATCCACATGCTGTTGGAACAATAAGCTAGCAGTTGCCAAATCATGGCGCAGAACACTTGCCGAAATCACATAAGGGTGCTTCTTATCGACCAATAAAACACGAAAAAAAAAACGAAACCGTTTTTTCTTGAACACATATGGAGGCGTTTTTGAACGAAAGCGTGAAAAGAAGGAGCCCGGTTTTTTTGGGGCTTGCTACTTAAACGAATTCGTGTTTTTGACAGAAGCATCGGACAAGCGCACCGCAGGCGCTGTAACATCACTGAGAACGCTAGAAAGACCTGCCAGACTCACGTCCAGGTCTGTTGTGGAGATGGACAAGCGGCAGAAGCGGCGTTCAGTCCGTTCTTGGTCCAAAACTAGACTTTGCGTGGTGCTCTCGTCTTCAACTGCTGCTGTTGGTGCTGGGGAATTTTTTTCGATCACACATAGCAAACACGGAAACAGTAGAACGAGTACAGCAGCACCACCAAGACCTCCAAAGCGCTGATTCCTTCGGTTCGGCTGTCTATATGATACCATCTCCCGGCGCCGTGCTGCTTCGTGGGTATTGAGTGCTTGGGTGCTGCTCAATAAGGTGTGTGAGAGACGTGTGCCACCTCACCAAAATGCCGTTGGAAAAATTGCGGCGAGATGATCTGTTTTTGGTCGGACACATCAACATCAATCCACGGCGTCACGCAGCAGTAGAGCAACAGGGCCTCCAACACGCTAATTCTTTCGGATTGGCCATCTATATGATGCTGGCCGTCAGCGCGGCTGCCGCCCTATGATTGTTGAGCTCGTCTACCTTTGGGTAGGTGGTGGTCAAAGATGGGAGTCGCAACCGTGAAAAATGAGCTGGCAAACTGAAGAAATCGCAAGCAACACCCAGGTTGCGACACTCTGCCGTGCGCCTGTTGTTGCTAAAAACTGAAAACAGCAGGCCGGGTGGACGGGATCTTTCTAAGTGTGTTGTCCTCTGTGCGGGGTGCTGCTTATTGCGCTTTTATCGCTGCTCTATGGTGAGCAATACCATGTCAACCTGTTGTGTGCCGAGCAAAGCGTGTATTCAGGGAAGGAAACGTGCTTTTTTTGATGACATCACGAAAAGAACAAGCAAAAAAAAGTCGGGTTTTCTTTCAACCGTTCCGTTTAAAAAAGAACGATTTCGACGTTGCGTTAACAATAACCCTAACCTGGCAGTATGTGCACAAGGTTAAGGTTCAACGACGCACACGAGCACGAAGAGTGGGTGGGGAATTTGGGGGCTCCTTTCTATGTACGTTGCGTGAACCAGAAGCCTCTGCCGGCTTTTTGGCTTCCCGATCGAGCGTAAGCGCTAATTGTAGGTTGCGAGACTGGGCTACTCGGCGGTTACTCGGTCTGGCCGTAACGCCAACACGCAGCGGTCATGGACAGTGGATAGTCACGAATGAAGACCAGCGCGAGATTAATGTCTACATCACTCGTTGCCCGTCGAGGTGCGGAAGTTCAATTAAGCTTTCATGTTTGATGGGGAATGGGGAAACGCGGGATCTATAGTCTACATACATGTAGCACCGCCGATCCCCGCTGCTGCCGCCAGTGAGGTATTTGTCCACAACGAAAGATCTACATACTGTATGAAATCGAGAAGGAGCAAGAGAGCAACCAAAGCGGCGATATTGTACGCCTGCCTGCTGAAGGTGACATCAGAGTAGCTAGCAACACTAGCCTGTGTGAAGGAGACGATGTAAGGGTATGAGGGAATGTGCTCACATCTAGTATGCATACATAGCGGGAACCGATTCCGCATCACACACAACACGCATGTAGACTACTGGTTGTGGTATGTACAATTAATTGCATCTATCTGCCTCTGTCGTCAGGCGGTCGTCCGTGTCTTTCAAAATTCAACACAGCACGTGTTCCAAGCTTGGATCGAATTGTTGGTGCAATGCGAAGTTCAACTTTAATTTGACTTGAAAGCGTAATGGCCCCGTTCATGTTCCGTGGGTTAGGAGGGGGCATATCCCATGTATGTCCTTTACACGGTGGCTTGGTCGAAGAAGAGCTCATCATGTCCGGCCGGTGTGTGTGGGCATCAGCTACACAGCAGTATTATTGCGCGAAACAAACTATTTCATCACAAGCTCAACAACCTTCCGAACTGGAGGAGTGCGGTGTTCGAACTTGTGGAGGGAGTGTGGTGGCACAAAAATGCATTGCATATCTTTGATAGGTCACGTTCACCAACAATGCGGGCAACGTGGGGGGAATTATCCGTAGCTGCATGTCCTGTAACATTGCCGCAACAACGCAGCTAGCTAACAAGGTTGGGTAGAACATATGCATACAACACATGGGGGGGAGGTGAGGACCCTGACATTTTTGGAAAATCTTGAAAATCTTGCTCACCGATGATGCTGCTCGCCGCTCTTCGTGCTGGAGTTGGAAATTAGAACAAACCCCGTGCTGCTTCTCTTTGATGCGAGCTCCTCTCGCCGCACCACCGGTGGATGACAAAAACCCGCCCTTCCCCACCACTACCGCCATCTGCCCTGTCTCTTGCTCATGAGCACCGGTGCGTGCCCGCGATTCCCGAGATGCTGCTGATGTGTGTGTGTTTGATGATGGTGGTGATCTTCCGCTTTCGGCGCACGGAGCAGCTTCTACAGCAGGCGCCAAGGATTTCCGCGAAGCTACCCCGGCTGCAGTCCAGCTGTCGTCACAAGAAGCCGTCCTGTGACGGAAGCCCATTCGTAACCCCATCATAGAGAAGGGTCTTCTGTGGCTGCTACCCTCATCTGTCGGCATCGCCACTGACCGGCTTGCCAGCTGCGGAGCCAAAACTCGATCAACCCCTACCTCCCTGAAACCTGCCTGACAAGAAGAGACCGTCCACGCCCCAGTTGGAGGACTGGAGGGCGCGACGCTCGTGCAGCAGTCTAGCTTTTCCCCAACGAGATGAGAGAGGGAGAGCGCGAGAGAGAGCGAAAGGAAGGGTATGACTTGGATGATGATGACTCCTACTCTCACGTCGGCATGGACTGCTGAAACTGCTGCGGTATGTAAAGATGTGAAGGAACAACCCAGCTCTGTCTCACACCCGTGTCAAGGCCAGCCAGCAAAGAATTTCAGAACCCCAAAAAAAAAAAAAGAGTGCGACCTCGTTTGTATGATGTGTTTTTAGGAAGCAGTTGCACAAGGTCCAACAACTCTCCGTCACGTTCGTTCGGAGCAGTGCTGCGGCTTTCCGTTGTCGAACAGCTTTCCCTCCGACACAGCAGCAGTTCCCACCAAAAGCTCACAACACATGCATAGATAGCGCGCGTACCTGTTCAACGTGATCCCTGACCAGGCTGGGTCGAAGTTGTTTGCTCCGCAAGTCAAAGTCAGTCAGTCAGTCAGTCAGTATTTTCTTCTTGCGTGCTCGCTCCCGCCGTGACTGCAAAATGTGATGTGTGTCTGCTTCTTGCCGCAGGTCCTCGCTCTGCCTCACACGTACCTCAACCCTCAATAGCTCAACAGGATGCAACGTGAAAAATACCCAACGGCCGGGGTAGGTGTAGCCAGGTAGACCGGGGGGGGGATGATATGTGGGATGGAGCGAAGAGAGACTTTTATTGTTGGTGAAGCGGAAGCGGAAGATGCGTGGGAGCCAGACGGGGCGGCGCCTCTTTTATCGCTCCTTTTTTTTTTTTTCTTAATATGACACCACGAAACCATCTTTTTTTCTGGGTACCTTGCTGAACATGCACAAGATCTACGAGGTCTACAGGTTGTAATTTGTAATGAAGACAACAAACAGATGGTGTATGCACACGTGATGCTTACTTACCAACGTTTTGATACAACCAACGTTCGATTCTCGGACAAAATCTCGGCCAAACCCAAAGAGTGCAAGAAAGAAGAACAGTGCCCAACCTTTGCTTCACCCGTTGGCATTCCTACAACTACCATGTCTGCCTGCATGTGCGTAGTACCCTACTCCGCTGTTTATTCTCGCGGATAGTATCGAAACGCCGCGCTGCGTGCCAGTAATTTTACCCAAACGTGCGAGTATCCAGAACACGAAAGATGGAGCCTCTTGCATCCTTCCATCCACCTCTTCTCGCGTTGGAAACATGAAGCAAATTTTTGAAGCAAGCACCACACAGGGGAACGTTGGACGGAAAAAAATCCTGTGACAGCTTGTGACAGACAACAGTAAGTAACCATTCTGTATGACCTCGGCTGTTTTTCTGCTGTTGTAGTGTGTGTCGACCGCGCAAACCGGCTGGTCACTCAACGGAAAGAAAGGCGTCATCAATAATTATTTCACGATCGGGTTGCCCGGGGGGCGGAGGAAATTGGATGCGGCAGATAGGGTTGAGTGGTTATTATGTTATTATGTAGTCTCCGGATCCAAAGCATGACAAACAGCAGCTGTATGGTAGATTAGTGACAGTCACTGCAGAAAAAAGAAAAAAAAAGGAAAACACCCAACACACCCAACCGCATACATACACCATACATTCGTGCAGCGTTATCTACAACTCCTCTTCTGTCTGTCGTGGTCACTCCTCTAACCATTTGACTGCTTCTCTCTTTGGGCCGCTACAAAAATAGCTTTCACGTATCCCTTCCTCTGCTTCTCTCTCTCTCTCTCTCTCTCTCTCTCTCTCTCTCTCTCTCTCTCTCTCTCTCTCCTTTTCTTCTGGACGTACGTCCGTGTTGATAGCTTTCGCAACATGCACTTACCATGTATGTATCTGTTGGTTTGGACGCCTCAGCCTGGGCAACACGGCAGGAATGAATGCCACGAGTTTTCTCTCTCGACTTTGGTATTCATACAGCTGTACAATTCTTCCCTTGATGCCCATCGCGAGGATGGTCCAGCCCCTTAGGAGTGCGTCGAAAATAACATGCAAACGACCAGACAGCTACAGTGGGTGCAGTGGGTGTAGGCTGAGAAGCTATTCGGCGCCGGAGATGGGGCGAAAAACAAAACAAACAAAAAAGTTGAAAAAACATATTATTCCCCCTTACCAGTGACGACCTTTCCGGGATCGACGAACTGCACACAACTGGTGCATCTACACGCTACCTGGTAGTCAACAGATGCCCCAAATCCCCGCAACCTACCGGACTACATAGACTAAAGCATCGCAAAAGGGTTCACGATCGACGGCTGACACACCACATGGGCAATGCCCTCCTGGCCGCGGTGTGGCGTGACAAGGGCGATATTGGGTACCACCACTAGATCGCCTTACCAAAGTAAGCCAAACGAGTTTGATACAGTATTTACAGCAGCTCTGCCGCGGGTTTTCTCGACAGGGCAGTGTGTGCAACAGCATCCCAGGGTCGGCGGACACCGTTTACCTGAACTCTAAGAAACTAAGAAATGCAACGAATACAAATCCCGAAATAGCGGAAACGGAAGCTGGTCCTCTGATTGGCCTAAATATAGGTGCAACAGCTGCGCGTCTGGAGACACATGTGTGTGGACTCCCGTCAAGGCAGCAACCACAAGCCAGGTAAGCGTGCGGTAGAGCAATCGCAAAACAAAAGACTCCCACCAACCATGCCAGGCGAAAGAGAGAGAGAGAGAGGTCGTCACCAAGGCAACACAAGTGGCGGGCTTCCGCATCGTGCTCATGACTGCTCTTCCCCCTCCACGATCTTGGCACTTAACACGCAAGGGCAGCCTTACACGACGCAAATCCTAATCCTATCGGTGGTCTTCGTTTGCAGGAGCCGTGGCCGGTTCGATCGCCCCGCCCCCTTCCTCCCCCGCTTCCGCGCTTGTTGTGTTGGCTGCTGCAAGGTTAGCGAGCGCGCTAGGATGTCCCCAGTCCGCCTCGAATGGAGCGGCTTCACGTCCGTCAAAAGAAAATGGTATTGTTGATGGCGACAGCGGGGGAATGTAGGCAATTGATAAGGGAGATTAACGCCGACAACGATAGTGCCCACCACCGTTCTAGCACAGGGGACAAAAGGAATAACGAGGAGGGAGGCTACACAGCAGAGTTGCAACGCACGGCTGAACTGGGGATCACACTAGATAGACAGGCAGCGCAACAGAGCAAAATGATAGGGGTGGGCACCAGTGCACCAAGTATCTCGCTAAAGCACAGCACGAGACCTTTATAGACTATCGACCACAACGAAGGAGTCACGTCTGCCATCTGACTGTAGCTTATTGTCGAACATTTCGACTATCTGCAAGACTCCCACCGAACAATAACTTACGTGGAAGAGAAGGGGCAGCGAGGGTGAAGCCTTGCATCGCTCGGATCACTCGCTCTGCTCGATCTGGACGCCACACGCCAAAGGAACAAAATCACAGTCCCGCACACAGACACATACATTGACACGGCAAGACATGAAGGGATGGATGGGTGTGGGAAAGTTTGCGTATCACGCCATGCCAGTCTCGGAAAACAATTTGCAAGGTGACCATGTAGCGATAATGGCGCTGCCTTTATGGCTGCGGCAGCGCGTTGATGAATTCTCGCTACTTTCTTTCGTTGAACAACGCCGAAGAGACAACAGGTCTGGGACTGGATCAAGTGACCTCAAAATGACGGATCAAACAGGTATGGATATCACCACAGCATCCTGGGCGTGACATATTGCACGTACAGAGTATTCGTGTGTCCCACAAGCGTGGTATGACAAGTTGGTCGGCTCTCCACCATGGTTTGCAACGATCAACCACATGTCGCACAGAAGCAGCAGCAGCAGCAGCAGCAGGCCACATTGACTACGACGAGCGATGTGGTTGGTGTTGAGCGATATGTTTGGTGACAAAACCACCTACGCAAGCGGTAGCATTCCTCCCCTCTCGCCTGTACTTGTACCAAGAGAAAATCTGGGATCGAAAAGGGATGATGATGTCAATCATTGGTTCACCTTGGCCAAGAGGTGAGACAGGTCTCATTGTTGCTGGTGCTGGTGCTGGTGGAGGTGCTTCCACCTCAGCGTCGGCTTCGCCTCCACCCCTGATACCCAACGCCAATCCCTGCCCTTGACCCGGTGTCAAAGTTCCATTACCCTCCAGCTGCTGTGCAGGCTCTTCGCTTGGGGGTTTCCTCGTTTCTGTCGCAGCGGTTGCAGCGGCGATCGGGCCATTGCTCACTACGTGCCCCTGTGACAAGCGAGCAGGCGATGCGTCGAACGAGACAAAATCATAAGTTTGGGAAGCATGGGCGGAGGATGGGAGAAAACACTCCAGCCCCGAAGGAACACAGCCCATTGTACTCTGGCGCGATACATGGTAACATGGGCAAGACTACAGGACAAATGCACCCTCTTCACGAGAGCGCAAATATTACAGCATCCCGGAATCCGTAATCGAAAAGTTTAATTGTTTGTGGCCGCAATCATCCTCGGCTCTTTGGGACAGCATGTCCCTCACCTCACCTCGCTTTCAACGCATGCTCGATAGTCTTCTTCCATCGCCCTTAGCAAAACAGACGCCATCTGCGGAGACCGGTGATGGGGTGGGTACACAGGGTTAGGACCCTTGTTTGCGGTGTGGTGCTTATGCGGCAATCCCACCTCTTGCTTCGGCCTTTGTCTCCCTCTCGCAACCGTATACACAACTGAAATACGTCTCACTTGGTAAGTTCGCGGTACAGTCGAACCAGTAGCGCATCAATTATTTATGTTGCTAGCTCGCGCGGCACGAGAAAGAGGCACATCGTTGTTTGGCGTTTGGTGCGACACAACAATGGCTCGTTGCATCTGTTGGTTGGGCGTGGCTGGTTGCGGTACTGTGTCAGGTTCACCACCTCGGAGATCGGCGTATCGAACACACTCGAGGGGCCCTCACTAAGGACGACGAGTGAAGATGATATTGGAAGCGGAGGGCGCGTTTCAGAGACCCAACGTTCGCACGACCATGGTGACGAGAGGATATTGA
The DNA here is from genome assembly GCA_000310025.1 of Ectocarpus siliculosus. NCBI lineage: Eukaryota > Phaeophyceae > Ectocarpales > Ectocarpaceae > Ectocarpus > Ectocarpus siliculosus. The sequence goes on along the minus strand of FN649740.1, from coordinate 121,272 downwards.
GGCTCGATACCCCAAGCTCGGAGCTGGTGAACCTGACACAGTACCGTCACCAGCCAAAGAACTAGGAGCCTGGCGATGTTGTGGTGAACGACGACAGCAGGGGCAGTTTACCCGCGCCAGAGGGCCAAGATACCCAGCCCCCCAGAAGCAGCGGTGGGGTTTCCCTCCTGCTCCACGTCAGAAGCATGAGAGGAGGGATGGACCGGTAGAACCGGAGCGAATCCTGAGGTCCCAGCCAGAGTGGGCCCGGACGTAGCACTTGGTCGCGGGGAAGCGAGGGGGTCATACCCCCCAAGGTGAAACATTTCCCGCACATCAACAGAAAGGGGGCATATCTTGATGGGTTGTACCATCCGCAACAGAAACCAGTGGCTTTAGCGTCCCGCGCCCAGAACGGGAGAGCCGTAGCCACGAGTAGCACTCTTGGAAAACAGCACTCGTCCAATGCTTGAAAAAAAACGCCGTGGACCTGGACGTGAAACAACAGGCGAGTGTAACAATGCCGTTGGTCGAGGGCGTGTAGAGCAGGCCAGGCAGGGGGGATTTGTACCTGACACCGGGTACCTCTCACATGTTTCCCGAACGGCGATGCGCTCGTCGATTACCAGGAGTGCGACTCGTAGACGTGTGTTTGTTACCGTCGGGGAATCCTGTCCCGTCGTAGGGTAGGGAAGGGAAGGGCAACGTGAAGGTGACCCTCGGCTCGCGCAAAGGGCTCGCACTCCCGGTTGATGGTATTGGGGGAACCTGTGTATGTATCCATGTATCCATGTGAGAGGTACTGTAGGGCCGGTGCCAGCTACATTCCTCTCTTGCCTGGCCTGCTCTACACAACTACTGCTGTAAATTCTGATATCCCTCACGACCCTATTATACCAGTAGTCCCCGAGTGAAGAACAGCCATGGACAAGAAGAGGTTGGAGCTGAGCCTTGAGGGTGGGGATTGTGTAAATTCCACGCTGCGGCCAACTGTACGATCAGACTGGTTACCGCACACAACTCATTTTTAGGTAGGGATCATGCCTCTGCCATCAATGTCCTCTGCCTTGACGTCCGGCCGTTTTCATCCTCCATCAAGAGGGATGCTTCCTTTCGTCTGTAAAATGTTTTTAGGGGTTTTGCCCAGGCGCCGGATTCCCCTCCAGTAACGTCTTGATGTTTTTGATGTACCAGGGGTTAATGTACCCCACTGATGGTTGTCACTCCCATGAAGAACCAGGGAGGGTGTTCGTGGGTTCGTGAACTTGGGTGCATACGTCTACCTGGCGGTCTTGTGTCACACAGATCTTGGGGATTGCTGGGCAACAGCTCGTTCACTTTTCATGCCACGGCATTTGCCAGGTTAAGAGCGAAGGGCGATGTCTGCGGGTGTAGAACTAACATGCTTGAGGTGCCCTGCTGGGTTCACGTATGTATAGCTATCTGTGTGGAGAACACCAGCGGTCACAGACGTGTTGACCAGATGCTACTATTAGCAGAAGTACGAAGTAAAGCAAAAAATCTGGCGGGGGTGCACGAAGGGTACCACGGAGATGCACGGAGCCCCTTTCACAATGTCATTTGCTTTGTGCGTGGGCGGTGTTAGGAGTTTAGATTGGGCCGCCTTTTTTTTTGCACCGGGTATCGATCTCGCGAACGCTGTAGGCCACCGTTTGGAGTACTGTAATGAAAGCCGGGATGAGTAGCTGTGATGCGCAGCTATCGTTTGGTGTGAAGAACGTGTGGATGCTGGCTGCGTGCGACTTCTCTGGTCCAAAAGTGTAGTTTTTTTGAGAGAGCATGATGCGAAAAGAGAGAATCAGGCGTCCCTCTACAGCGGGGATACCTCCTACGCAACCCCCCCCCACAACCACCGGTCAGAGCAGACCTTCCACAACGCGTGCCTGTACATACACCCCAGTGGTATGTACTAGAGGTGGTTTCACGTCGCCTTTTGTCGATGCGGGTGTGTTATAGCGCCCAGTCGGCCGACCTACCCCAGAGCTTCAACCGATCCAATCCCTGTGTACTTGACGGCGTGGCCGTATTGGGGAGGCCGGTTTGGACTGAGAAGTGCTGGCGATACAAGAAGCCAAGGTTGTGGGCTTTCTAGAGCACCCGCCAGAACTCCCGATGGAGGTCTGTGGATGGAGAAACTCAGAGAATTGCCCATCGCGGGTTCATCTGACACAGAGAGTGTGGGCCTGTTGCGGTGTCGCGTGGTGGCGGGATATTTGAACTTCTTCTACGTAGAATCTCACGTGCTTTACTTTCCATGCCAAATTTGGCGACACAGATCTCTATTGGGGAGGGTCGAATCGCGACCCCTCAAGTGGATGACATGCTTTGGTATCACCAATAAGTAACAGCCGTCATGTCTCTTCCTTCGTTGGCCCTGCTCTGTGGCGAGGTGCCCGGTCTCTTTCCGCGCAAGGGTGTCCTCCGTTGTAAACTCCAGTCATTTTATGGAAAACTGTCAGGCGTTGCTAAATTTGGGTTGCACTCTGCTGTACCGGGCCACAAAAAAATGCGGCGCAATCTAAACTCCTAACACTGGTGGGAACTGCTTGCTTTGACCTTTGTCTCCCTCGCGCGACGATAACACGTGACTGAAACATGTCTCACTTCGTAAATACGCGGTAAGCAGCTGCAATCAGCAGACGCCGCAGGATTCTAACTACAGCCGTGTATGCATCCGCCCGGCCCGCAGCTGCTACAGCGGCTTATCGTAGACTATGAACTACAATGTACGAATCGTAGACTATGACCTACAACGTACATATATACATGCAGTAGACGTACTTTGCAACGTTAGCCGCAAACACTCGCATCATGGATTCCTCGTCTCCTCTCTCACGTCCGGTTGTAGAGAGGTGTCAACGTCCACAACACCTGCTGGCCAGCCCTCTCCCCCGACGCTCTCGGTTCGCTGCTCTTCCGTTCCCTCATTATCCTCATCGTCCTCCTCCTCATCACCTTCCTCGCCGAGAGGTTGATATTGATCTAGAGCTGCATAGCCCGTGTGCTCCGGAGAGCCTTCCGTTTCGTCACTCCAGTGCTCTCCATCAGTCGTTGGCGTACTCGGACTCTTCGTGTCCATTGGTGAGTCCACACTGCCGGAGAAGACAACCTGCGGTGTGGGTCTGGTGGTCTGGTGTGCAGGACATTATGGGCGCGAGATCTTGAAAAAAAAACATTTGGGGGGGGGGGGGGGGGGGAGCAGGTGCAACGAGTAGGACTGCCAAGCAAGCTGTGTTGTGATTCAGGGCACAGCGCAGTAAACCATGGCTTCCTTGTTGATGCTGGCGACAGCAGTGCTGCTGACGTTGGTGGGCCCTGGTGCTGCTTTTATCATTTCCCCGGTGAGCTTTGTTGAGATAAGGCTCTTTGTTGCCCTGGTACCATCGAGCACTTTGGCCGCCCCTTCCGCTGCCTGCACAACTCAGCGTTAGAGTCGTTCAGCACGTTATGCAACAGGGTGAATACAGAGCAGAGACATACAGCCGTACGTCTAGTACATTGATACAAAGAGACCCCCCGCCGCAGAGAGTGGTGAAGAGACAGCACCACGCCGGGTAGGTTTGCCGAGCGACAGACTTCCTTAGATTGCAGTAAGGCTGGTGCGCTCGGCATGACGATACACGTGTCTGCGTGTATCATCTGTTGGACTGTTGGTCAACAGTCAACAAACAGAACTTCGTCGTTAACTGCACGTGTGTTGTATCTTCTCGAACTATGCATACTTGTACTGCTGTCAACCGTACAAGTATGCTAGGTGACATGAGATACCACCCGAAGTGATAACATTCATTGTGGGATACCTTCCACGATTTTTCCTGTGTAGGGTGTGGTGAATGTTACCGGTGTGATGGAGTACCGTCACAGCTCATAGAACCTCCCAACTACAACTAGATAGGGGTTCGATCACTGCAGTTGTTATCACATGTGGAGTACGCTCACGAGCTGACACCAAAAGGGGGATATCCACTTTTACTTTATGAAGGCACATGCCGCTTGATGGCGTGATTTACTACCGCAGTGCTTTACGTTCTTGCACTACAACCCTCTTGCAGAAATTTAACTCTCTTGCAGAAATTTGTAACATCAGCAGCATTACGTGTGGTGTGGTGCCATGCACGACTGCTGGGGGAGATTCAGTATAGGGGTGACACTTGACAGTACCTGCCACACTGGTGGATGCTGCTATTGCGCTGCACGTTGTACAGCAGTGTACAGAACAAATGACGTAATTGAGCGTAGGGTGGCCGCCGGAGTCGGACCCACTGCAGTGTGATCCGCGGCGCTTTTAGCAAGCATGTGTAGCGGTATTGTCGGCCGCCATTGCTGTGGCACGGAGGCTGTTCGCGCTTGTGTGTATGCTGCTTTATCACGCCGTGACCGTGTCATAAGCGGAGGGGGGGTCCGTGAACAACATGCGGCTCAACTTTGGGGTAGGGGTATCTTATGTTACCAACGGTGTGCTCCCCGCAGGTATCCAGCACCAGAGCACTTCAACGGAGGTTGTCGTCGCCTACAGGCATCCGAAACCGTGATGCAAGTCAGAGGGATAGCAGCAACACCAACTGTGCCACCAGCAGAAGAGGGAGGACGGCGATGCAAGCGGCAGCTCGTCTTGTGACGGGGGAAGAGCTAGAGGTGGAGCTGACCGAGTGGGAGCTTCCGATGATCCTCGACGTCTTCGCTACTTGGTGCGGGCCGTGCATCCAGCTCAAACCAGAGATCGAGAAGGTATGTTGTGTTATCGTAGGATGAAAACAGCAGTCAGTGGTGTGATGAACAGAGGAATTGGAATTGCATCAAGTACAGAATCTCGCCGGAAAATGTGTGTCACAACCGACGGCAAGGAGATTTTCCGCGGGCTCACCGGTATGCGCTAACCGATAACCGTTTGCCTGGGTAAACTGCCCCCTCCCTGCCCAATGCCGCGAGATAGGCGCTAGAGGTGGAAGATACACAACGTATTTTATTATTTCGTGTGTCTAACGACTTGTTTGTTAACGACGTTTTTCGACGCATCTGACGACAGTTGTCTCAAGCGCTCGAGGGAAAGTGCCGTGTGTTGAAGCTGGACAGCGACGAGGAGGAAGATATGGCGGGTGCGCTCAATGTGAGTCTCCACCGCAATTGTACATCGCCGTGCGCGCGCATGATCTGACGCCGCTCGATCACGCGCCGAGATTTATGTAGATATGGTACAGATTTGGCCGGTTTGTTCGTGTTTGCGTCTGAGTGTGGCGTACCCGGTTACTGTCAGCCTCTTTTTTCTCAGCCTTGGCCGACTTAACCACTACCGCTCTCCAATTATTCCGAAGATTCTTTGGCGAGAGGGACATCTCTCCCCACGAGAGGGACATCTCTCCCCAGAGAGACAGGATTTTCGGGAATCCAACTTTTCCGCGGTGCTTTGCAAAGCGCTGCCCTGATATGAGCATCCGGTTTTATGTTTTCATCGAAAGCCCTGTGTGCAGAGAGCCTGCCAAACGCCCACGAGTGAGAGGGCTCGCACGGCCCCGAGCAGCCTTGATACGTGGAATAACACCACCGTCAGTTACTGGCACATCTGTGATAATATGTAATTGTGGTTGTGTGCTTGTCGTCTCTGTCGACAAACATTGCCGCCGGCATGAACTTTCCTGGCTTCCGCAATGCTCAAGTGGGCTGTGGTGGGAATTTATGGCACATGTTCCGTTTGGGGGGGCTTTTTTTCGTTTAGTTTACGCCACAAACTGCTCCGCTGTAGTAGCGATTGCCTCAAGACCCGTGAATGCGCCAAGACGCAGCGGTACTGTAATGGTAACTACGGTCTTCGCGCAACGCAACTGATGTGCGGGGGCTACCGTAGTTAACTTGGCTTCCCCCTTCTACCCCCTGTCGGAAGTTCCATCCCCAACAAGTCTTGAACTTTTACTCCCATCGCAATACGTTCGCCATTTCCCCGCGTCCACCGTCCCCCAGATCTACGGCCTCCCCACCGTGATCTACATGAAGGATGGGAAGATCCAGCACCGAACAGAGGGATTCCTCCCGGCGGAGGAGATGCTGCAACTGGCGGACATCCACCTTTTCGGGAAGCCGCCTCCCGAGGTGACCGACCCTGCCGATGATTTGTTCATCGATGCGGATGCTTGCAAACCGCCTGCTGCCGCCGCCGGCGATGCTCCGTCAGCGTGTACTCCGCCGCCGCCAACTGACACCTGCCCCAGCCCCTCGGCTGATGCTTCGTCTTCGGCTAGCGAGCCATGAGCTGTTCGATCGTTGTCGTAGGCCGGACGGGTTCTTGCTATCTGTCAGGATTTTGCAGCACGGTACCGCTGTAGCACACCGATTGTGGTGCGTTCATTTGCGTACACATGCGTACGTAGAGTGGAGTCTGGACGTCTGGCCAGGGTTTAATTTTGTGCATGTCCCGTGCAACTTGGCGGGTTTGCAAGGATAGGTTCTTGTTTGTGTCGTAGAGTAATGGACGTCGCGGTTGATACAGGGTCGTAACCTTTTACAGTGGTGACTGTCGTCATGTGGTGCGCTTTTTCGGAGATCAACATCATTAAAATTTGTACATCCAATCCTGATCACATCGTACGTGCCGTTGCACGCATGGTCGTCAAGCCGACCATCTCCGCACGTCGAGAATGGCTGAACGGTGGCTGAAGGGAATGGCCGGGAATAGATGCATGCAACGCGTTTGGGCACGCTGTGTTGTGTATTTGCTGCGCATGCGAACTTGAAAGAGGGCCGGTCTCCACCGTCGCTCGCAGATGACCCTCTGCTTGACATCCATGATGTGGCAACATACTTGTAGTCGTGAGTACACACAACAATTAGGAAGGGATAAATGAAATCTCGCCGCAATAGCAACTTAATAAGACTTCACCACTTCACCACAGGAGGAAATGTGAATAATCCCTCCTGCGCGACCTGGCGTGTCAAACAAATAACGAAAGGTGTACTGTAGTTGGGGGGCACCCGGAATGGATGGGACGAGCTGAAAATAGAAAAATGTTCTCTCAGCGACCGGAGCGCCATTGCCAATCAGCGTCACTCACTGGTGGTCGTGCGTGGATCCTCCGTGTGCTACGCTTCGGAGAGATTTCGACATATACTTCAAGCCCCGTGATGAACGTATCTACCTGGTCGTCCGTTTTGGACACATTGTAATAAGCTAGTGAGTGCGTGTCTGTCGCTCAGTCTGGCGACGTTGTCGTTATCGTTATCTCCAGACGATGAACGAAGAGAGAGCGAACACCTCGGGCATTACACGCCGCTAGGTTGAACGCTTTCCCGAACGTCGCTCAAGACGAAGGATGGTCAGCCAACGGCCCGAACGCATGAGACTACTGTGTAACGGTGGACGCTGCTCGAAGCGTTTCTTCGGGAAGGCAGGGTTAGGGTTACCCCAGCCACAAGCTTCCATCCGTCCACTTCAATTCCCTTGTTACGTTGAATATATGAATACATGACGTGGCTTTCTGTTGAGCTGTCAACTACCCCCAATGTCCAAAATCACTCTCATCCCTCACTATAGACTCGACCGGTGAAACGCAATGAACGACGAATTCGGAAAGCAGGGCAGACATGTTGCCGCACACACATGCATACACGTTTATTTTTGTGCTCCACGGCGATGGCTACTCTAGCGTACAGAGAGGCCCACCCGGATCGTAACAAGTGACGTACCACGCAAATCAGAACAAAGAATATGCTATAATAGCGCTTCCATTGCCGGCCCTCTCACAAGAAACATTCAAAACGAATCGGGGCTCAGTTACGCCATTCAAGAAATATAGACTAGTACAGACCACCACATGGGTAACGCAGGAAATTGGCCTCAAACCACCGATACTATGCATAAGTACACTGAACCCTAATAAAAGTTTCGCTCAGCACTAGACTGTGCTCAATCGTTGAGACACTTGCACGGCTTTGATGCCTTGCCAGCTTGCTCAAAACTTTTCTCGTACGGTTGTACAGAGTGCGAAATATACCAAACGTCCAACACCTACAGTAGTGGGTATTCACAAGTCGCATACACAATCGAACGACACTGGCATTACTCTAGACTATAGCTCGTCATCCCCAAAGTCGTAGTCATAGTCATCGCCGCCCCCTCCTCCTCCGGTGGAATCCTGGCTGTAGAGTCGCGACATGATCGGGTTGGCGATCTGCTCGATGTCTTTCATGCGCGATTGGAATTGCTCCGTCTCGGCATTCGGAGTTTCGTCCAGCCAGTCAAGAGCTTCGTTGATGGTGGATTCAAGTTCCTGGTGAAAACGTTGTGTCAAAGGAGGGGAGAGGGGGGGCGGCGGCGGCGGCATGGTCAAAGGAGTGCACTTGGAAGAGAGACTGGGGAGCGTGGAGGGGGGGGGTCATTCGTCATTATCTATTTGCCGCCGCAGACCGGCCATATGCACGGTCTATGTTCAATGGGACATGACCAACAACTGATGGAGAAGAGCGGCTACGCGAACGCGCTTGAACAGCTACAAGACATGCTTACACATCAGATAAAATCAAATTAGGCGAGAATATTTGCTACACGTCGTTCAGTTGTGATCTTGTGTCCCGTTGGAATTAACCGCTGGCAATACCAAGCATACCAAGCAACAACAACACGATACATGACGAAATGCATCGGGGCCCTTGACAAGACGAAGAACACAGACAGGAGTCCATGTGTTCTTCTGGTAACTCCTGACAATAAGAAAACTACAGTATATCATAACCCATTATCTTCGCGGATGGACTGCTCGATCTTTGACAGAGCTTCAGTACAAAGCGAGCGCTCACCTCCCTGTCCGCGTCGCTGATTTTGCTGGCAACCCCTCCGCCATCATCTTCCAGAAGATTTTTCAAGTTGTACAGATAGCCCTCGAGCGAGTTCTTAGCGTCGGTACGCTCCTTGATCAGCCTGTCGTCCTCACGGTAGTCCTCGGCATCTTGCACCATCCTCTCGATCTCCTCCGGCGAGAGACGCCCCTGGGATACAACAAGACACAAAGATGAGCAGCCACACACAAAGCACACATCGGGAGGGGACCCTAGGCTCGACTTCGGGGATGACGGCATACCCCTTGGTGGAAACGTTAACGTTACGTGGCCGAAAAGTTAGGCACACTCCCGATTCATCTCCCATCCTTCTGCCACAAAACGAGCACATGAGAAAGATGGCAACAAAACAAACTTTTTAATTCATTGCTCACTTCTAACTCCAAGTCAACCCCCACCAACCTGCTAAGGGTAGAAAAGAATGACGAATGAGATGGTACAAAAGCGTATGGGACTTCTGTGGGGTTTTCGAGTGTAAACCACACACCGACTATTTATTTCTGCCAAATTCGTAGAAGTCGTTCTCTACCCTTTGTTTTGTTGCTGTGTACTGTACTCACCGTGTCGCCGGTGACGACGATCTTCTCGCTGCGGCCGCTGCCGGTGTCCCTTGCCGAGACCTGCAAGATGCCGTTCACGTCGACTTCGAAGGTCACCTCGATCTGAGGCACTCCGCGTGGCGCCGGCGGCAATCCTGTCAGCTCGAACTTCCCTGCACATTTGTTTTTAAGACCCCATAGGTTTCGATTGTTTGAGAGGCGTTCGAGGGACGTGCGTATACGGGTGATGCGAGGGAGAGTGTTGAAGAAAGGGTGCAGAACTCGTCGCCTGGGTGTAGGGCAGATCTTGCCTCATGTGGATACTTGTATCGATTTCCCGTTGCACATCTTTCATTTCTTGAAAGACAGACCACCTGACTGGCCAGGAACCTTGAGCATCACAAGTAAGTGTAGGAAAGATACCAGACAAATGTTCAGTGTTTTGTCTCGAAATGCAGAGATGCGGTAGCGCCCGAAGCCGGCGAAGACCCTACAACAAGAGTTTGAAGGAGAATTTCGGCACCCGACAAGTCTAAATAGGCTATTCGCATTGAAAGTACCAGGACAGGGGGGGTTCCAAACCAAAGTCAGAAAGAAACGCCAACGAATCGAGGTTAGGGTTACCAGAAGGACAGTGAATGAACACCAGAATTTCACGCCATACCTAGCACATGGTTGTCCTTGGTCATGGCCCGTTCTCCTTCGAAGACCTTGACGAGTACAGCGGGTTGGTTGTCCTGGTAGGTGGAAAACACTTTGGTCTTCTTGGTGGGGACGACGCTGTTCCGCGGGATGATATTGGTCATCATACCGCCCACTGTTTCGATGCCCTGGTGTTTGTCACCACGAACCCACGACGAACGTGACGTTATTCGAAAAGAGACAGCAGTAGCGATTCAAAGCAGCACCTACAGTACCACGGTACCCTATTGGCGAGCTACCCGAGGAATGGTCAACTTATCGCTAACCCAGAGTATCCTCCATGTCATTGGTACCCACGACTGCTGTGTTGCCCACGAACAAAGAATCCTGGTACACACACCAAGTTAGAAACATCATAGCTTCAACGTTACCCCGAACTCATGTTTCTGCCGCATACGCACCCCGCCGCGTGTCTCGCCAAAGGACTGTGTCACCATCTACCGAGAGCTCTATGTAGTGATGTACCGCAATAAGGAGGCTGGTTTCATCCCGACTGACCTGACTGAGGGCGATCACGTCAAGCACCACTACCTCGCCTTCCAGGCTACCTCCTCCGATAATGTCTCCCTGAATCGCCGCGCCGTAGGCGACTGCTTCGTCGGGATTGATGCCCCGCGATGGCTCCTTGCCGTTGAACAGGTCCTTCAGAAGCTCTTGGACCTGTAGCGAGTAGAATCGTCCACGGGTATGTTCAGGAACGGGTATAAGGGGAGTGTCTTGTTTGTCATTACGTAAATCCAACAAACCTTGAAAGAAAATCATTTCATTCGAAGGAAGACCTCTCGTCGAACAGTTTACAGGTTTTGACACCCTTACGAAAAAATGCAATCTATGGGTAGGTTATTCGGCACGTTTATCGTGAATAACGCGCGTGTTGAGACTGGACAACAAGCGCAATAACCGAAGAGTACGCGTGATACCGGCACCACCAGTGACGATCGATAGTTACTTCTGTAGAAGCTAAATACTTCAGCTTGAGAACACAGGTATCTGCGGGCGCCATTTGTAGTTAGTTGTGGCTACGTGCTGTCACCTCACCTTTGGTATGCGTGTGGAGCCACCAACGAGCACGACCTCGTGCACCTCGGACATGTCCAGGTCGGCGTCCTTCAATGCTCTCTGCACCGGAGCTAGGGTCCTCTTGAACAGGTCGATGTTGAGCTATGTAAGACAAACGAATTCAGTTTGGGATGTGTGGCAGCCACGGTGCAGTTAGTTCTTAGCGCCATGTTGGCTTGATTTCGAAGTTTGTTGGCATTTCACGTCTGTCTTCAGTACGCTTCTCCACCCCCTAGTTGTGCGTTATAGCCTGAGATCACCGCTTCACATGAAGCCATATTCTCATAGGTTCAAGACGATTACTCGTGCTGCTAATCTGTGCATGCCGCGATTTTCCGGGAGCAATAATCACCGCTGCACAATACGCCTGTAGCTAGAGTTTCGCGGCGTTGCGGTCGAGCCCACCCTCCTTCACGAACTAGGGAGCAATAACTGCTACCGGAAAATACGGAGAATACGGAGAATACGGAAAATACGGAAAATACGGAAATACCTCACCTCCTCAAAGCGAGCCCGAGTGAGCGTCTCCGAAAAGTCGTGACCATCCACGAGAGACTCGATCTCAACGCGGGCCTGGTGCTGACTGGACAACACGCGCTTCACGCGCTCCACCTTTGGGCGAGGCAAGAAAGGTGGCACATAACTGAAAGCGTTAGTCGTGTGCACGCCGAAAGAAGCTCTGGACGCGTTTATATGCGCTTTATTGGGTACCAATAGCCGACTGTCTTCTCAAGAGTCCATTCGGGGCAGGCCACCATTGGCCACAACGTTGTTGGCATTTTTATCCTGTCGGGGTCGGGTTATGCAACGAGAGAGAGGCTGATCGAACCCGACCGTTACAAATATGGTAATCGGCACGGACCTCGCGTCGGAGTTTCTGGGTGGCCTTGACGTCTCCGGTGATGTCGGTGCCTGTTTTCCTGTTGAACAACTTGATGAAGTACTGCATCACGCGCTGATCAAAGTCCTCACCGCCGAGATGAGTGTCGCCGTTCGTCGCTAGCACCTGTTGCGCCAGTAGAAAGCGGTTCACACCATAGAGAAACGAGAGTTGTGGGGAGGCGGGGGGGGGGGGGGGGGGGGGGGTAATCTCGCGTCACCATGGGGTGTGGATGGTATATATATATTCTTTTGCGTACCACCTGGTATACAGCAGTAGTCTCAATGCACCCACCAGCGCTCGGTACCGCCGCAGCTGCGACGAGAACCGGGTCTCCGGCACCGGTTCGTCCTGCCCGTACACCAAGCCACCGAGGTCATCGCCGTGCTCTAGGTCGCGGCCGCTATCACCACCACCGCCGCAGCCGCCGCAGCCGCCGAAGCCCGTGGAGGAGGAGCGCGGGGATGGTGATGGTCCCGTATCCCTTGAAAAGGAGACTGCTCTCACCATGGACCGCATGACGGTCAGCTTGTTCGCCTGGATGATGATAATGATCATGCGGATAGAGTGTTTTTTGGTACGCACACGCCGAGAGAGGGAGACACAGACAGAGAGACAGTCAGTCAGACAGACAGACAGACAGACAGAGCGCGGGGGGGGGAGGTTACGAAAATTGCGCAATAAGCGGTAGAGGACCTCGGTGACCGGAACCCCTGCTGCCCATGCGCATGCGCTCTAATTCCATTGTAGCAGCGACTGAGGTGAAGGTCTGCGGCGATGCGGATCTCACAGCAAAGTGGCCGGCCTGCCGATCGGTCGAGGAGTAAAAACAGAAAAGAAGAGAAAAACGTACAACATGCATGCAGGTACCACGCCCAGCACTCGTTCTTTCTCTCGCCAAGACCATGCGAGTAATGTCATCGGTCACGGCCGCTTTCATGAGGCCGGTCGGTACCAAGAATGCAATCGGTCAGCGCTGCTGCTGCTGCACAATACGACACAAAAAAGACACATACCACACACACAAGCATTTTCAACCGCACTGAGACTGACGCCTTTTTCATTGGTCAGCCGGTAATGCTAACCAAAAAAAAAAAAAAACGCAACACCTACATACCTTGGTGCGCGCGATCAGCTCCAGGACCTCGTCCCGCATGCGCTCCATGGCCAACACCGACAGCCGCGGCACGACGTCCTCCCCGAGGGCCGACGACAGCACAAACTCGCCGCAATTCTCCGCGTGCGGCGAGTTAAGAAGGCCCCCCAATGGCGAGATAGCCACGCACCGTACAGAGGGGTACTCCCAGCGAAGCATGTACGCCAGCAGGGCCCCCGTGCTTCCCCCCAGGGAGTGCCCGGTCACCCGGAGGGAGTAGTCTCGGAAGCGGGGGGGGGTGCGACGGCCACCACCCGGCGCGACGCTTGCTACTCTCTGCGGGGCCCCTTCCTCTCCTGCGGGGCCCCCGCCAAGGAGAAGGGCACGGATGTGGCCTTGGTCCTCTAGGTCCTTCCGCACCCACTCCGCTCGAGCGAGAACACCCTTTTATTAATACCAAGGGTAGGAGAGGACGGGGCGGGGGGGCGGGGGGTTGGTGCGTCGTCGAGCGAGTGGGGCACATAAAAAAAGAGATGCAACCAAGAAGGTAGGTGCGGGAGTGAGGTGGTCGGCGCGTTGTCGAGCGATTGGGGTAAACAACAAGAGATGCAACACATGAAGGTGGTACGGGAGTGAAGGTCGTCTGTGCCACTTGGCAGCAACGGCAGCGGTGGCGGTAGCGGCCGCCTTAACATGAGTGCGTCGCTGAGGAGGTGCCGTGTGCTGTACTTGCACGCAAGCATTATTTTCATCCCGCTACATCAAAGGCTGGGGTCTTTTCATTGTTCACCCGTTAGCGCGGTCAATGAACACACACGAAGTACACACACATACAGCTCATCCATGGCGCCACATCCCGGGGTCCCAGATCATGGCCTTTCGAAGCATGTTCTGTTTTCGGCAGCACTGATGTGTTTTCATTGGTCAGCCGGTTCAACGCGAACAACAACAACAAACGCCACACACACACCCTTTTGTGTGTTTTCAACCGCACCGACACTAACTTACGCTTCATTGGTCAGCCGGTTAGCGCGGTCGATGCAAAAAAAAAAAAAAACACACACACACCTCGTGCGCGTACATGCCGCGGCCGTCGAACCCCCACCTCTTGCCGGACTCCTCCATGCACGCCGGCTCCGCCTGCAGGTCGCACAGGCAGTCGTCCAGCGACATGGTTCCCCGGATCGACACAACCACGCACCGCCAGGCGTGGTCCACCAGAACGCAGTACGGGGTTTCCACCACGCCGGAGGCGAAGTGCGCGTCCACGACCTCGCACCCGCGGTGGAGCCCGGCCACCCTCAACAGCGCCGCCTCGTGGGTACCCAGCCAGTTGTCCCCCCTCACCGATACCCCGGGGCCCCCTACGCCACCGGGGCCCCCACCGACGTTGCCGCCGCCGCCGCCGCTGTCTTTTTCGGTTTTGTTCCGCATGGTGCTACGCCCGCCTCTACCTTTCGAGTCGATCCCCGCGGCAGCGGTGGCGCCGTTGCTGCCGCCTGCGGCGGAGGTGGTGGTGGTGGAGGTGGTGTTTCCCCAGTCCTTCTTGCTGCTGCGCGTCCTGTGGAAGGCCCGGGAGCGCCCGGTGCAGCTGTAGCACAGGAGGTCGCACGCCCCGCAGCAGGGGCGCTCGAACACGTACAGGTACCTGTCCATGTACGTACGTACGTGATATCTCAGTCGTCGTCATCGTCGTTTTCTGTCGTTGAACACAAACTGCTGAATGCTATTGCTTTGTCCTATTGCCTCGTTTCGTGGTTACTTTGTCTTGGGGAGGAAGAGACGCAGCGGCAGCAGCAGCAGCAGCAGCAGTATTTAGTAGCAGCAGCCGTTCTGGGCGAGAAGAAAAAGAGAATATCTCTCGTCATCAAGGACGACGAGGGGGGGGGCAAGCGCGCAGGTAACAGAAGGTAGACCAGCTGCCGTTTTACTCGTCAATCTCAGTCTCAAGGAGAGACCGGGTTTCTGTTGCCTGCCAAGTAGTGAGAGCGGTGCCACACACGAGTTTTGGCAGGCAGCGGTACGACGCCAGACAGGCGGCGTCGTCAATCATATTTTTGTCCCTCCCCCGCGTACGGTGCTCCCCCAGCCACATCCTCCAAACTGGTTTGGTTATTGATTGATGTCGGTTTCGA
>FN649740.1:83105-105938 GCA_000310025.1 Ectocarpus siliculosus | reverse complement strand
CAGCACCGCCCACCGCTACCTTTGAGATTAGGAAGGAATGATACACGCTGCAGCAGTGCGATAGAGAAGTGCATGTGCGTGCCTATCCGTGATTGCAAAAAAAATGACCAACGGCGATATTACCTTGTCCCTCACCCCGCGCGCGGGGGGTGGGGGGGGGGGGGGTACGCAACGAAGGATCACAATACTGAGGAATCTCGAAAAAGGTGAAGGACAGTCGTATGTCGCCCCCGCCTGTCCACCGACGAAGATGTTGCCTGCAAGCGTTTAATTGCTCCTCTGAGCGTACATTACCTCGAAAACGCCATCGTCTATTGTGAGAAGGCTGACGTCGAACGTCCCGCCTCCAAGGTCGTACACGAGGATGTTCTTCTCTTGAGATGATTTCTTGTCCATGCCGTACGCTAGAGCGGCGGCCGTCGGCTCATTGATGATCCTGCTTGCCGTCAACCCAGCGATCCTGGCGGCGTCCTATCTCGTCGTGGCATCCATGTATGTCAATGTAGAGGGGTGGAGTCACGTGTACAGGGGTCGGGGAACATATCTCAGAATGAACGTGTACAGTAAACCAACGTCTACGGCGGCTAGCAGAGTCGGAGTATTGAAGGGTGGCCAAGGTGACTGACCAAAGTAGAGAAGGTAGTGACCACTATGTAGATTTCTATACTCGACACGCACATGTAACGAAGAGTATGACGCGAAAAGTGAAAACAGCTAGAGTGTGTGTTGCTTTTGGGGAGCAATTGAGGCTACGAGAACATGCGAACTGTGCTTGACGCGTTCACGACGCACAGAGATCGCAGCCGCAACCGTTGTGTCCAGCACGCAAATGATGCCAGCCTATTCGTGTACCTCTGTTGCCTGGCGTTGGGCGTTGTTGAAGTAGGCAGGCACAGTGATGACAGCGTTGTACACTTGTTGGCCCAGAAAGTCCTCGGCGGTCTCCTTCATCTTCAAGAGCACCATCGCGCTAATTTCTTCAGGGGCAAAGGTCTTCTTCGAACCACCTACCTCCACCTGTGCGAATACGAACAAGGAACACCGTAGCAGACGGAGGTTTTAGTAACGTTGCCTATTTCCGACCTGTGTTTCACAGTTCGTGCGATTTGCTGGTAGTCTGAAATGACTTTGACTTCAGAATTGGAGAGGAGGCATCGGGGACAAGGCGGGTTGCTGGAAATAGATTATTCGGCACCATGATAGATCGAGGTCGGCCTTTGCAAGAGCAAAAACTCATTTCAAGGGTTGCGGAGACTCCGAAGGCCTTTCAAATATTCCCTGACACCTACGAACAACAACCCATGACAGCGCAAGTCTCACGCACCTCCACTGCCGCTTGTCTGTCTTGGCTGACCACCTTGAAGGGGAAGAGCTTCGCATCGGCTTGCACTGACTTCTCGTCAAACTGGCGGCCGATTATCCTCTTGATGTCGAATACGGTGTTCTCGGGGTTGATGGTGGCTTGATTTTTGGCCGCATCACCGATCAGGCGCTCTCCATTTACCGAGTCCCAGGCGACATATGACGGTCTTTACAAGAGTTACATCAGTTTTCACGAGGAGGCGCCGGTTATTCCCAGGTAAGATTTGTTGCAGGAGGCCCGTGGGTATTGTATATTCTAGGTATTCGTGAGTGCAACTAACAGGTGTATTTGGACCTTCATTGCATCAAAGAATGAATACTGTTGCTATTGACATTAACTCTGGGTACATGAGGGAAGTCAACCAAACTCTGCCATTGTACAGTAGACTGTAGTCTATGTTGGAGTCGACGATGGGCACGACGTAAGGCCTCTTGCTATCTACCTATCTTACAGAGTTTTGTGGACTCCGCGATTCGGACAAAAGTTACACTCACGTTATACGGTTGCCTTGGTCATTGGGAATGATGTCCACCCGGCCGTTTTGGACAACTCCGACACAGGAGTACGTTGTACCGAGGTCTATCCCGATGAACGGTGCCACTGTTGTTGTTGTGTCCTCTGTAGTGCTGTCCTGCGCTTGTGTCGCCTCGACCGTGCTTGGTGCTGCAATAGCAACGAGAGCGACGAGCACCGCAACGACGATCGGCCGCCATACCTTCCATGAGGAGGATGACGATCTCCTCTTCCCTGTTACCCTATTACGTTGGAAACGGTGCATGTTGCTGCGGGTATAGTCGTGTGTTGTGTGTCTGGACTGCTGTAGATGTCGTGGTGTGGTGTTGTCGTCGTTGCTCTGTCGGTGGCGTCTCTCTCCCGAAAAAAAGTCGGTTGGGTGCGCTGGTGCGATGAGGCTGTGCAGAATTTGTGAGAGAGTGGGGTGGTGTGATGCGATGCGGACGAGCCTGCCCCTTCCTTCTTCATTGTTGGCCAAACGCGTGTCCACCCCGACCGTGCACGGTGGATTTGGACACGCGTCCCTGTGTCGTGTACGTGTCTTCGTCTCTCATTGGCCCAGCTGTGGTGGAAAATTCCGAGAAAACTTCTTACGGTGGTGCCGGTGCGATCTCTCTCGAGAAATAGAACTGAGCTATGCACAACAGAGAGGCCTAGCAACACATGGTGTATGGTCGTTATTGTCAAGAAGAGGACGCCGCCTCAACAGCGGGTGGTAGATAGGGTAGAGCACCTGATTTTTTTTTTTGAACGGCATGAACCTTCTACAGCCCCGGCCGGAGAAAAACGTTGCTACTCTCCACGAAAACATCATTTATTAACCCTCCCCAACCAGCCTACAGCAAGCGGCCTAAATACCCACAAACACACGCGCCCTGCGACACATAAACATGAAAACCTCGCTGCTTTGTGCGTTGGTGGCGGTGGCCGCTCAACAGGCCGCTGTAGAAGGCTTCGTGTCCTCATTCGCACCTAGGCATGGGGTAAGCCAGCCCCAAGGCTCACGCTATGGCACGTCCTCTGTGCGCATGTTTTTTGGGGGGCCCAGCGGCGTGATGCCGAAGCTATACGAGGGCTGGTTCAAAAAGACGGGGCAAATCGAGAAGGACATCGTCGCCGGCGCCAAGTCGGCCCTAAGGTGTGAAGCTGTGCTGTGCTGTGCTGTGCTGTGCTGCATGGGTGTGTTGTTGTGTGTGGTTGGAGGCCCGCGTCCAAGTTGTGTGGCCTTACCATAAGTTGGTGTGTTCGTTGTTTTTTCATGATCCCCGTACGTCGCAGATTTCGCAGTCCGAAAAGTGGATGCTTCTGGAGATGTAGTCTGCCGCTGTCTTTGGACCGCCGTCGCATGCTCTACTCCAGTGCAACAGCAAGCAGTGCTGCCTATCGCCTGACGTCTTGCCCATTCTCCACTCTGTCTTTTTCTTTCTATCGTCCCTATGACCGTACCCACACGATCACTACACCTACCTCAGCTGCGCTTATATGTACAGAGCAACAACCTTGCCTTTCTACGCGAGCAGTTCAGCAGATCCTTCCTCCCTTCAAATATTCTCACGACCAAGCGTGTTCTAACAGCACTCCCAGAAAAATGTGGGACTCACTTCGCCGGAACTTGAACTCCTATTTTAATCCGCTGCTGTATTCTGAGAAATCCTCAAGCCGGTTTTCCACCCACAGCAGTAGCTGTATCAAGTCAAACAAGTGCAGCATGCAGTCTCTCGTGCATGGTACACTAACGGTAGCGGTGTTATTACAGAAGTCCCCCCTTCAGCTTGTTTGATCGCTTTTGTGTTTGCGTTACCTGGGAGCCCTTACATTTATGTACTTAGCAGTCATCTTAGCAATTATCACGTTCAACAATTTTTTTGTGTTTCTACGGCCGGTAAATTGCCATATGTTGGCATGGGCATGATACAGCAGTACGAGGAGGAGGCGGGAGAACTGCTGTGTAATGTAAAGGTTGAATTAAGAGTGTGATATACACATCGGGCACGTGAAATCCTTACCGTTATACTACGAGTAGGGTGATAGCCAGAGGCCCAACACCCGAAGACTTGTCATGGAAAGTGCAGCCATCTGCAGCAGTTCGCAGCTGTTCGGTGCCGATGGCACTCATATCTAGGAATATGTTGTATCGGGGTAGCCGCGGTGTGTGTGGTTAGTTTTATTTAGCACACTAATAGTGCTGTCCATAGTTCTGTAATACAACGAAGAGCGTCGGTGATGTGGAGGTGGCGGCTTGTGGCCCTCCAGATCGAACAGATGCCGGGAGCTGACCAGGGGTGCATTGCTGGAACCATCTTCTCCATCCCTGCTCCCCGCCGGCTTCACACGCTCTCTGCCCCGAACAGAGGCAGCGCCGAAGAAGCAGACTCTGCCAACGGCAGCGCCATGGGGGTCGTGAGGGAAGTGATTACCCCAGCCCCCGCCGGAGCTCAGAAGCCGAAAAAGGGGCAAAAGGTCACCGTGCACTGCACCGGCTACGGCAAGAACAGGGACCTTTCCCAGAAGTTTTGGAGCACTAAGGACCCCGGCCAGGTGCCCTTCAGCTACTACATCGGGCTAGGAAGTGTGATCAAGGGGTGGGACGAAGGTGTGCTGGACATGGCCGTCGGCGAGGTGGCGAAACTCACGTGCTCACCGGAGTACGGCTACGGCTCCTCCGGATTTGAGTCGTGGGGGATCATGCCGAACTCCATCCTCTGCTTCGAGATCGAGGTTCTGTCCATCGAGTGATTTGTTGTTGTTGCTCGACTAGAATATAGAATAGGAGGGGAGGGGAGGGGAGGGGAGGGGCGAGAGGGGTTCGACTCTGTGTAGGACGTCTGCTAGAAATTGGAAGAAAGGGCAATGGCGCGGATCGATGGCTCGGTGATACCCTCAGGCAGGATTACAGATGGGCTTAGCGGTCGCCAGGTGGACGAGAAGGTTTTATCGTGCCGGTGGCGCTTGAAGAAGGAACGATGCTGCGACGAATTGCGAATGTGGTGGTATTGGAAAGACGAGAAACAGCGATCGCGTCGCGTATCCTGCTGTATTTTTCCTTTCCTAGGAGGCAAGTTGTTCGGTAGTCGCTTCCGCTGGTGCCATAGTCCGTGGGGAAGTTTATTAGATTATGCACCAGTACACCGAGCCGTGATGTCCTGCAGCTGGAGGCCTTGTGCCCCTTGAGCCCTTGAGGTGTGGCATTGGATCTTCGGGGATTCGATGTCTGAGCACCTTGATGGTGTCTAAGACGTCTAGGGTTAGGGTTTAGGGTAAGTCGTGGCGTTTCGCGAATTGTGGAAGAATGGTAAATTCGTGCTGGAGTCGAGGTTTGATTTTCGGGCGGGGTGTACGCATAGGGAGCTACGAAAGAGGTTGGCGACTTGGTTTTCGCGGGGCTGAGAACAAGATTTAGGTTCATAGTCGATGCTGTAGTCGGCGGTGTTCCGTTGCTGGTACCAACACGGTTCATATTCCCCGAGTGGCGGTTTGGGATGGACCGCTGCACAGGAGGTTCTCATCGCACCACTACAGTGTACTAACAAGTACCAAAGCAGTCTAGCTATAGTGTACTTCTATATGGCAATCGCGATGTGTCCACCTAGAGAACAAAAGAGTAACCGAGTCGCCTGTCCAGTAGCGGATTGATGTACTCGCACTTTGGCGATCCTCCAGGCCAGGCATTGTTCCACGGTAAAGGATGCGTGGAGGAAGGGATTTTTCGTTTTTCATCTTCTACAAGGAGGTCGAACATCATGCCTGAAACGATCCTAGTTTACTTTTCTCACTGCATGTAAGTCCCAGGCAGACTGACTGTGACGGTTGTTTGGTATAAGGCAGGACCAGTATCGTGTGGGACACATCATTGTCGGCGTGCCATTGGAACGTGAAGGTAGTTTACTTGGATACAGGAACACTCAAGCCTACGGTGGTGTGTGAATACCTTGCACGCAGTCAGCAAAGGATGGCGATTCAAACCTCAGACCTCAGAACACTCTCCGACGAGGCACACCTTCCGTTACATCTCGCCCTCAATCATCGTGTTGCCCCTAAAGCTCGTCACGAAGGGACACCGCAAAGCGAAAAAGGGCCTTATCTTCATATCTTCATATGTTCAGTGTGCCCGTCCTTGCCCGACACCTGTATGCGTGTGTATGTATGTAGATCGTGCCAGTTTGCTGCGTGATTCGTAATTCTGGGTATCTGGGTGTTTTAGAGAGAGAGAGCTCCCCGGCCAAGGGGGGGCGAGTGGACATACCGTCCAGGGCGGAGCGCTGTGTCTTGCATGATGATTTGCGTGAGTAGCTTCTTCTTTTTTCTGGACTCCTGTGGACGGTTTTATTACGACCATGGGCGCTCCCTACATCCGTAGAGGTTTACGACGACGATGCTCGCTCTCTCTTATGGTTCTCCTGTCCAAGTGCTCTTCGACGTACATAGGTTCCGAGTTGGTGAGATGGACGTGACTTCGTTTTCGAGGGAGAGGGGAGGGTCTACCCTACCCTACACAATGGTTTCAACATTTGTCTCAAAAACGCAACAGCAACAATAACAGGTACAACAACTACAACGAACCGTTACATCAACAACAAACAACGTACCATGAAACCCTCCTCGAATCGATGACACGCTCTCTCTGAAGCAACGAAGCTAACTTGGCCTGAAGCGGAATAACTTGCCGCCACTGGAGACCATTGCTAGTCGTGTACTACGTGTGATGTGTGACGCTGCCGTTCCCGTGGGTTGCTGGTTGCTGCCGGCTGGTTACGTTTGCTGCCCGTTGATGTCCTTGTCTGCTAGCTCTGACGGATGACTGTAGATCGCATCGCTCTGATGGCTACGGAACTCTTTTTTTTTTGCGGCAGGACGGGCAAGCCGGTGGAGATCTGTTTCTTCCCTGTGCCGAACCTGGAAGAGGTTCAATTTGGAACGGCCACCAACAAGGCCTTCGGTACCGAGGTGGCCAAAGATCTGGGCATGGGCGAGTACAAGCCGGGATCCACCATCCGCACGTACCTCGTGCAGTACAGCAACATTTACTGGGCCAAGAAGGCAAGATTTTGGTGTTGAAGAAGGGCGGGTTAGAGCAGCATACTACGAGAAAGTGTGTTTTTGCTCTCGATCACTGTAAGTATGTGTATGCCGCTAAATTGTAGGCAACAGAACTCTGATTGAGCCTTGCTGGTGTAGAAATTGCCGAGAGTTGAAATCGGGGCTAGAAGAGGATAATGAGACGCTTCGTTCATGTCGTATTCTTTCGGGCATAAGGCGTCGAAACTCGAACGCCTTCTGATGAATATTCAAGTAGGTTGGCTGGGCTTCTTCTGTCCATTTCTTCTGTCCATGCCTCTCGCCGTGTATTCGTTGGGACGCGGACATTTACATCATTTACATGTGCAGGTTTCTGGCGAACATTCTCCGAAGCGAGCAAGAGAGAGCATGCACCCCCTCTAACGGTTCTGTGACATGATGCCTTCAATCTGGTGCCGGATACTATCTCGTGATATCTTCTACGGGGGGGGGGACACGGTGTGAGGCCGAATAAACACTACTCTCTACTGCCCCTTTTCCGCCCCCGCATAAGCGTGTGGGCAGTGGGCTTGGCGTGTATCACCCTGCTTTGTTTTACCGTCATTGTTTCGTTAGTCTAGCCCAAATACTTTCTGTTCTGATCGAGCGTTTGATCCGGTGGCGATTTTGTTGTTGTTTCAGCTTGCAGATGGTCTGGGAGGGACTTGCTGGGTGGCGACATCTGACGGTCTCAAGAAAGACACCTCGGTCATCAAGAAACCAGGAAAAGCAAAGTTCTGTAGCCTCCGGTAAGGCTGGTAGCCTCACATCAAATCACATCACACCACATCACATCACAGGAGAGAAATGCCTAAAGCTGTTTGAAGTGGCGGGGCGGCGATGTGTTACTATGCTCTTGCAGATATATGTCGTGCTTAGTTGTGGGTGGGTGTTCTAAGCAGTCGCTGCACGACTTGACCACTTGGCATTCTTGTCGAACGTCGATCATGTTGGTTTACCCTCAACCTTGTCGTAATACCATCTGTGCCTGTGCTTTGTTTCGATTGGGAAATAAACCTCTGCAGCCACCAAAACTAGCGCCGACACGGCAGTTTTTTCCTACCATTGTGCAACTCAAGGCGACTGTGCTGATCTCCCATCCCCCTCACGAAAGCATGACTGCCTCCCGCCCTTGGTGGTGGTTTAGATTAAGTGGACAGTGGACACACGACCAAGCAGAGTTCCACATCACAAACACTGCGTCCGCCAACAAACGCTTAATCTTGCCACACGTCTGATGGTCTGATTGCGTCCGTCCGTCAGGAAACCGGAGACTTTTGCGGCGATGAAGAAAGGGGACACGGTCATCGTAGTGGCACCAGGTCCCACGGCGGAGTGGGCTTCTTGCGCGCAGCGTTTCAAGGAGCAGAAGGTGAGCTTCGGGAGCTGCGAGAGGGAGGAGGGAGGGAGAGAGAGAGAGAGAGAGAGAGAGAGAGAGAGAGAGAGAGAGAGAGAGAGAGAGAGAGAGAGAGAGAGAGAGAGAGAGAGAGAGAGAGAGAGAGAGAGAGAGAGAGAGAGAGAGAGAGAGAGAGAGAGAGAGATAGACAGAGAGAGAGGGAGAGAGACAGAGACAGAGACAGAGACAGAGACAGATGCGCTCAGGGTCCCTGGGAGACTTAAAGAGTATCGTAGAGAGTCGCGTTGAGAAGCGTGAAGGAACGCCCATCACCACAAACGCAAACTTGATTTGGTGGTAAGTGGTACCGTGGTAAGTGCTAAGGCAAGGTTACCCCCCTTGACCGACCGTGGTCACACTAGTAAATTGTCCTTCGGTGCGAGGGCCCTCGGCACCTTCTGACACCTGGCCGGTTCTGCTTGTTCCTTTTTGATTGCTGCCGTTCTATCTGTTCTGTTGTCGGACGGCCGACTCCTCCTTACTACAGGTGATCTTCTTGAACGCCCCTCTCAGCGAGACGTACGATCTAGGAGGGCCCCTCAAAGACCTTGAGCAGGTGAGTGGTTGAGCATGATTGAACACGTTTGTTGATGCTGCTGTCCTTGACCTATGCTGTTGTTGGTGCCGTAGTTCTTGCGATGTTGGTTGGGTTCATTGGGTATCTCATGAACGTCCTTGTCTTAGTGCAAGTTTTTGCGGCGGTCAGTATTCCAAGTTTTTACTTGTTTCTTTTTTCTGTCCTTGAAGGCACCTCCACCTGTAGCTGTCCCAGTACAGTAGCCACCTCCAAACAATCGATGGATCAGTCGCCAATTTTAAAGGATCGAATCAACGTGAGTCGCTACACGCGACCCCTCCCTTGAGTGTGCCTTTTCCGAAGAACACACAGCCTAGATTGTACGAGGCCACCAACAGCGTGCGAGCTTCGTCCTCTGGTACTGCGCCGCGTGTGTCTGGAACAGGGGATGTGGTCAACGGCATGGCGATGAGCACCAATAATAGAAAAGTCAATGCATGTGTATTTCTCCACCTCCTCTTGCACACATCTGACCTGAGAGAGTAAGAGCGACTTCTGTTGCAACCCCAATCGCAGGCTAGAAAAGGAGAAATATTTCGCTCCCTTGTCTCCACTCTACCCTTACTGTTTGCTACCTCCCAACGTTTTCTCGTTCTAAGGGCTACTACCTCAAGCGAGTGAGCAAGGGCTACGTGTTTCGAGTGTCTCCTAAACCTTGGGAGGCTTTGCTGGAGAAGCCGGGGGGCGGCCTGGAGATCCTGGGCAAGTACAACGAGAAGCCTCTGCTGAGGAATGTCGCCAAGGTACGGAAGAGTTTGTATTTGTGGAGGCCTCGTTCTCTTACGAAACCCTGGCTCTTTAAGCTTTAAAGATATTCTATGAATAGAGCCGTCTCTGGCACGGTGATCAGCGGAAGGATGTTGTCGTTGGTTTGTCGGATGTAAGTTATGTTTGGGTTGTCGGAATATCGTTGTTTTGGGGTTTACTGTATCGGATGACTGATTTAGTTAATTAAACTCAAAGGCGGGCGTGCACCGCAGGGGGGAGTGGTTGTATGCGAACCCGATCTATAGGTCTTGGGCTATGAGAGAGGCAAGGCTGTACGACAAACACTTCCGCAACCCGTGGTGAAGGAATGGGATGACACACAGAAAATGTCTTGGATGGAACCATCCACAGTAGTAATTGCAGCCAACACTGAAACAATTAGCAGTTATTGGCACAGTTAGCCGAGGTTACTATGGACACATTGCCCGTGGTGAATCCAACGGGGAATGGTTCCCCGTACAGCTTGTGTCTGCTTTGTTCCTTCCAGCGACGTTTTTTTGGCTTCGAGATGATGAAACGTCGCAGAGTTCTACCCAAAACGCGGCCTGTTGGTTGTTGGTTGTGTGACC
This sequence comes from Ectocarpus siliculosus, assembly GCA_000310025.1. Classification (NCBI taxonomy): domain Eukaryota; class Phaeophyceae; order Ectocarpales; family Ectocarpaceae; genus Ectocarpus; species Ectocarpus siliculosus. The sequence goes on along the minus strand of FN649740.1, from coordinate 95,697 downwards.
GTTTCGTTGGTGTTCTGTACTCTCCTAACCTAACCCCACCCACTCCCTCTGAATTTGGATGTCTTCCGGATTTCCTGACCCTGCCATTCGCAGGTTGTGCGCTCTGAGAGCATGAAGCGCTTCGGCATGTCCAACGACCGCTGGACTAACGACAAGAGGCTTGGCGGTCGCCTTTGAAAAATGTGGGAGAGAGAGATCTTGCTGGAGACAAACCCATGTTTTCGGGTGGCCACTTCCGGTCAAGATCGGTGGTGTATGCCTAACATGACATCGGGCATATAAATCGAAGTTCTAATTCACTGCTTTGGCCAGTCTTTGCCCACCATTTTTCTTGTTGCAGAAGGCTGATCCTTTCCGTAACATTTTTGACGGCGGCAAGTATGTTGGTGGAGATCCGGCTTCGAGTAACAGCGGCATGCCCAACCACATTAAATTCGTTGTATCTACGTGGTTTAAATTTTTAGAACAATACCGTGGTTTACGTTCACTGCGGTAGAAATTTGTTGTTGCCATCCTCCATCTCAATCTCTCGTGTGAATTGCATGTTTAGACGGCATGATTCGCACATTTGTAGCAAGTAAATCGGAAGGGAGGGGTGGTACTTGTAAGGGGGGCAACCCGTCCTGTGAGTGGTTGTGCTCTAAACGACGATGCCATCTGGTATAGAGCGCATTGTATAGGCTAGAAATGAAGTTGATGCTGTTCAGGGCGGAGATAGGTGCAGAGAGGGAGAGGGAGAGAGAGAGAGAAAGAGAGAGAGAGAGAGGCGGGAGGGATCCTACGACTTCAGGGCGTTTTGATCGTTTGATGACGATGCATATTTCGAAGATCTTTCAAGAGAGAGGGAGAAAGTTGTTGTTGTGTTTGCGTACGACATGGAAGTGTTGACGAATTACACCGTGATGACAAAAGCGAGTAAATATTTATTTTACCTACGTGTTCTTAACAACGACAACCTGGGGTAGCGAGACGGTGCAATTTACTTTGCGTTTTGATCCGTTCCGTTTCGAGATTGAACAAGTCTTGTTGGAGTGTTGGTCACCATGTTCTCCAACCAAGTATATGTTAAACGGATGAAGGAGAGATGCGCGAAGCCTCATTTTACTGGGGATCTTGCCCCCCTCTGCTAGACTTACGGTGTACGGAAAAAATGTTTCGATCCGACCTTACTTGCGGTGTCGTTGCGTTATCCCTACATCGTACCAGAAACCTGTGACAGCCGAACCTGAGGACTTTTGAAGGCTCCTTCTGCAGCCGACCCTGTTGAAGGGTGTCTCTTACCGTCTTGTCTACTTCTCACTACAGTAGTTAACTTGTTCCATTGAAACCTCAGGAATTGAATAACCCGGAACATTGTCGGAGCATAGCATAGGGCACACACAAGCGCCAAGTGCAGCACGAAAAGGTGCATGCCAACGCACGTACCGCCGCACAACGACGGATACCTACTTGTATACCTTCGATATGATTGGACCTCGTCAAATGGTCAACGCGCATTTTGTCGTGTCTCAACGTACAGCAGAAGTCGAGGAGCATCGCACTGCTGTTGGCAGCAGCACTAGAGTAACAAAAACATTTACAGTAGTACGGGTGCCTTATCCGTTGGGGAACGAACGAGTGGCCCCCAATCAAACCCCGGCTAAACTGGTCATGTCGGGAAACATTCCGTTCTACCGTACATGTGTGTGTTGCCGTTCGCCAACAGCCAGACGCGGGCGAAGCCGACACACTTACAGAGAGGCGCCGAGGGTGTTGAAAACAAGGGCGGTCCATAGCGCCTGGTCGACCCCGATGGCTAGCCACGCTCCACCACAAGCACTGAACGACATTGTCTATTCGGCGGGAATACTTCCTGCTCGATAAACAGGATGAGAACCACCGACCTTGGGGCTACAGAGCCTCGTCAAAACATGCGTGAGGTGACCCCCGACCATAGTGCAACTCCGACCAACGCGCTGCATTCGCTTGGGTGAGTGAATTAGCGACCAACTAGGGCTGGTAAGACTTGTCGTTTAGTGCTTGAACTTTCCCCTAGGGTGGACGTGTATATCGGCATGCGGCAGATTGGATTGCTGCTGTCCAGTATCCAGAACAATATCCTTCCTGTGTTCATAGCAATCATCACAGCAGTGGTGTGTGGGTAGAGAGAAGGCGCGAGAGAATATACGTTGGACATGACCCTGCTTCCCCGACAAGGTTGACCGATTTCACCCCGTAAGAGAAATTAGCCAGTGATTGGCAGGCAATTCTCGGCGCAAGTTGAACATTTGCTGTAGCCGTATTTTTGCTCTTGAAGGGGCGCGAAAAAACAGCGTTCGTGGTCGGTTGTCGGTGCATCATGAGGTTGCCACGTTGTTGTAACCAAAACTGCAAACTGCAAACCCGAAGGCGAGGGACTCGACGCTAAAGAATTTCATAAAGGGAACTCCACGTGTTAGGTTGGGAATTGGAATAGCTGTGATGGGAATGGGAGCGTTCGAGACTGCAGAGCCGTGTGCATTGATTGGTGTAGCAGAGAGAAGCAGGAGAAGATACCAAGGGAACATGGGAACTGAACCAAATGCGGCACAACCTTCATTCGCCAGTCCGGACCGCAACGCCGCCCATCGGGCGGCCCCCAGTCTGCTCTCACAGAGCGATGCGAAGTACGAACTGATCAACCTGACAGATTTTGCTGTTCCATACCACCACTCTCTCCCTACTTGGGCCTCATGATCAGACTGAGATATGACGCTATGAAATGCTTTGGTTCCTTGCTTGTGCTGCTAGCATTGCTCCAAAGCGTTGCTTCGTTCGCGCCAACGCCCGTCAGAACCAGCAGCCGGAGTTCACGACACGGCTGTCCTACGTGGCAACGTGGATCATGCAGCGTCGACAGCAGCACCCGAAGATATCGACAGCAGCAGACTCTCCACGCCACCAGTAGCAACAACTGGTTCGCTCAGGTGGGTGCGATTTAGACTGCAATACAAATGGATTTAACAATCATGATTGTCTACATATAGGCCCTCGCCTGTTGCGACTACTGGTAGACGCCTGTACTGCTGTAGACTATAGACTAGCAACACCAATCGTTGCAGGCAGTGGGAGTATACCGTATATGACACAAGAAAACACACCCCGGTGATAACATTTTGGAGTTTGAAAATATTATCACCGGGTGTGGTATCCTGTGGGGGGGGTGGTATCTTGTGTACCCCCGGTGATAAAGTGCAGCTCGCAGAGGCCCCTACGGGGGGGGGGGGGGGTACTCATAGCCGTGCATGCCGTAATCGTTTGACCATTGACCTCGCATCCCTACAAAGCCGGGACGGAGCACGCCGGGTTCTCACCGGACCAGGCTCTCACATCACCAAGCGCGAAGCGCCGTGAGGTATTTGGCGAGTCGCATGAAGGGTGAGCTGCATCCTGCTAAGGGTGTTCGGCATCTTGTGCTTACTTCCTTGCGTACGGATGACAGCTACGTATGACTTAATTTATTTTCTGGTGCTTTCACTTCCAGAGACAGTTGTAAGCACTGTGTAACTGCCTCGAGGAAGCTTGACCATTTTACACAACGTGGTGCGATCATCCCCCGTTGCTCGGAGTAAGGGTTCTCGACCCCGCACAACATAATCTACTCGACCACCATTATGGTTACCGCCAAAAAAAAACCGAGGTAAAAAAAAAAAACGGTAACCTGGTTGCCGAGTTCACGAAGTGAGTTGGCTTGTTTTACAACGTCGTTGCCAAGCGACGAAAACCCAATCCCGATGGCAAACACCGAGTGGGGGGCTTGTTTTACAACGTCGTTGCCAAGCGACGAAAACCCAAACCCCGATGGCAAACACCGGGGGGGGCGGCTTGTTTTACAACGTCGTTGCCAAGCGACGAAAACCCAAACCCCGATGGCAAACAAGGCCGAGGGGGAGGGGGGGAGGGTGATAAAACAGGGGGGGTGATAGCGCGTCCGAACACCCACAGCGTGTGTTTGGGGGTGTGATAAATGAGGGGGTGTGATAAAAGGGGGTGTGATAGCACGTCCGAAAAGCCACAGCGTGTGCTTTAGGGTGTGATAAATGAGGGGGTGCGATAAAAGGGGGTGTGATAGCCATGCCTGCACGTACACGTGCAGTGTAGGGACCTACCTAAAGGGGCGTGGAAAAACAAAGGGGCTCAACCGAGGTGACGAAACTCCTGAGCACATGACCTCGGCGATAACTCAACCCTCTCATCGCCAAAAAAAGTTTGAAACAAAATACGGGCTTGCATCGAGCAAGAAAAAATTAAAAACCGAAGGTATCTCGACCGATACGATGATTGGCGGTGGCCACAGACTGTGTGCGCCATCCGTCCTGCCCCCCTCACCAAAACGTGTACTTGGTACTTGCGTCTGCATTCTGCTCTGCCTGCACGTTCATTGTGTTGGGGGTCTCCATGCGGGGTGTTTCCCCTCACACAGCTGACGTGGTTGTGTGTGTGATTGCCCAGGGCAGATGCTGTCACCCCGGTGATAAAGGAGGGGCCCCGTGACTATATGCGGCGTAACTAAAAATATCACCGGGGTGTGCTATCTTTTGTACCCCCGGTGATAAATCGATGGTTTGTCAGAAGCGCCCAAAACTTTCACCGGGGTGTCGTATTCTGTGGGGGGTGTGCTTTCTTATGTAGGTGTGTTATCTTGTGTCATATACGGTAGTACTACAGCTGTAGTTTACTGCTGATGAACCTGTGGTGGATACTACTCGAAATACGTTCGCCTGTGTGCAGCATCAGTAGGAGGCACCTGGTAGCAACAAGAGTTTTTCCGGGGGAGGATGAGCGCGAAGCTTTGCTCACTTTTCAACGACCACTCTTTGCCACCTTCGGTAGGGTAGGGTAGGGTCATTACGGGGTCTACAACGCTGCGAAAAGGGGGACGACACTTGTACAACGCCCCATCGTCTACACGACGCAGGGTGTGAAAGTTTGAGTCGCGCGAGGAACCCATTGTTGTTGAAATAGCTGATGATGAACATCGCTGGCAGCAATCCCACCCCTGACGCTCCCCATCCGAACTCATGTCGTGCAGTTTTGGCCCAACCGGGAGGACAAGACTGGCGAGACGTTGGAAGCTGCCAAGAACAAGTTGAAGCAGCGGCTCCTCGACACCGTCCGGGATACAAAGCGAGGGATATCGACCAGCGAGGAGCAACGAAAGGACATTGATGAGCTGATTGCAGCTATAGAGCCTTGTGAGTTTACTGCTGCGCCTTGAGAAATAATTTCACATCAGGAGACTAGTCATCACACTCGTCATGTAGTTACAATATAAAGTAACTCAAGATAACTGATCCATCTCTAAATCAATCAAATCAAGTCAAGTTCTTTCGAACTTGCTCTAGAGAGGTGTCCGGTTTCCCTATTCCATGCCCCAAATCCTCCCCAAATCTCGAGCTGATATTTTCAAAAGATGTGTCGTCCAAATGGTGAATTGAAGTCTATCGTAAGCCAAGAATCACCCACAACCCACTTACAACAAACGTCGTACGTGTAAAGGCCAAATAATTTACTGACACATGTACCTGCGTCGCTCCTGTTTGTAAGTTGCAGCAGTTCTTCCGTTGTTTGCATCGCTTTGTAGCCTGCCCCCTTGCGACGATTTACCACCTCTGGTCTGTTCAGGCTGTGATTGTTGACCGTTGTCGTCATCGACCAGACGATACAAGCGACAAGCTGCGGTGCATAGAAAACCTTGTGGAACACCACCGCCGGAAAATTTGAAGTCTGTTCGACCCACGGCAGCACAGCAGTATTGTGTCGCATGCTGAAACCCTGCACATTTCGCCCATTCCCTACACTAACGCACTCAGACCCCCCACCCCCCGCCCCCGCTGCTGACACAGTCAATCCGAACGCGAAATCGGTGACGAGTGAAAGCTTAAGCGCGCGGTGGATCTTGGAGTGGACAACGGAGCGCGAGATAATTTTCTTGATGGAGCGAGGCTTGCCCGGGAAGCCGTCTGGGCCGGTGGAGCAGGACATCGACGTGGATGCCAGGACGCTGTCCAATAGGATGATCTTTGGAGACGACTCCTTGTTCGAAGTGGCGTCGTCGATTGATCCGGAGGTGGGTGCTTTCTGGGAACGGTTTCGAAGAGAAGTGTTTGTGGAAAATCATGAACTATTTTTGTGGTGGGCGGGATGGCGTTGAAATTATTAATTGGAGCCACGCGTCGAAGCTATAAAGTCGCAAGGATAGCCTCCCAAGTCATCGGATTGATGGCGTATTCTGAGCATTTCCTGTCCCTTGGTTGAGGCCGATGGTCCTAGAGATGCGAATTTTCCGAGCAAGTCACCTCTGTGGGTCCGTATTTTGACCCGAAGCGAGCTCGCTTCAAGGATCGTCCGCCTTCTTCGCAGTGTATGCTATGTGTATACTACGTTGTAGGATTTGGAGGCGCGCTTGAGACTAGCTTGTCCCCGCGGCCGTCTGTGCCAGACACCTGCTACTTGTATATTAACAGTATTGGCAAAGACAAAACATGGTACACTTGTCTTGAGTCGTAGGGCAAGGGCACACTCGCGAAACACGTGTCCTACATTGGGAGCATTGGGATGAGTGGCAGCAAGCTCTATTACATTGTTATCGTGTGATGGCTTGTTTTTCCACATCCTGCGTGATGGAACAAGTTCGACTTCAATTCGCATGATTGAAGAAGAGATGGCGGGCACAAGCACGTTCGTCAGATTTTCTGTGACCGATGAGTGTTTTGAAGTAGTTTCAGGAGTCGTGTATCCTATCCTCCTGCACTTGGATTCGGGGACTTGTTCGGTTATCTTTTTGTCTTGCTCATTGTCAAGGTCAAAGAAAGCAGTTACAGGATCCCTGCCCTTCCGACTGGGGGCGCTGTTTCAAGTTTCAATTGGGGTGTGGGAGGGATCCCCTCTGGATAACGCTACCTCAGATTTTGATCGACAACGCTATTGGCCTATTAGCTCAAAATTGCGTGGGCAGCTAGAACAGTCGACCTCCCCCGCCAACAAAGAAGCGCCATCGCACAGCAGTATTCGCGCGCCTTATCATAATCCTGTGCTCCATAAAATGCCGCGGTCCATCTCTACGACAGGATTCTGGGCCACGGGTGAACTTCGAGTTCGAGGCGTGCAAGCTTAAATACGGGGGATTCACCATACCGCTGCCGCCGGTTGGAAAGGTAAGCGGACGAAGTCAGCCATCATGTCGTCATCTTCGTCCTCTCGTGTCGGCGTCTGAAACACTTGAGAGAACGTCCGTTGGTGTTGGTGAGGTGGTAAAGAATAAGGTACGTATTCGGCAACCATATGTACCAGTACGTCTGTGGTGTAGACACGGGTTTCGTTTCGTGTGCTTGCCTCTTGGTCGCGTAGGTATCCAAGTAGCCTCACCCCGTTCACTCACATTCTCTCTTGACACCCCTCACACGTGCCCCTCCCCCCCCCTTTGTTGTTGCTTCACCCCACTTGTGCCTGCCCTACGCTCTGTCGTTCGAACATGGCGACTCATGACGCTGGGTACTGCTCGGGGATCGTTGCCGTCATTTTCGTCACCCCAATGTTGGTGCACAAACTACGAACGAAGGGTTGGTTCGAGAGCGTTTACCTTGACCAAGACTTGAGGGTGACTAGAGACGTAAGAGGCGACGTGACCGTCTTGGTCAAAGGTCAAAAGGAATAAGTGCTCTTGATAGTTCCGGAGAAGGGTTAGACGACATGGGCCCCAGAGGATATGAGACTTGCTTGAAATCATTAGTGGCGTGACAGACATAATTTGATGCCGCTACGTTGTGGTAGTCTATAGGGCTAGGGGTCCAAGGTGTGCATACACGTACTCGTCTTCCTTTGCTGAATCTTTGTCGCGCAGGCGGTAGCATTTCTCGTAGTCGGTTGTCTAGAACTAAAACGACAGCAGCTGGGTGGTTTCTCAGGGTACACAAATAGCAGATCACCCGCAGAGGTTCGCAATTGCACAACACTGCGCATAACATGTTCGTGACACACGGCGCTCTCGTTCGTCTCTCAATGGCCACTCTCGGTACAAACGTACATAGTGTAGACCATATGTCGTTGTTTGTTGCGTGCATAAAAATTCCTTGAACAATTCAATCCCAGCGGACATTGACATAATATTGCCCCGCGGAGTTTCGTGGCTGATGAAAGCTTATGGTATTGGTCAAGGTCAAATGCCGATGTAGGCAGAATCCACGATGCAACCGCGACGCAATGCTGTGGACCAAAAAAGACGGCGGAAGAATCATATTTATAGCAATAGGAAGGCAGCGCCGCAGAGTCAACCATCTCCTCCTCTTTGGAGAAACGTCCAAGCAAGTGTGGCCTGGTCTCTCTCGGCATCTTCCTTGTTGCTCGCTCAACTCACCGGTATCAATCACTCAATGCGAAGCCCACTCAACCGCAAACATAGCCATTTGATGCACTAAATGCTCAACACCGCCGAAAATGCGTTCCATTGTAGTGATAGCCTATATGCAGCAGCTGGCTGCACTGACCGCTGCTTTACGACGCGGCAGGCGCAGCGCTTCATTGCCGGACGGAGTGCGGAGGGGGGGCCTCAAGGCATCCCTCCCATGCCATCCCGTCCCCGACTTTATGGCCTCGCCACAGCCGCCCGTCCAAGTGTTTCACAGCAGCAGCAGTACCCCGAACCACACCCAAGCCCCAATGCCCTGTAAAAAATTTGTCCCCAAACGCAGGGGCCGAATGCCTAGGTGTTCCCTCCCAAGGGCGATGGCATTGGCGGCTATCACGACTCTTTGCTCTCCTTCATCATCGCTTTCCTTTCCTTAAAGCTAAAACCGGGAGGACCGTCAAAACATCAGAGGGGAAAAGGCACGGGGGGCGTCGACGGCAGTAAGGGGGATAAGGTTAGCTTCGCATCAGCCATATCGCTTCGGATTTTGTCGAAAGTGGCAGCAGCGACAGGCGTTTGCTACGGCGGGAAGGGAAAAGTAAACAAGACCGCGTCTCGGACTCGACTTTTTCGAGCTTCAGTTGTCGTTCGGGAGCAAACAAAATGCCTTGAGGTTTAAGGGCCACCGCATCATTGGTACGTGCCACAGGTGAGAGGTAATCGCCCGTTCGGCCACTGAACTGCTTCGAATGCACTGACTCCTGTGACAAAAGGCTTGCAAGACGTTTGCAATGGACCGTATACAGCAGTACGGCAAGTTTCGCGGGGGGGGAAGAGGTACAATTGCACTTCACGTTTTTTAGAAGCGCTGCATGTTGCCAGTGGCCAAGCGCCAACTTGAGCAGGAAACCAACCTGAGTTTACTTGTGCATGCGAACCAACAGCTGTGGGCCAAGGAGGGACAACGGCACCGCCCAAACAGCCCCCAAAACACGGACACGGGCGCATGCACTGGGAAAGAAGAAAGGAGGACACAGTTGTCGCAACCACGACTCACTCGAGATACTGGCACTTCTCGTAGATGTGACGCTCGTGCGAGCACTGCCATGGCAAGTACATGGTGGATCTCCTGCACTTGTTGAGGGGCAGCAGCAGGTGGGCGCACGAGTCCCGGAAGGCCATGGGCATCTTAGCCGCAACCATCTCCTCCTCGGTCGCCTTGCCCTCCATGCCGTCGTGGTCACCTCCCATCGTGCTTAATTGCAGCAACAATCGAAACGCTTATTCTCGTGTCTGTGCCAGCATTCAGTTCATTCGTCGGGAACAAGAAACAGACGGTCGGTGTTAAAAACTTCTTCCCTCGGCACAACGGTCGCGGGCAGGTTCGCAATCAACGGAAGAGGCGACAGCAGTTGCCTTACCGCGGCAGGCAGATTCCGCAACAGGGGGGCGGCAGATGGCATGATTTCAGGTTCGAAGCCACAGCAACAACATCCTGAACTGGTGCTGCACATGGCTCGCTCATATTGCAGTGGTGTGGGGCACAAGTGCAGCGGTTGTCAAACAGGGAATTCTGCTCACTGTAAGGTACACCCCACCAGCTCAGCAGTTTCTTGAAGACCGCGGCTCGTGTGCTCAGTACTTCTACTCGTTTAGCATCATAAGACCACAGCACAGCTGCTGTTGTACCAAAACCAGCCAGCAAACAGCCTGAGCGACATACACCCTGCACATTGCTCCCGTTCGATGCTTGAGTTGTAGCTCTATAGTCCTCACTCCTTGCCTTACATCCCCGTCGCAAGCTACAGCGGAAGTCAAGACATCATCATCCTATCATCATCATTCCGCGATTCCGCCGCACCTACAGCTTGTACCCGATTGTAAATACCTCACACAAGCACACACGCGTCTTAAAACGATAGACCAACCCCTGCACATGTCGCAGCGGTGTGGCTTGGAGCTCGGGCCTCGACACACTCGAAGCTACGCCATCCACAGGCACGGCGGGTACGAGGTTGCATCTATGACACGAAACGATGTTTTATGTTTTCGACCGGCAAGCTATTGTATGTATCACCGCTCTCTCCATCTACATTTCCTCTTGACCCCGAAAGCAAGTAACAACGGAACTGCTGTTTCTGTACTCACCCCCTGATCGCAGCCCTTGCCTACGTCGTGTGACTCGAGACTCGAGACTCGACACAGAAGACCAACGACTCCTGCTGTGCTGTAGCGACAGCAGCAGACTGCTGTGGCAACCAGGCAGGACCCCTTCACCCAGTATCATACGATATGCGTGCATGACGTCTGCGATCCACAGACCCCCCCACCCCGACCGCTTGCGACCGCTTGCTGTGGCGCGCTCTCCCGCTCTGCACACCCGCTGTGCTCTGCCAGTGCACAACACCATGAGCCAGGCCGTGAAGAGGATATCTCCATTCGCTGGTGTTGCAGCTGGTGGATTGGTCGCGGGTGCTGCAGGCTTATGGGCCTGGCGTAGCAAGAGGTACGTCTGGTATCCTGACTACTGCTTACATAAATGTCCCGCACGCACGATTGTGCGGTGTGCAAGTGTGCGTGTGTAGAGAACTTAGACCCACGGCGTGGCTCGGTACTCGTAAAATAAGGTGATACAGCAGTGCAACAAGCAGTGTTCTGTTCCGGCGAGAGATCGGCTGCAACCCATAGCTCTTGTTTGTTGTTTGTCGCTAAGGCGTGTGTCTTTCTCTGTCTGTGTCTTTCTCTTTCCCTTTGCTTCTCCATCTGCTCTACAATTCTTTTTTTTTTCTTTTCTTAATATGACACAACGAATCCATCTCTACCATAGAGAAGAGTCTGAGACAGATTAGCAATGAATTCATAGCGTCAGAAAGTACCTGTGTTTCCCTTTCTCTTTCTCCTTCTTTTTCGTTTTCTTTTACTTTCTACTTTTTCTATATTTTTCCAATCTAGGGTTACCTGGCATAGCGTGCAGAGAGGCGAGCGGAAAGGCCTAGACTAGACTATCTGTCGTTGACTTTTTTTGGCTTGCGGACTCTTCGGGTCCATTTTATTTTCGTATACCTTTTTTTGGGTAAGTTAGCCTGCTGTGACCACGGGAATCGACCCCGTCAAGTGTTAGACTAGTACGGACAGAAGAAGGTACTGAGCAGAGAGAACGGAACGGTATTAAATATCAAGACAACAACAACAACAGCTCTCGAGCGATGCTTGCTCCTCACCCTTGCACCTGGTGCATCTTACTTCTACACCATTACTGCCCTTGTTGGGTGCAACACAATCACTGTTTCTGGCCAAAAGACCAGTAGAAGCAGGTAAAACCGCAAGGCGGACCATCGCAGGAGTACAAGCAAACGTGCTCGAGAGGGAAAAGTAGGTCAGATATCATGACTTCAAAAATCGCCAACGCAGCTCTCTGAATCGACGGTAAGCTGCCACATTACACGTCTGCGTACAGCTGTGTGCAGCAGTGCTCGCACCGACTCGCTTGTTTGAACCTCGCGGGCCTCGTTGGGCAAGGCTCCTACATTCCTCTTCGCTGACAACAGAAGATTGATCGCACAAACATGCATTGCCCAAGCCGGTCACGTTACCTCAAAGGTATGTTGTCGGTGTATCCACCCCGGCAAAGAGGTTTCCCGCCACGCAGCACAAACGAACATGACACCCATGGCGCGCATCATCAACGCTCGATTCTAGACCCGCTTTCCCGCTCCCTCAACACCTACGATCACGCACACCACTTGTTGCAGGGACAACGCAGTCAAAGGTGATGCAACCACAGCACCAGCACCAGCACCAGCACCAGCACCAAGCCCGCCGTTGCAGCGCACCGGGCCTATGGTGGCCGTCTACCTAGACGATTCGTCCATCGAAAAGTTGCAGATGGAGTACCCAGGCACCAAACCGGGCCGGCTGAGGAAGGTGGTGATCGAGTACGACCCTTCCGACGAGCAGCGCGGCTTGTACGAACCTCGCTTCGGTGGCTCGGCGACAGTCAAGGTACGCCTAGGATAAACCAGGTAGCACCGTGTAGGGAAGGCTTCGGTATTGCGCATCCATGACACAGATACAGATAGCTATCTCCTTTCATGACAGCAACCGATCAATGCACGGCTTCTTCCCACGCAAGGGCAGTAGAAACGGCTTATGTACGTGAACCACTGCGGGCCAACGACGTGATTCAAGTAATATTCCATCGCCATCTTCGCCCCCCCCCCCCCCCCA
>FN649740.1:16727-83005 GCA_000310025.1 Ectocarpus siliculosus | reverse complement strand
CCCCCCCCCCCCCTCCCCCCTCCGTTCCTCTAATCCCCGCCACGGTTACCGTTACCGCCCTACTTGTATTCTTGAAAGGTGACTGGCGAGGCTTGTAGCGACAATCGCCTCGCTCTCGTGGCTTCGGTGTCGAGTGCCGGCACCTCTGTGGAGCCGCCGTCACTCTCATGCGCCGTGGATGTAACTCCCGGGGATGTGGGTGGGGGTCCCCTGGGCAGCACCGTCCTCATCGAGCAGATCAAGCGGGTCGGGGCACTAGCCGAGGTGATGGTCGTGGTCGAGTTATACGTAGGTGTTGTGAACCTTGCCTGCTTAGTGGTTCCGAGTAGGTTACAGATAGAGACTATTGACAGCAATAGCACTGCAGCAGTTCGATTTTCAGCAAGTGGTATTGCAAAATGAAGTGCTTCCACGTGTGGAACAATTGAGTTGAACTAAACCTGTACAGTGGTAGCACGTAGTGTTGTCGTTTAATCAACACAGGCACACACGTTCCGCGTGTTTTTAGGTACCTGAGGAGCTGCGACGGACAAACCGCACACGGTCTTGCAAAGACGTGCCACAATCCACAACGTGCTTCCATGCTCGTTGTGCCGAAACTTGTCGACCTCGTCTGTCTACCGTTTTGCTCGGCGGTTATTTGGAACCGGTATCTCTGGCCCCACTGTTCACCCGTCCTGGTGTGCCACCGCGCCTCTCCTCGCCGAGTTGAGCTGTCAATTGAGCAACCACACGTACGGCTTACATCTTGCAGTGGAGTTTTTTTCCTTGTGTAGCCCTGTGTTGGCGCTTCAGCATCAACACACCGAGTCTCAAAGTTGCGATCTCCAGGGTTAAGAAAAAGCGAACCAACGTAGATACACACTTGTGCCCTACCTTTTGTTGAGCACTGCCCTTATTTATGATTCGTTTCGAACAAGCCGCTGCAGTCGCACGCAACACATGGCCGCGGTCGCTCACCTCGACACGTGTGTTCCACGAACGCTTCAGGATTCGTGGAAAGGGTTACTTCCCCCTCTCTCAGCCCACGAGAGGGACTTCCCTAGCGAAGAGGGCAGCTACAACAAACTCGACGAGCCCCTCACCCTCACGGGTTCCATCTGCCGGGCGGATTGGGTCGAACCCATGACCGGTGTTTGCCGAACCACGACTGCAGGAGGGGGGAAGCGCGAGGACGGGTGGACCCCGCAAGCCTGCAGCATCTGCAACACGCTGGAGTCCAGCCCGTGCCGGGATATTCACAAGAAGTGCGTGCGAGTATTCGTCCTTCCGGGAGAACCGGCTCTTGCTTTTTTCATGACGAAATAGTGCCCCATTTCTAGACCGCAATGGATAGGATAGCAACTATCCTTCTTCGTGAAAAGGGTGTTGTTGGCCTAGAGACGCAACCTTTTGTTTGGTCTGTTTTGTGGCGTTGATTTGCAAGGCAGCCCAGTTGAAACGGTATACGGTAACACGGAATACCACAATGGGCTCCTTGACGTGCAGCGTAAACATGTCCACTTACCTCACCTCCGGGGTTCGCGCTTGATCCCCATCCCCCCTCCCCGCCCGCTCGCTCACGTTACAGGTTTGATGCCGTAAGTACCAGAATTTACGAGCTGCAACCGACTTCCGAGACCTCCTCCGATGGCAGCAAACCTCCAGGAACTTCTTCTGGAAGCTCTTCCGCCAAGGACGATGAGCGAGGCCTTGCAGAGGCACCGGGAGGCGGCGGTGGGGACGACAAGCAGACGGAGGCAACCGAGGTTGTGGCTGGAAGCGATCGAGGAGCGGGACGGTCTGGTACAGACATAGCCTCTGAAGGCAGTGCCGGTCCGGCCGTAGGGGGCGGCGATGAAAATGCGCTTTCCGGTAGACATGGGGGACACAGCCCCAGCCGAAAGGGCGAGGTTGGCGAGAAGGAGAGCGTGGCGGGGGGAAGCGGAGAGCCCGAGACCGAAGAGGAGAGGCTACGACGGGAGGAGCTGGAGGTGCTGGAGGACAAGAGGATGGTTGTGATGGTGGAGATGTTCAGGTGCTCCAAGTTCCACCATGTCCTGGAGGACTCTTACGCGGACGATGGTTTGGTGCCGGGTATGTTGGGAGATGATGAGGAGGGTGAGGAAGGCGATGCGGCGCCTGGTGGTGCGAGCGCTTCCGAAAGTGGCGGGGCTGTGAAGGTCGAGGAAGGAGAGGCGAAATAAGAGATGGGGCAAGCTGGATAGGGTGTGGTCGCTATAATAGTAGTCGAGCACCCAAGAGTCATACAAGGAAGGGCCCAGAAATAGGAGGACGGTATATCCACGGGCAGAACTCCTTGTAGCCGCTACGGTAGTATTAGTATCCATGCATGGGGCTGGCTGTGGGGATTTGCACGGCTACGGCCGCCCCGAAAGATTTGTTTGAAATAGACAGGTGTCATACCAGTTGTTTTGATGTTGCCACTTTGTTGTTGCGTATATCGTGGGAAAGAATAATGAGGGTCATTACGTGCCGACGGGGGCATGTGCACGAACGAGAGGAGACCATCGCGGCATCATGCTCGTTTTATGATCTAGGGCAATCTAGTTTAGGAATCGTTTGCCAGCTCGAGGCCCCAAACCTCAAACCTCGTAGCACGCCACTCACTCTGGCGGCTAGCTATTAAGCGGATGAGGGCTGGTGCAAAGAAGCACCCTGGCTTGCTGATTATTGCGTCTTGTCGTGGCGATTGATGCTCGATGATGTACTCTACCACTCTACAGCGCTCGGCATTCGTTCTGTCCGCCAGTCTATATGTAGTACTGGTACAGAGGCGCCTCTTGCTGTGCCTTGCCTGGAGGAAAGGTTCGTTTCGTTCTCCTCACCACTGCTGCTGTAGACCAAAACCGAACCCAATAACGACCATATCTAGGTTCTAGTGTACGATTCGAAACTGAGCACCTGCTCTCGTGGTCAAGCTCTTATTGTCTTAGCAACTGCCGATCGATCTACTTGAGGATTATTTTGTCAACTCCCAGGTTCACGACGGCTTGTTCTGCATCATCTTGAGTGCAGTAAATTTCAAATATCTGGGGAGGGGGGCGCTCGGTTGGTATCCGTGCATCCGTGCGACGTTCAGTGTATCGTCTTTCACGTCCAGCCGAGTCGAAGGTGGGCCCTCGTGTATTTCAGCGTGTTTGTGCTTCGTGCGTTTTAGCTTGGCGGGGTTGTAGGACAACCGCGCCGACGCGTGGGATCACCACGTGTGGAATCAACCCAACTCCTCAACTCCTATTCCACTGGCCTATGTAGTGTGCTGCAGCCGTTCATCTACGCCTAGCAATTCAGTAAAAAATCATCGTACCATGACCCGCACACGTGATACCATCGCCAGGTATCAACAGGATCATGAAGAAAGTTTGTGGCGCGATGACTTCTTTGTAAGGCGTCTTCGAGTTCTTCGAAGGAGCAATCGAGAAGCAGGCAGACCGGGCAGCCCTTCGCGCCGCTCGGCTTGCCCTTCCTACTGTGGCGATGCCGGGCGTTGACGACGTGTGGTTCGGGCAGAGGTTCATGGCGCCGATCCGTTTCGGACTTGGGATGTGGCCGTTGCGGTTCATGACCATAGAGATGGAGGCCGCCGCCTTTTTTTGTGGTGGTGCTAATGCAGTGCTTGAGGGGGACGAGCGTTTGGAAGCACTATGGAAACTAGAGTTCCTGGGCGAGTTGATTGTGGGCGTCGAGACGGTCGCTGTAGTCATGGAAAGCCGTGACGGCCGGGTCATGCGGTACATAGTTTGCAGCATGGCGGATGGCAGTCACATCTGTTCGTGCCGCACACTCCAAGAACTCGGTCTTTGTTGCCGGCACTTTTGGCAGGCCATGCGTTTGAGCCCGAAGTTCAAATTTCACGTAGGCATACTCAACAGGCATTGGCTAACAGAGCAGGGCCTGAGGGAACTTGAGGCTTGGCCACCAGAGTGCAAGCCGCAGTGGATGGTAGCGCTAGTCCACAGCGGCACGTCTAGAGACGACCAGGTACGCCCTCCCACGGTAGTGGTGGGTGACACTTGGCAAGCAATCCCGGAGAATACGACCATAGAGACCACGCTACAGAGGGTTGCGCAGACAGGGCAAAGTAATCAGGACCGCCGGCTCCTTTTTGTGGAGACGTTGAAGAAGGCCACCGCGGCCGTGAGCTCTGGGGTGCAGCTTGTCCCCCCTGAGACTATGCGTGCCATAGTGCAGACTTTCGAAAGTAGCATGAACGCCGCGGCGATGATTTCTTCGGGGCAGGGGGCTGTACTGGGCAACCCACAAGCTGTGCGCCAACCAGCTGCTAGAAGTGAGGGTACTAGAGAGAAGTCTAGCGTGGAGTACGGCGGGGCAAAGAATAGGAGGCGAGCGCAGGCCAACCACACTTGAACTTGAGCCTTGTTGGGCTAGCTACGGGTTCTGTTCAGGTTTGGCCAGGTTTGGTCGTGGAGGGCAAACAGCGAGGCGTTTAACGGCGTCGTGCTCTCCGGGGGGGGGGGGGCGACTTTTTGTGTCTCGATCCCCTCCCCCGCTGTAAATCCATGTCGTTTGTGACCAGAAAGCATTTTTGGGTTCTTTAACTGTTTTTTCTGCAGCTTTGGCGAGGTGTTAGAAAGTACCGAATGAAGCAACAAGATTTGTGACAGATTTGTTCATTTTGTAGCGCACGTCGACCGCACGTCGCAAGCGAACAAGGAGAGAGCTGCAGTGGGTTGCCCGGAGCACAGCGGGGAATTCGTCTCGTCGAATATCTATCGTTGGTTGAAAAATAATTTACGTGTCCGCAACCCTCCAACCATGCGGCATGCATGGCCCGGCACGCATTCATACCTGCCCGCCCCCCTCTACTCATTCACTTGGCACGACAAGCCCCGGAGATTTTAGTGCCACTCGCAACGCGGCAGCTCACAAATATACCGTTCGAACAAGGGGTGCCCCGGCTCATCAAACGGCGCAGCCTTTTTCACCCGGCATGAGAAACCCCTCTCTACTAATGCCACGATGACATTCCAACGCCCCTCCTTTGCGGCGGCCTCCATCACACTCTCAGAGTATCCCTGCTGCTGCTGCTGCTGCTGCTGCTGCTGCTTCTGCCGTTGTTTTTCGGCTGGCTTGATCGGATGCACCCTCTACCTCGACGGCGACAACTGAATGCATATCGTCAGCTACCGTTCTTCCGCTAAGATCTATAAGATCCATCAGGGACATGTCTGCTGTGTGGTCTGCTGTGTTGCGCGTGCTGTGCGGCCTGGTGGCGTGGTGTTTCGCTGCGTGCTTTGCGGCCTGGTGGCGTGGTGTTTCGCTGCTGTTTTGAGTTTGAAAAGGGTTTCTGGGTGTGTGGTTCTGGAGGCGTTCGAGTCGTGCAAGTTTTTATTTGCAAGTAGGTCGTGCAACAAATAGGGGTAGCCGCGAAGCCCACCACACCCGTCGGGGCTGTATATTCCCAACCGCGGAGCTCCCGCCCTTCGAGCGAGCTCGGAGCTGTGCGACCTGCCGATGCAGCACAAAACACATGTGATACGTGAGTAGGAGGCCACCATCTGCATCACAGAACCACGCCGTTATGTTCGATCGAAAGGCAGGACTTCGTCTTGGGGAAAGGGCTGGGTCGTTGGGATTTCAATCACAAGCGCGGCAGTTGCAAACGCCAGGCTGTTCCCCGACAACATCAACAACAAGGGCAATGACTACAAATATGTTTGCCGTATCGCCAGCGTGCCACCCAAGACATGCATTCGCGTTAGCATCCCGTGTCGCTGGGGGCAACGATTGTACACGGAAGTCAGGGCTGGGGAAGGGGAGCCACGCACGGTTCGGTACTCGTAGAGCTGCTTCGGGACACACGCCACTTCAATTTCAAGTTGGCGATTCGTCCCTCAGCAGCAGGAGGAAGGCATCGCATCGTCCAGGTGCACGGATGCACCACCCTCATGACCAGCGTCGATTCTTAAGGGGTAGCGGCCAGCACTTTCCTCACAGCGATCAGGTACAGCACAGGAGCCATGTGCTTAATAGAGGAGCAGCGTGTTTCGGTACGCGTTGGACCAAGCAGAGCTCGGTGTCCTGCACAGTAGTTGTCCTCATACAGATTGGTCTTGCATCGGTCTCTTGTGCATACCAGCGGGGGAAATCGCGTGCAGTTGCGACTACTCTCATGTGTTGTAATGTGCCAAGTTGCGAGTTTGCACGGTCTGTGACAGAGGTATTCTACGAAAGAACAATGTACTGCTCAGCGCTCATGCACGTCATTTTGATTAGGCTTTTTCAAACAGGGTAGATGAGGTGACCATGTCCCTTCTGTCTGCCAGCTGCCGGGAAAACACACTCTGCTGCTTCTGTATGCGTGTATTATGCATCGCAGGAGGCGTGTAGTATACCGTCCGCAAGTCACGAACCCTCCTCCTGTAGAACGGTGTCATTTACCCCTTCTACACTCCTTCGACCTGCTTCAGGCGTTTTGTGTTGTTATATTCGGCGTCTGATAATCGTCCATCACGCGTAAAGCTTATATCTCAAGTGTGCAAACGCAAGCAGAAGCCACTGTAAGCTAAGTGCCGGCTCTTCCAACCTATGTATGTATCAATACCATCGCGGTCCGCCCTCACAACAGGAGAGCCTTGGCCTTTTCAGTGGGGATGGCAAGCGACGCGTGGTCAAGCCGGAGCGGATCATCATCGTGCGCCACGGGGAGAGCCTGGGGAATCGAGACGAGTCGGTAAGCACGAAGCACCCAATCAATCGGACAAACACACCGTCTCGCCAAGGCTCTGTTCATGTGTGTCTCGCTCAGCCGGTCAGCCGGTATGTGCCGAAACGGTTTTCTAGTGCTTGACTTTTCCCTCGCGTTCCGGGCTCACA
The DNA here is from genome assembly GCA_000310025.1 of Ectocarpus siliculosus. NCBI lineage: Eukaryota > Phaeophyceae > Ectocarpales > Ectocarpaceae > Ectocarpus > Ectocarpus siliculosus. The sequence goes on along the minus strand of FN649740.1, from coordinate 76,168 downwards.
TCGAGCTTCTCAACAACGTCTGTACTTTGTAAAGCCGTACATATGCCCGGTGTCCGGTGGTCCCTTGTCATGCACTTCACACCTATGTAGCACCGGCCGTCCTCACCCCCTCCACAATAACTCCACCCTATTGTATCAATCACAAACACGCTGCTGCTCTGTCGTGACTCCGTCCAGACTTACGTCCACGTCCCTGACTGGAAGATTCCCTTGACGAAGAAGGGGTTCGGGGAGGGCCAGAAAGCGGGCGAGAAGATCAAGGAGTACATCGGAGACAAGCCACTCTTCATCTACACGTCTCCTTACCTCAGAACAAAGCAGGTGCGCCATGTGCCGGGGACGACCTTGTTTGCTGTTATTCTGGATGCAGCTGCTCTTTCCCGGGTGATGGGGATATTATTCCCCTGGGCCTGTTCCAATGGTTTTTGTTAGGCAATACATATACGTACAATCAAAGAGAGAGTGCCCGTTCGAAATACTGTACCACTGTATAACCACAGCAGTCGACGGGGATGGAGTGGAATTTTCTCTTTTGTGTTGAACAACGTGGGAATGTGTTTGTCCTTGTCCTGAAAAGTGTTGGTGGCGAGGACAGAAAGCACCTCCACGTTACGGCCGTGATGCTCGCGTCGAGTTGTGTTTTTGAAGTCGCCGTGGTGCCGGTCGTACTGTGCAAGCGACCCTTATCCCGATCCTGACCCGCCGTAGTGTATCTCAACCGGAGTCATCACTGGCCACGTCTGGCGGACACCCCAATCAAACGTGTACTGTATTCATGTTGATGCATCTCTCGAATGACGATGACGATCATGTTTGTCCCTCTTGAACGAACCTATCAAGGGCATCTAGAAGTCTAGGGTGGTAGCTGTACATTACGGCTCAGAAATACACCGGGGCAAACCATGAGAGATGTCCAACCCCCTTGCTCCTTCCATTCCTGCCCACTGCCACGCTGTTCGTGCACCCCCCAACGTCTCATGCCCTGCCCCATGCATCGTGCCTCCCCCCTCTCGTGTTATGGGCGCTTGTGTGCGGCCGGGCTCGTCATGTCGTTGCAGACCTTGGCTGGGATGGTGGAGGCCTTCGACACCAACTACATCGTCGGGGTTAGGGAAGAGCCTAGGCTGACGGAGCAACAGTTCGGGAATTTCCAGAACCTGGCTACGATTGTCAACTCAAAGGCGGAGCGGGCACGCTTCGGCCGTTTCTACTACCGGTACGTGTTGTGTGTTGACGTGTGTGACTTTTCTCCGCCAGCTAAGTGTGGAGTGTGATGGACTTCCTACGCATGTTTATTACGAAGAAAGACCAGGCAGGGGGCACGCAGACCCTAACCCCAACACCAGCTTAGGTTTGATTTCTTATGAAAAACCTGCGTAGACTAATATTGAGTGTGGTGTTAGTGTTCGTTCCCAACAGACAAGACACCGTTCCGCCCTAGCAACACACCTTAACCTTACCTAGTGCCTCGAACTTCACGCGGTGGTTCACGATGTACCCGAATGTAGGCCCCGCGAAGAGAACAGAAGAGATGAAGAGATGAGTACCCCCGATGAGTATCCCCCACGCCTCCCCTCCCCCCCTCCCGCCGGCCGCGATGGCCCAGATTTCCCCAGGGCGAGTCTGGACTGGACGTGTACAACAGGGCGACGTCGTTTATCGCAACCATGTTCAGAGACTTCGCCAACGAGAGCATTGCCAGAGATGACCTGAACGTTATCATCGTCACGCACGGCCTCACCCTTCGCTTGGTGAGAAATCTCATCTCTCATCCCATGCTGGGGAGGGAGGGGAAGGGGCGATGCTGGGGGCTCGTATCATGCTAGCACCCCGGGTTGACATGATGAGAAGGTTGGGAACGTGAACGTGAAGATCTGAGGGACACGACAGGCGACCATTTTTGCAGGAAATCGCCATCTTGTCGGCGTACCGAGACGCCCTTCTTCTTCTGTTTTCCCTCGACCGCGACGTCGGATGAGTTTATGTACAAAGTATTTTCCGACTTATTCGCTTAATGCGTTTGTGGTGTTGTTGCTCGTTTCTCATGGATGGCGGTCTGTTTTCTCGCGTGTTTTTGTCCTCTGTTGGTCATTTGTTGCAGCTGGTGATGCGGTGGTTCCAGTACTCCATCGCAGACTTCGAGGAGACTCTTAACCCAGAGAATGGCAGCTTTGTCGTCATGGAGCGGAAAGAAAAGGAGGACACGGTATGTACTATGTACCGGTGTTTGGGGGCACACGACATGTCAGCGCGTCCGTTCAAAACTCTCCACCACTTTCGACGGTCACCCAGCAGTGCTACTCTACGCGTTGCGATGCATTCCCATTTTTGGATCGTGTTTTACTTTTTTGTCTGGCATGCAGGTGCAGACCTTTTTTTTCGCCAAACGAACAAACGAGTATGCCACCCAAGATGTAACCAGCCGGGGCTACCTGTCGGCCTGACCCTACTTACTCGTTTCGGTGCTGTTCGGTGTTGCTTCTTGCTTCTTGATCTTGTTCATGACGATGTGGTGTTGTAGTGTTTTTCGCGTGTTTGTGAGTAGGGCCCCATGGCACATCCATTCGCGGACTGAGTCTTTTTTAAGGTGAAAGCTCCGGTCGCGTATGTTGGGTGTAATTTAGAGCATTTAGCTCGGTTTTCTCCTTTCTGGCTGCCCACTTCCCCTCCCTGTCTTCGTCTTTCACATATCTGGTTTCACATATATATCTCGTCGAAGGTTTGTACATGAATTCCAAGCTATCCTATGTGTGTAATGGCATCAGTTTTTGGTGAAGACTGGTGTATCCTGTGGAAGCTGGTAAAGGCACGTTGATGGGATTGATTTGATAAGTCGTCCTTTTCGTACCCTCCGTTCTTTCTCTTGGTGTCTTGCGACAGGATTCTCGTTTTTTCAAAGATGTGAGTGCGGAACGACGAGATCTCCGACACTGGTGAGAAGAAGACTAGACTATAGCCTAGGCAGTACTGCAGCACAAGCATCACATGTACAAATTAGTCGGCATTGCAGCAGGGCATACGGGCACTCTCAGCTATTTTGCCCCCGTGCTTGACCGCTACCGAACCATGGGACGTGACTTGCCTAATGTGGTACCTGTTTGGCACCTCTTTTGGGGTTCAATCACGAATCTGGCATTTTGTTGCGTGGAACCCCCACATCCTCGCTGCCACAAGTAAAAAAATACGTCGAGAGTTCCCATCGGTACGCGCAGCGACATTTACACGAGGAACCGCTTTGTACATTTCGTGCCTGACGATAAGGTCCACACCATCATGTCGTGCTTGACTGTTTGGTACCGGTGTCTTGCTGTCTTGCTCCGGCCGTTTGAGGTATGAGCTGACACCGGAGAGTAGGGCACACATCAATTTTAAGGAGCAGCAGCAATTCGGGTCCCTGTGGAAGCTCTTGTCCGAGCTGCCCGACGAGCCGGGAGTGCTACCGGAGGAGTTCATGAACAAGACGTCGGAAGACCCGAACAAGAATAACTGACAATCTCTCAGAGACAGACGTTGTTAGCCAGTACCAATAGAGATTTCGCACCAAGAGAAATTACGTGTGGAAGGAAGATAGACCAATGATACACTAGATGAAGACAGGTTTGAAGTCTATATTTTCTTGCTCTGAAAGCGCCAGCATGTCCCGGAAAAAAGTTCAAGTTGTATGTAGAGCCTTTTTAAATTGAGCTAAATCGCGAAGCGCCTGCGTTGTGCAAGGGATTCATTCGGCATGTGTGCTAGGCTGGTCTTTCATTATGCCGTCGAGCCCGAGGTACTAAGCGTCAACCTATTGTTTTGATCCGTTGAGCGCACGGGGGAGGGGGCGTACTCATGTTTTGCGTGCCTTCGCGGTTAGACCATTTCCAGCGGGTGTCATTTCTCATCGTCACTCCACGCTGCACCGCAAGCCAGCAGCGGATGTGATGGAAATGAACCTCCGCGGTATAAGGTGGCCGAGGTAGGAAAAGGGGTTGTTCCGAAAAGCTTTCGTGCAATGGAATGGCGGGTCAGGCGATCGATCACGGAGACAGCCCTTAGTATGAGCAATGAGCAAGATGCCCCGATGCCCTCGATGAGGTTAAGCTCCCAACACAAGTTGACACAAACAAATTAACACAAGTTTGAGGGCAGATGGCCCAAACGATGTCGATGGGTATGGATACCTCAACTAAGACACATTGTCGTTTGCTTGCGGGAAGGGACTGCGAGGTTCTCATGACGTGCTGCACTGTGTTTGTGGACGTGGCTTGCCTGGTCGTCGTCTAAACCACCCGGACCGACCGAGGTTCGGTTATCGTGTGTGTGTGTGTGTGTGTTCAAAATACCCCGCCACCTTGAGTTCGACAAAATAGCAGTGCTCGCACCCCAGCAACGCCGAGCGGCAGCTCACACCAAAGGCAACGATCCCTGCTAAAGGCTCGTGTTCATCGGCGAACGCCACTAACGACCCTGGTTATTTGCGGAACACTTCCCGTGCAAGTCAACATCAACCAGGGCAGAGAGGGCCCGTCTCCACTTGGAAGTCTTTAGACTATACCGTGTGGAGCAGCTTGCCTTCTTCCTCGGGCTCTCGAATTTGCCTACAGTAGTACCGTAAGAGTCGGAGAGTTGGCACCGGGTGCGATCGTTTTTTAAATGTTTACTCCTCGGGTTTTTTATCGCACCCCGGTGTCATCTCTCCGACCGGTGCCATCTCTCCGACCCCGGTGCGGAATGCACACAGGTGTTGTATGCACGCACCCCGGTGCCATCTCCCTGACCGTTGCCACAGTATTGATTGGTACCCACGCACGCACACGGTCTTCTGCACACACACGCATATATATCTGAGCCGGAAAAAAGGCGGCGAAACACACATACAACATACAGTAGTAGTCTTGGCTCCGTTATTAGAGGGTACCTTAAAAGAGGGGGCTCCGATATAAGAGGGTCGAATCGGTTGTCACGGACTCGACTCGCTAAGTAGGGTTACCCTCGTGTGCAGAGCCCGGACCCTTTATAGAGGGGGTTACCGCACTATAAGGGGGCTTGTAAGTTAGACACTTCGCCTTTCACTCACAAACAAACGCACCTTCCTCACAACAAACGCCGCAGGAAGAATAAATAAACCAGAGATGAGCTGCCAAGGAATAGTGGTGTTTTGGTGAAACTGGTGGCAAATGCAAGGAGGATGATGCAAAGATGATGAAAACACTCCGAAACGAACACATGTGCAAAGTAGTAGCCTTGGGTAAACACGTGCAGCTCTCTTCTATTTTATTGCTACCGTCTATCTGGAGAGTAGCTTTAGCCCCCCTCATTTTGCACCCCCTCATGGGATCACAGACCTTGGCCTTTCGAAGCTCTTTCTGTGTTAACCGCACTGAGACTGACGTGTTTTCATCGGTTACCTTTATTATTTGCATCGACCGCGCTAAATGTATTTAGTTCATGGACTGGAAACATCTCCAGAGAATAATTGCCTCGCGGCCAAGTTGACGCAGCCATTTGACTAGGAGGTAAAGTGCATGTTCATGCATGCATTTAAAACGCATAGTCTACAGAGTTAACGACATGTTAGAATTCCTGGACACCTCTCCGACCATGAGAAACTTCATGTTCACATGGTATAAGTAACTGTTGTATTGCACCCTCTTATACCGATACAAGAGGGTGGAGAGCCGTTGTCACAACACCCTCTAATAACGGAGCCACGACTGTACCCCGAAAAAAGCGGCGAAATAGCGCATCTGAGTTGGTACCAGTACACACGGCATTAATTGGTTCCCGCTTTCGTTTCGGTCTTCTTCTACGGATACCATCACGTACGCAGAAGTACAATGGCTTCGGTTTGTGTCTGGTGGGGTAGGGTGCGGCTTGTACGTTGTGTTTGGTTGAGTGTACGGTTGGCAACGCAACTTCCATGCCAATAAAAATATGAATACAACTGTCCCGCGTGAACTGCGACCATCCAATCATATGTAAAGGAGTGGCGCTCCGCTGACTCCGTCCCCACGTGTAAAAGGTACGCACATGCACCTCATTCTGGCAGCTGAAAAGGATTCAATCTTGGATTTGGGGGTCGGAGAGATCGCACCGGGTGCGATCTCACCGACTCCGGTGCGTAAATCGAATTAATGTTCTCTTCTCGGGTTTTTTATCGCACCCCGGTGCCATCTCTCCGACCGGTGCCATCTCTCCGGCCCGTGCCAACTCTCCGACTATTACGGTAGTTCAATTGCCTAGAGTTCTATGCAGCGTGATTCACACACGCCCCGCAACTTCGTGCCGGCGTCAAAGCTGTCAAAGCTGTTATCTTGCCCGACCGTTGGAAGCTCTGATAGCTTGCTCATTGAACGCCTGGCGGCAGAAATGATGCCAAACCATTGCATACCGCGGTACCAGGGAGCAACGATTAGTCTACTGCAAGAGTATCGTGGCCAACGTCCTCTGCGACTGCTGTCCTTGGGTTCTGCACGAGCGCCCTGTGCAAAAGATGGAGACGATCCGTGATGGCGATTGACAGCATCATGTCCACGCTCGCCCACCAGACGGCTATTGTAACAATTTCCTTCGTTGCCATCAGATATCGTCAAGCCTCGGCAGCTTGCGCACGATCTTCAAGAGGGTGTGTTTTTTTCTCTTGCTCTTCTGTTGGCAATCCACCAGGATCACTGTGTCGCCGACCTGCATCAGAGAAGCCGCACGAAACATTGGTATCGACACCATCAGCCCGGAGGACCACTCTGCTTACGTAGCAAGGAGTGGCGACTGTGTACGGATTCATATTGTTCCTCCTGGTTCGATGCGATGTGCCGGGTTCTTCGAATCTAAACAAGTCAGCTGTGTGGCTTGTGAGCTTGGAAAACGTCACAGCTGGGAGCCAGCTGGTCGAGCTTGGGAAAGGTCACATGTACCTCGTGTCAAGTCAACTGCCGAAAAAAATCAGCTGTCCCCGTCAAACATGGGGGGGGCACCGCGCATGATTTGCTGCCAGCCTTATACTTTCATCTTGCACCACCCATTGGTGACACTTGGTCCTTTGGCTCCGCTGCCAACAATAACCACGGCTGCAAGCGAGACGCCGCAGCAGTGGCTGATTTGAAAAAAAAAAAAAACTACGAGTATATACCAAGCCAAGCGTAAGAGGCCCTCCTTGCTGCCTTCGGCGGAAGGCCGATAAAAAAGGAAACGGTACAAAAAACGCGACAACAAGAGAGCGACACGGTTCGAAAATATCGGTAAACGGTCGTTCCTTACGTTTGCGCTGTTCTCCTCATCATGGGCCATCATCTTGCTGTACCGGATGATTCTCTTGCCGAGTCGCCTGACGTAGTACCAGTATGGGACAGCCACCTGCATCATCGCGCCATCATTGTGGGTGGCCATTGCGTCATTACCAGACACCATCCGTCGATCAAGAACGCTCAAAATGCGTGCAGACAGTAAGTACGGTTGAAGAAATCTCACAACCTCTAACACCCGCAGTTATTTCTACCGTGCTACACATGGCCCCAGGTCAAGCACGGTACATGTGCTGCACATCAGCAGTTTGAAGTAAAAGCCGCAAAACACTTCACATTTCAATGAGAGATAGCTGGGGGCGATACAGCGGATACAACAGACGGTGCGAGGTCAACAAGTTTACTACGCAGATACAGGGGAATGGTAAGCCACCTTGATGGTCTTGTCCATGTTGTCCGAGATAACCTTGCCGCAGAACTTTTGGACCTTCTTTGGTTTCTCCAGATCTAGCGGCTATTGTTGATGATGATATAGCATCCCACCGCATGACACATGAAAGGGAGATACGGCGAGGGGGCACACGGGATATGGGAACAAGCACGCCGGCAGGGGGGGGGTAACCGTGGGACGGTTAGGAAAAACTGGCAAGGATCGCCCTGCAGACGCACTGTACAAGTGAACAGTGAACAAATCGTGGGTTGCCCGATAGGGCAAGTATGCGGCAGTGTGGAAAGTTGAAAGGAACTGTTCAATCCACATGCACAGTACAATACCCCAACGAACGCCTTTCCGTTGATCCTTTAGGGAATGAATGCGGCGGGGATTGATCGATTGGTCGCACTCACACACACAACAGCGGTATCAGAGAGACGTACAGCAGTAAAACGAACGCTGAATCTGAGATCTGTATTCATCGACCAACGGCATGTTTCGAGCTAGCAGATGTGGCTCAATACACGAGGAGCGGGAGGAAGGAGCACCTTGTGCCTCGTGCCTCGTGTCCCCATCGGGGTACCTATGCGACACATAGGCTATAGGCTAATCTACGTGCACATGGGTACTAATCTACGTGGTGCCAAGACAAGCTCTATGCATACTGTGGGTCTTGTTGAGTTGCATCTCATCTCAGTCGTGTGCCCCCTCCGACGTCGGGTGTCTTGTGTCTTCTACTTCACCAGTACTGCATGTACAGCTGTACTGCTGCTGTCGTGGGTCCTCAATGACGAACGCCTTTATGTGCCCGACAAATCGACCGGCGCTGTTCAAGTAAGAATGACTTCCTCATTCAGTTTGTGCCCAGCACGTTCACGGGCGCTATGCAGCGCCACCGGCGTTAGTCAACCGGCGTTGATGAGGGCGCACTGCTGCTGCACCATTGCGTAGCCGGTACTGCTGTAGACCTACATAAAATGCACCTAGTGCTGTTGGACGGGTTGACTTACCGAGATGCCTTGGTGTGTGCCCATATTCATGTGCAATCAAATATAATGGTGAGCATTGCGTCCGGACCGATGTTGCCGGCGCGATAGGTCTCCACCCTACAAGACAAAGATCATACACGAACACACACGCACAAACCTCATCCTCTTCGTCCACCCAAATCCCCTCGCCCGTCACCGGATCCCGAGCATATCTCCCACTGCTGCCCATCTCCCCCTGCTGTCCCTCCCCACCCCCTTCTCCCTGCATAGCCAAATCGCCACCCCCCGGTGCGGCAACGTGCGCGCTGGCCGAAGACATTTCCCGCCAAGAGCATCTCCTCGGAACAGACCTAATTGTAACAGCGGCAGCGCAGTCGAGTGGTAGCGACTGCCCTCCTTGAGGAGAAGGAGAGAAACGGGAAGGGGAAGGGGAAGGGCGTCTGGTGGCGAAAGCCGTAAACGGTGCGCAGCGACCGGGACCGGAGGCTGCTCGCGACCTGCTTGCCGCCGTTGCCCTTGGGGCAATCGTTGCCAGCACCGTTCGGAGCATCGTCTCCTTCGTTCTTCACACACTAAGGGTGTGGGCCTTCCTCTCGCTGTCTCTCTGCAGTCTGGCACCCTGCAGCCTGCTGCAGTGCCTGCTGCTGCTGCTGCTGCTGGGGTGTGCAGGGATTGCGCCGGGGGGGGTCCGCGAATGGTAAAATCAAGGGGTTGGTATACATCTGCGGTGCCGCTACGGGAGGTGCCTACCATCCACGCCGAGCAGCAGCTCGGAGCACAGCAACAAGTGTGTGTCAAGACCAGCCAGCCCCGTGTCATAGGCCCAGATCAAATTCGTGCCGTGCACGCATGAGTGGAATCATGAGTCGTGCGCTCACACTTGCTCTCTTTGCGAGCCAAGAGGTAAGGTCGTCTGCTTGCTGAACCCTGTACCTGCTGCGCGTGATGCACATGTTTCTAAACGGCCACTGCTGTGTACCTGGTAGCAGTAGCGCATGTACACTAGGGCTGCGGTCTACATCCTTCCATTGTTTGCTGGTGATATTGCGCGTTCCCCACCAACCGTCTGACCACCCGGCATTGAACGCGCAAGATACTGTATCAGATGAGCCCCGGAGGCTGTAAAGGTGTGCGCGAATTTGTGCCCATAGTGCCACAGCAGCGCTGCTTGACCTACACATACTCAACGTCAACGTGCGTGTGGGGAGCGTTGAAATGTCAAACGTTTTCCGTATTTTCTTCCACGATGCGTCTCAGCATGCATGCGCTCTTTTAGAATTCGGGTGACATCCACGGTTGACCAGCGGCCGCTGGTACCCTAAATCGGAAGAATTGTGGGTTCTCAGGAGACACTTGCTGGATACGGCGGTACTGGTGTATCTAGCAACAAGCGGCGGGGTTGCACCCCCCCTACAGTAGACCAAATTCAAAATCTTGATTGATTCACAATCCATGTTGTACCAACACAAAATGGTGCGTTTGGACACGTCTCGTCGAGGGCTTTCCGTAAGAAACATGGGGCTCTTTCCGCACCCTCTTCGTTGTGGAGCAATAAGTCGAGCTTGGAAAGTCGGTCCTCTGCGGTAGGGAGGGGGGCATCTCCTCGCCTCTTACGGTAACTGGTACATTCACAACTTGGGTACTACAGCAGTACATCGATATGCTATGAGATGTAATCTTTTACATATAGCCAAAGACCACTGAGGACAGCAGGTAGCAGCCAACACAACGGCAGTTTTTTGCCGGATTACAATTGGCTTGGGAGTACATCCCAGGGCCTTCGCTTTGGACCTTCGGCCACACAACGGCACCCCGTTTCTCATCTGATTCTCCTGTCCCTCTAGCACAGCAGTGCCTAGACTAGAAACCGCAGTTGACACATCAAGGAGACACGTCAAAAGGCTTTGAAGATTGATGGCTCGTGCTCTCCCATGCCGGGCATCACACGATAGCCAGCATGCCGCCTTTTTTCGCGAACAGGAACCAACGCCACGTGTTCATAGTCCCCCCGTTGAAATCACAGCAGGACCAGAGTACCTTCGTCGCTTATGAAGTACGGCAGTGTGCTGGTATCAACACGAAACACTAACTACTGCTGCTACATTCGCGTGTTGACCCTACGGGTTCCGCCGCGCACCCAGGCTAGAGCAGGCACGTCATCTAGGAGTGTAGCTCGTGCCTTCTTCGGCTCCCGCGCATCAAGCAGCGGCAGCAGCAGCAGCGGACGCCCCGCCTTCATTTCGACCGGTGCTCCGGCAGCAGTCCTACACGGCAGGCGAGGAGCGGGTAGCGCTGCTGCTCCCGTTTCTGCAGCTGACCGCGCGGCTTCGAGGGTCTCGGTGTCGTTTGGCGCCAACAGCTCGCCGGCCTTGTCGACGAGGGGGGGCGGGGTCGTGGCGATGATGTCTACGAGTGGGTGAGATGTACACGGTACTCGTGATGCCTGCCTTTGCGTACTGTACGCAACTCTTGTGTGTTTGGTGTGGCAATAGAAAATTACTAGTTAACTTGCGATGGATCTTCTGGAGGGTGTTACGGGCTGGTCAATTGCCATTGTGGGGCGACGGCTTGTGATTGGTATTGATGATACGGGATACTTTGTCTGTGTGTTTGTATTATAGTCCATCTCCGTCAGCCAGCAGTCATCGGAGGTTTTCCAGGTGCCGTCCGTTTTTCGTTGAATCTGAGAGTGTTTTCGATTGCGGCAACAGCAGCCAGTGCCGTGGCTCGTCAGTAGGATTGATTTATCTAGACTACAAGCACACGTCTCATGCATCGATTTTGTTTCTGGCGCGATCTGGTGCATGACGCACAGCCGTGAAGCCTTGTTGCATGGCTGCCGCGACAGGCATGAAAGTCGTTTAAGATCGCCCACCAGTTGCTGTGCGGTGAACCACAATGTAGAGGTTGCAGTTCCTTCGTAAACAGTAGACCATCAATGGCGTGCCGAAAAAATGTTGGGGGAAAAGTCATTGGAAGACCTTGGACTACTTGCCATGTCACGAACGAGGTGCGCCATGAAATCGAAAGCTACTGAGGACATTATTTATGGGATACAAGGTCTCCCTTCGGGCCGTGAGTGTCTACCCTCCCTCAGGCGACGCAAGACCACATTCGCATTGCCCGAAGAGGGACTGTGTATCTTACAACGCTTGTATTCCCGCACAAAACATCGCGCACGTTGTTGTTCTACATTGGAGCCAGCTCGAGCGGACAATATTTTGGCAGCGAAAACTCAGACTTCCATGATGTCTTTGATTGATGATGGCAGGTTTCCGATGAGAACCAAACTTGAAGCCGAAACAACACCACAAATGGGACATGTTTAACACTGTGGCTGGATTCATGCTCTCAGACTTGTCTACACTTGGCCCGCTGCGAAGTGTAGTAAACGTGGGTACTGCTGTTGGACAATGCAATGACACGAAGAGTCACAGCCATGAATCATCGAATTAGTGAATGAATGAACGAATGAAAGTGGAGAAGCAAGAGGCAAATGTTTCAAACCGTCGCATTTGATGGGTTTGATAGGTTTCAGAAATGGTTCGCCAGGCTTTGTCAGCGCGGAACGCGTCCCCGGGGTTTTGAGCCAGTTTTCGCAACTTTGGCCGTCAACCACACGCGCCACGGAGGCCTACCGAGCTCCGGGCACGGGCGTTAATGTACCAACGAGCCTCCTGCGTGCCCCTGAGAAAGAACCGCGAGAAAAGACTCGCTGCCGCGAGAGAAAGAAACGCCGAAGCATGAAAAGTGACAAAATCTTTTATGTACATGTGCATCCCCGCCCCTATTCCCCCCCCCCAATCCTGACTCCGCCCGTGTTGAGGTTTCAAATGTCGAACGGAAGGGTAGTGCTCTAGAGCCATGCATGATAGTGAGCAAGCCCCCTCCCCTTGGTGTTGCGGTGCAGCGCGGCGACGCCCGTGCCGCCTTTGTCAGTCGGCGACATGTGCTACACGGCGGAGAGCAAGGCCTCGGTGTCCGTGTCACCCGTGAGCAAGGCCGACGCCTGGGAAGGGGACATGCTGGTGCTGCTGGCGTTCCAGCAGGAAGACAAGGAGGCTTTCGCGGTGCTCGCGGGGGACGGGGCCGCGGCGGCGGATAAGGGGCTGGAGGGGGCGGCGGCGGACATGATCTCTTCGCAGGAGTTCAAGGTGTGTGAAAGAGGGGAAGGTGATGGGGGTGGGAGGGGAGGGATGCCGCGCCTGTCTTGTCTCGTGTCAACAGGAAGCTATGATAGCTCTCAGCATCTTTTTCAAGACGATACCGCGTGGGGTGTCGTCACCAATTCCCTTTGGGGAGAAGTTAGCAGTCAACACGTTCCGAAATTGGTCCAGTATTGTTTGCAATCCCTGTACTCACCTGGAGTAGCACTACAGCACATACCTCGTGGTATCGTTGTTACGCTTCGCTTGCGTGCACGCCTCCCTGAGAGTAAAGGCAACTTAAGGATATAGTTTCGACAATCAGTTTCCAAGCAGGCGCCTGCTGGATAGGCCAAGTGCGGCTGGGCAGCGGCCAGTGGTTTACGATAAATCGACTGTGTCGTCTTGAATAGGTTCTTCCATATTCAAAACTCAGTGGTCGAAACGAAACTGTTTACCACTACCACCAAAACACGAACAACACCAAAACACCAAAACAGGGGGAGAAGAAGGGTTCCGTTTCTGCGATGCTGGGGTCCAAGAGCGGCGTGAAGCGTGTCGCGGTGATAGGCCTCGGCAAGAAGGATGACTCCTCACTCACACCGGCGTCACTGGAAGCGATCGGCACACAGGTGCACATAGCAAGACGGTGATATTGTAGTGATGGTGGAACATGGACCAATCTCATGTGCCGCTTTTGTTCGAAATAACACGGTTAGTGTGGATACTGCTGCGGTGTGTGTGTGTCTTGACTTGTGTTGGTTATTTTCTAATTTTCAGTTTGGGGGACGCAATGTATGTAGACAGCCAACATTGGAGTTGCGCGAGTGCGGCGTCAACTATGTTTATCTCGGAAAACGCTCTCTGGATCGGCAGTCTGGCATATTTTCCATGCCGTGCCCTGTTGATTCCAAGCCTGTTATTTTGCTTGGTGCTCTGGTCGTTGCAGTCCGCTGGCACGTATGGCGTGTACATGTATGTGTGCTTCTAGCGCATGCCTCTGATTCCCCCCCTGCTGTCGTTATTCTACTGCTGTTGTTGTTGTCCCACACTGTTTTGCCCCACCGGAATGCTTGCTTGCTGTCGCTGGCAACACGATCCAACACGCAAAAGCTGGCAGCGTTGGCGAAGTCGTCCAAGTGCAAGAGCATGGCGGTCGTCCTGCCTGAAGGGTGCGGGGAAGGCTCCACGCAGACTCTGACACAGGTGTGAGCCTTGGTACGAATTTAGCGTCGTGTACTCGCCAGACATACCTACAAGTACGAATGTTGAAAAACCACCTCTATAATAGCAGCCAAATTGACCTATCTCCGCCTCCTCGCCCTATCTCTCTCTCTTCTCCCTCTGTCTATTTATCTCCCTCCTTTCCCTCCCCCCCCACCTGTCTCTCCCGTTCTCTGGGCAGGGGGCACTGATTGGCATGTATGCCGACCAGAGGTACAAGACCCGAAAGGAGGACAAGAAGGACCTTCCTCTGCAATCTATCGACATCATCGGGGGAGAGGTACACTATTCAACTGAATATCTTTATTTGTCTATGTTTAGAGGTCAACCAACGCGCACGTCAAAGTCAACATGAACGTCTTGTGAGACGAGGGCCTGGTGGTTGACCATTTGTTCACGAGTTCCGAGCCTCAGCGTACCGAACGTATGCTTCCTTCGTACCCTATTTGGTTGACGTGTTCTCTTGTGAAGTTCTGAATTCTTTATCGCGTAAGACGGAGGTCGAAACAACAATGACAATTCTGCCGCTGCTGAGAAACTGTGGTGGGTATTCCGCCCTTGGAGTGGCCCAATCAGTGTTAGTATTAGTATTACTTAGTATTAGTAGGCAATGCCGTATGCTAGGGTAGGGGTTTCCCTGGAGGAGGTACGGCTGTTTACCGTAGGGTGGTTCAGGAAACAACACCACTACTTCTAGTTTTTTGTGGTGCCGATCGTGTGGGGTTTGTGGCTCCTTTTGTTTGTTGCTGTGGCATGCATCAACGTTGTAGTGAGAAGGCTTGTGGGTGTTGGGAGTGATAGCGCAGCTCGCCTGTTGCTGTTTAGGCTTTTGCGTGTTTACGGCATTGGCGGGTGTCTGTCTTGACTGCTGCCATCAAATCAGGAGTCGGCGGGTTTGGACGCAGCAAAGGCGGTGGCATCAGGGGTCAGCCTCTGCCGGGACCTCGTTAACTCCCCTCCCAACATGCTCACCCCGGGGGCTCTCGCTGACGCAGCCGCTAAGATTGCTGAGGACCACGGGTTGGAATGCGAGATTCTAGAGGTGAGATGAAAGGGCAAATGCATGCATACACAGGCACTGCTGGGGCGCTAATGTACACCCGGAATGTACAAACGATTTTGGAGGGAAGAATGCACTTCTTTTTTTGTGCATGACTGGAAATGGTGATCGTGAGAGTATCCGCCAGTTTTTTTTTTTTTTTTTGGCTGCGGACTTGGTGCGGTGGCGGTGTTGTCTGTGTGCAAGGGGAGCAAGAGCAAGCATATTTGCCCCCTTTGAGTGTGATTCTCTTGTAGTGTAATGTAGTGTAGTCTGGCTGCTGCACCAGTGACATGAATTTTCCCACCCGATGGATGCTTACACGCGGTGGCGCCAGTCATTGCCATTGCTAGACAACGTACGTGTATTTGTCCCTTACAATACCACTCTGTTTTGTCAGTCAAGTTGCCTTGAGCGACTAGTTTTGTGCTTCGATGTGTCAGACTCTTCGCATGATATCCGCTCTTTTCCTCCTGTGAACGTGATGGCTGTGAGATTGTCGTTGTCTAGTCTGCTAACGAACTACTCCGGCATGCCTGGCGAGCGTAACGATCCGCTGAATGTGTCGCTTGTCTCTGATGATACAGTTTACGACCATACACGTACCCGTTACCTGTGGTTGTACTTCCGGTTTGGGATTATGCTAAATACTGCGATTTGATGCCCCGCAGTTTCGCCTCTGACATTATTTAGTGGCAAATAAGGATGGTGATGACGTCACTGTTAGGTACTCAACGACGGCGGGGATGACGTGGATGACAACCGACAGCAGTATGGCGAACTTCACGATGATATCAATGATTTATGCTCAACAATGATGGTTACTGTTTGTGCAGGAGGAGGAGATTGTGGCCCTCGGCATGGGAGCCTACATGGGAGTGGCGCAGGGGGCGGTGTTCCCCCCCAAGTTCATCCACCTCACCTACAAGTGAGATCTGAGAGCCCATCACGTTTGCATACACGTGAGGGATAAAGGCGTCACTCAGAGGAGACAGAGAACCTACAGGAGAGGAAGTAGAATGTGGCGCTCCCTTGATTGTTGTAGCAGAAGCAAGTCGGTTAATGTTGTAGCATCGGCGATTGAGTCTTGGGCCAGAGGAAGCTCGGATGAGCAGCCGTGAACAATATCAATGCTCCCTTCGTTGTTTGTCCGGTATACTTTTGACACCCACAACAGGAGAGGCACGTGTACTGTACGGCGAGAGAGTACGCCTTAACCTTGATAGGCGCTGTTCTGCTGTACAATCGCATGTTGTGCTGGTACGTTTGCCTGGCAACCCCATCTGTTAGACGTTGGTTGACGATGACTTGGGATGATGGGTTGATATACTTTAGTGTAGTCGGCGTACTTGATTATCTTGATTATCTTAAAGTGCTTGCCCTTGTTTGTCCACCTCGTGTTGAAATCCATCTGTTGGCACTGTGTCGCTTGTGCAGACGGTCTGACGTTTCTCAATGGCTGTTGTTGATGTGATGGGTGTCGGTGTGGATGATGGAGCCAGGCCATCGGGGACTCCAAAGAAGAAAGTCGCACTCATCGGCAAGGGGCTAACGTTCGACTCGGGAGGGTACAACATCAAGGTATGCATACATATGTTTGTTGTGCTAGCCTTACCTTGCTGTCATTCTGGAGTCTGAAGGACGGACTACTTGTTCTCCACTCTAGTTCGCTGTTTAGCAAACGTTAACAGTCGTGTTCGTGTTCGTTGGTCCCTCGGGCGTTACGAGCAGTCTGTGTCTCTGTAAGTAAGTCGGCGAAGGCGTGTACACGGTGGTCGAGGTAACGAGGTCAGCCTTGCACCGTCACGAACACAGGGTTATATTTGATTTTTTAAGGTATCAGTATGATGTATTATTATAGTTCTTCACCGCTTTGAGGGAGATAACCCCCCCCCCGCTCACAAGCGTATGGATGCCGATGCATTCAACGGTAAGGGTTGACGCTGGTTTTGTCACGGCCCCATGTATTTGATGTTCAAAGAGAGAGAGGCAGAGACGTGAGGAGAATAGACAGGGGGGTAACGTGTGAGAGGAAGAGGAAGAGAGACGGGCGGACCCACAGAGAGAGGGCCCATCCTGACACAACCTTCCTCGCCCACCGTAAATAAACTCAAGGGGCATCAACCCTGACTTTTCTCCTCACTCCCTCTCCACCTCACCTCTTGTGTTGTAATGTAATGTAACCCTTGTTGAAACGTGCACCCACCTCGCGTCCGCCCCGTGGGGCCTGTCTTTTTGTCTATTGTGTGCTGCAGGCTGGGGCTGGGTCGATGATCGAGCTGATGAAGTTCGACATGGGAGGGTCTGCATGCACCCTTGGTGCCGCCAAGGTATTAAACATTAAACTACATGTACGGTATACATCATCACCAACAATGGCAGGCAGAATCATATGCATAAAGCGGTCAGAATCAATATACTTTGGGCTAGGACGAAGTTGAAGTTGAGGACGGAGATCAAAAGCGTGACTAGGGTTGCAAAGGTCGGCATGGGGGATGGGATCAGCGTGAAGCCTCGTCGGCGTCAAATTTTACACGAAACACAACACATTGTGTTTTGTCCATCGATGTCTTCTTTGGTGTCGATGACATGGGTCAGTAAAGGGGTCACGGAAAAGGAGGTTATACATTTTGGACGTATACGCGGGATTGATGTTCGAGTGTTGGCGGGGGAAGACGCAGCGTAAGATGTACAAGTGTAACTGTCGGCGGGAGAGGCGCGCGACTCCGCACACCGTGGTAAGAAATACACACAAAAAATTGTAAAGCCTTTGCTTTTGATGGGCTGATCGTTTCCTTCTTGTGCTCACATCACATCCATTTACTCCGCCCATCTGTGAGCAAAAAGAAAAAGGCTTCGGCGTCCTTTCGCCAAGGGTGGGCGGGAAAATGACTTGGGCATCGCAGGCTTCGGTCACTGCCTGCAGCCTCGCCGACACTTGTGCTGTGATGATCCTGATGATGCTCAGGAGCTCGTCGTCACATGACATCCTAATGGAACCGCACGTGTTCGTATCGTATCGTATCGTATCGTATCGTACAAGTAGGCCAAGAGACGGTGTTCTCGACGTACCCAACGTTCCCTCCTGTCCAGTATTTATAACAGTACGTAACGGTGCTTTGCTTTGACGCCGTACACCCGTGGTATCGTCCGTGTTTGCCTGGTATCGACAGGCGATTGGTCAGCTCAAGCCGGACGGGGTGGAGGCCCACTTCATCGTTGCCGCTTGTGAGAACATGGTGTCGGAGAAGGCCATGCGTCCCGGTGACATCCTTACCGCTTCCAACGGGAAGACCATCGAGGTGAGGTAAATCTAGTGTGCCAGCCAACTGAACAAACCACTGCAAATAATCGATGCTGCTGGGAAATCGTCGTCCGTGATGATTTTTCGGGATGTGGCATGCAGTCTGGCTGTGGTGAACGAAATGCACTCGATCTTGTCTCACCACGACCAAAAGTGCGCCAAGAGGGGTGTTTGGGTTACCGTTTCCACACGTTTGGTTCTCGCCCTTTCTTTGTGTCTTTGATTCACTAGCTTGCGTTGAGGCGCACTGCACCTGTGATATGTTTGTACGTGAGCTGGAGCCTATCGGGTAGTGGTGCCCAGAGCCCATGGGTGCTGGTGTTGCTGCCTTAACAGCGCGGCCCAAGCCCTTGTTGAGCGTTGATGATGACCAAAGCTGCTGTTGGCGTTGGTGTCCCTTTCTTCACGGGCCGTGTGCCGTACGTGGTTGCGTTGGTTCTAAACCAGGTGCTCAACACTGATGCCGAGGGGCGACTGACACTAGCCGACGCACTAGTCTTCGCCGAAAAGCTGGGGGTGGACGCCATCATCGACAGCGCTACGCTCACGGGTGCCTGTCTGGTGAGCCCACGCTCGCATCACTCGCATCACTCACATCACTCGCATCACTCGCATCACTCGCCTCCAATGACGAAGGCATCGACCATCGAGAGAGGGGGGGCAGAGACGGAGGTTGGGGGGTTGGGGGGGCGAATTCCCACTGTTGGTTTGGCTCAAACATCCTTTCCAGTCGGCACGATTAATATTGTTTTTGCCGTAGTTACTGTGATTTAGAAGTCAAAGGCAAATGCAGTGTGAAAGGGGGCGGCGTCGGTGTGTCAAGATGTCGTGGACACCAGCTAATGCGATGGCAATGCCCCTAGGTGTATTGTGGTGTGTTGAACCTGAGCTTTACAACCTGCCCGGGGTCTACGGCTGTACTATTTTGCACTACCCTTTAGGCAACATATAATAGCTGAGATGCTCGAGGCTGTCAAAATGAACCAAAGCGTGCAGCTCTTGATAGGTACAGCAGTTGAGCGGTGGCTGGTCTTCATTCCTAACACGACACATGTTTGTACGGTGGTGGTTGACTTGACTAATGAATACAGCACGAGAGTCAAAACCACTCAAGGATAATCCAACTGATCCGCATTGGGCATTATTTCGTTGCCTCACTCAGAGGTGTCCCACCCTCTCTCTCTCGCTCCCTCTCTCTCCCCTCTGTCTCTCGCCTCCCCCCTCTCGCTCCCTGTGTCTCTCTTTGTCACTCTCACCCCATCCCTCGTGACAGATTGCTCTGGGGACTGACTATGCGGGTATGTGGAGCTCCGACGAGACCCTTGCGAAGGAACTCACCGATGTAAGATGAATTACGACATGGATGTGACGTCACATGTCGTCTTTGCTTTTTTATTCTGGCAGTTTCACGTCCGCCGCATGGCATACTTCGTGCAAGAGGCAATAGGCTAGAGCATTCCAGTTCGTCGTGCACATACATGCGTGTTTTGCGACGCGAAGGATGGTTGTCACCCGTATTGCGCTCCCCTGCTGCAGCTATTGCTTGCGGCCCTTTGAGTTGATTGGGCCATGTTGTTTGCTTGACCGTTTTTGCGGTAGCCGCTATTTCTCCTACAGCGTCCCGTCCTTCTGCCCGTGAAGATGTGACCAATAGATAAGCATCTCCCCGCTTCTTACCGGCTACAATCATATCGCGCGTGCGTTCGTTGTTTCACGAAGCAATGTTGTAATGCGAGCCATTGCTCCACACACCACCCGCAGGCTCACATCACTGCTCACATCACTAATTACGTTGTAACTTGCCTACCTTACCGTGTCGTTTGTGACGTCTCGGTGCAAGGTCGGCGCGGAGACTGGTGAGAAGCTGTGGCGCATGCCTTTGGCACCTGAGTACGGCGACCAGGTCAAGTCGAAGATTGCCGACCTTAAGAACGTCGGTGCACGCCCGGGATCGTCCATCACAGCCGCACTCTTCCTCAAGGAGTTTGTAGAGAAGGTGAAGTGGGGTTATGCCATCAAGCCTAGAAGGGGCCAGGCGAGAATGGGCAGGACGCTGGTAGTGTCCATATAGGCTCAGGTTCTGACGTCGTTGTCGGCGTACGACAAGGAGGTTGAGGTGCTCATTTTGTTTTTTTCCCGTCGTTTCGGTTGTACAGTACGCATAGACTGGACGGTTGACGGGATACGGATTAGACTAACGTTTAGGCGTCGTGCATCTTTTCGTTGCACGATTTCTTCATCTACCGTAGTTTTTGTGTGCACAGCACCACCTTACCACCTTCGACCTTCGACTGCATGCCTGGACGAGTCGTTGCAATCATTCATCTTACCGATGTTTACCCCATACAGTATGCCATTTCTTTTTTATGTCGAAAGCTAGCCAGCGGCTGTGCGAGGTCAAAATGCTACCTTTGAAGGAAGGTTCTTCCCTACCCTCAACGAATCCCCCCCCCCCGGGCCCACGCATTGTTTTGTTTTGTCACCTCTTGCCAAGACTCCGTGGGCGCACCTCGACATCGCCGGGCCAGTGTGGAAAGACGAAGCGGGAGGCGCCACTGGATACGGCGTAAGGTTACTCACACGCTGGGTGCAGAAGAAGGGGGAGTAGAAGGCTGCCATTGTAGCAAGTACCCCGTGCAGGGTGGGGGGGGGCGCGGGGGGCGGCCTTGCTGCTCAGCTTGGCCCAGCGTTGGACGGAGATAATATTTGGTTAAGTCTAGAGAAATAATTGAAATCGAAACACAGTTCATTTGGTTGATGGTTCTCGTCTTGGAGTGAAAGTTGTTGATGGAGGGAGGCTCGCATACAACGCCAGGTGCGATGTGCGATGTATCTCTCTGAGGTGCCGGCCCTCCAAATCCAGCCGATGCTGACGCTGTGTGTGCGGCGCCGTACAGTACATCGACTGCTAGACAGATGTGGCGGTTGGATGAATGGCGTTACGGAGGAACAACAACCAAAGGATTGGTGCAATGTCTTGGGCGAGACTGTTGCATGTTGCGTGCATCTAAACACTTGTGCCTTTGGGTCTTACAGTAAAAAATGTCGAGAGAAAGCCAGCCACAAGGGAAACATGCGCACACAGGACAAACCGTGAGTTAGCTCAACTATTCAACCCTACTGATTACCCTCGCGAAAACATCCCCAGACCACTCGGGCTAACATACGCCGATCGCCCATGTCTACAGATCACCTCGGGCAAACATGCATCCATCACCGATGTCCTACGCAGATCATCATTGAGCAAACAACACAGATCACCCATGGCCTACCCAACACAACGAACGGAAGTACCCTTCAACAGAGCTAAATTTGAATGATCTATGGTTCTGATCTGTCCTACGGAAGCAAGGCAAGCCTGAAAGCCCTAAATGGCGTGTCGTACAATGGTGGGCACGAATGACTGCGACACCGCTGTCCTCCAGGCAAGAGCCTGCCTGCCACGGCGTGCCATTGGCCAAGCTGCCACATGTCGGCCATAGACGGTCTGGCACAACCGCATGACCAACCTTGTACTCGCATTTTGCCCTTCCCCTGTTGTATGGTACTGCAAGTCAAAAAATAATCTACAAAAAAAAATCAAGACGTTCGAGGATTCCTGCATGCCAAAACTGGCCTGTTGACTCCTTGCTGTGTCGTAAACTTCCTCCGAACATCTTTCTCCTCTACTGTACACAATTCTCTTCCCCCTGGTGGCGTCCACTACAAAGAGCGCCTGACCAAAGGCGGGAGCGTTCTCGATCAACCGACGAAACAACGCTAGTAATAGTAATATGGCCCTCTGCAAGAAGCAGTCTCATTAATTGAAATTTGCCCGACTGAAACTACGGTCTCAATGTCCCTTCGAATTCGAACACCCCAGGTACCCTACAACTCTCCACATGATTGTGACACCAAATTTCCCTTCTCAATTCTGATGTCAATGTAATTTTGTCGGTGGTAATTTTGAGCTTCATCTTGATCCTCTCTCAACCAAGCGACCCTTCTCACTCAACAATAGCCTACAATACGACAGGAAAGTTGATTTTGGACTGCGTCAGGCTTCTTTCGTTGTTCTTTCGCATAGAAATCTGAGAACCCTGAAACGAAAGCACCGGATTTCTCACTCGCCCTCCACTGCTACCGCCACCGCCGCTCCCACCACCCTTGGCGATCCAGCCGTGCTCGTTCCCTTGGGCTCTCACAACCTTGCGAGCCTTCTTGCTGCCAGATGGTGCCGAGCGAGCCCGCGCCCCTTGCGCGGAACCCGGGATCGGGCTCGATGACGTGTTGTTGCCCATCCTGCTGTGGCTGGACGATCCCCTTCGCCTCCGACCACCCTCGCGAACGACACGCCCTTTCCCTTTTGTCCCGCCCCCGTTGGTACGTCGCGTTCCTTCCCCTTCCCCGCCCCCTTCCCTGCGGCGAGAAAGAGAAGAAGAAGATAACAGCCGCCGGGAGGATGAAGATGGCTTTCGACCCTCGCCCTCGCTGCCGTCAAAGTCGGAGTTCGACAAGCCGCCGCAGGATTCCGATCCAGACGACTCAATCTCCTCTTCGCGTCGTTGCCTCGAGGGGGAGTCGTCGCCATACGGGAAGGCTGCGGCCCCACCCCCTGGAGAGCACCTACTGCCTTTCCCCTTCTTGTTGCTGTGTCGGGGGAGGGGGTATGGGGGCGATTCATCGGAGCCCCCGCCGTTTTTGTGCTCGCGGGGACGGGGGATGGGTGAACGGGAGTTGTTCCGTTCGTGGCCCGTGATGTTGGCCTCGCTTTCGTCAAACTCCTCCTCTTCCTCTTCCTCGGAAGAAGACGGCAGCAGCACCGAATCACGAGCTTCGCACAGGCGGGGTTTGGATCCGGTGGAAATGTCGCGGGGGCAAGGAGAAGAGAGTAAGAAAACGCAGGAGAGGTTGTGTTCATAGGGAGACACATGCGAGGAAGCAGGCGAGGGGGGTAAGAAGATCAACCTCGGAAAATTGGGGGTCGTGGGTAGACATGGCCGTGCAGCTTTCATGGAAAGGATAAGGTTGGTTGACGCACCAGGCACGCACGTTTTGACATTTCCGTACAGAAAATGCAGAGAGTGCAGTGATGAAAGAACAGGGTCCGAAAACAGACACACACAATCAACCGCGTAACACGCGCAATCCCACTTCTTCTACCAACGCCTCGATCGGCTGAGTTGTACCGCGAATTGCTTGCCATGGAATCTCGCCACCCAAAACGCCACCAAATAACCTTACCAAGACCGATCGTTACCGTTCACTGCTCGTCGGGAAAGCGTCACAGTTTTCTATTCGTGTGTGTGTGCGTGGGGGCACAGCTGCGTATTACCACAAGAAGGAGGTTTATGAACTCGCCTTGATCGACACCCCTTCGCCAACGCGAAAGTTGCCTCCGCCCCCGGGGGTACGAAAAGTAAGCCGTTTGAGACAATCCCATGCTATTGGTAAGTACCACCATGGCATCATGTATCACGTGGGACGGTACCTTTGACCCGCTCCACCGTTCTTACCAGACAAGCATGGCAATCATGGCAAGTATCACCACACCAAGCCACGAATACCACCGGGTGGAACTACAGCAGTAGTGCCTTTCCCGTGTCTCTCGACTCACCCCTACTTCCAGCACGGGAGCTCGACGCTGGCTCCGTGCTTCTCGGCTGGATTCTCCACCTTCTTTGCCCCGTCGTCGGCTCCTCGTCCTCGTATAAGGGTGCCTTACCGATACTACTTGTGTTGATGCTGCTGCCGCTAGTTGCCGTTGTTTTCGCGTTCGGTCTCCTGTAAGAAGGAATCCGCATCTCCTCTTCGGGGTCCTCTGGCGCCGTCTCGGGAACTGTCCTTCGAGCCGCACGACTTGGCTGATTGAAGTTGGCGAAATGATCGTCGCCGCTCTGCAGGCTACATGTAACGGTGTCATCGCCTCCCTCGGCGGTCATGTCCACCGTCGCGTTCCTTGTCCCCTTTGCCCGACTCCTGCCGCCATCCTTGTCCCTACTAGTGTCAACAATACCACCGACGCTCTTGGTCTTGAAGCCAGTCTTGGGGAATAGGCTCTTCCACCGTTTTTCTATGCCCCAGTGCTCTGGGCCGTCGAAGCGTGTGTCTTCTTGCCAATTGTCGGGCTGGAGACAAGGAGAACAGCGGCAACAGATGAGAGGCCGACTATTGTACCTCTGTGTAGCTGTACCTACACTTTTTAACGTATTGTACAAGCTTCCATGGAAGCCCATAACAGCTTCTATGGAAGTGTAGCATAATACTGTAGTAGTAGTGGGTCTTCGTGCGGAGCGTGGACGGAACGGACGGTTGGATTTACCGGCAGTGACGTCGTCATGTTCGATCCTCGCGAGATGGAGAAAAAATAAAATTGTTCCCGCACTACTGTAGTGAGTCACCGGGGGGGGGCACGTCATGCCCCCCTGCCTACATAGTATGTCATGGAGTCCACTGTGCTTTGCCGGTAGGGCGAGCAGGCGGTCCTCCTTCGAATCCTAATCTTAATCTTAGGTCGTGATAAACACACCATCTCTCTCTTTAGCGGCCGCAACAAGCGTAGCATGCAGCAGGTGTGCACCGATTCCACGGGCAACGAAATGAGGGCATTCCGGATTGTTGGAGGAAGAGGAGAAGGAAGACGCAAACTGGTGGAAGCGGGGGCAATATCTTGACTCCACTAGTATACAATGTACTGCTGTTGAGAGACACGATTCGGATGCGACAGGCAATTTGTTGTGCAGAACCCTCAGCCAGTTGAGCTAAAGTATCAAACCATAGGAAAGACGCGTCATCTCCAACTGACATGGAAATACTCTACACTTCTTGCATCTAAATGAGTTGTTGTCATCGCGTGGAATGCATGCGTCGTTTCCGGAACAAAAGGCGGGTAGACTACGCAAATACGCACACAAGCGAGCGGTAAAATACCCAGTCCGAGTCCTACCTCGCGCTACAGTATAGATAGATTTTGGGCGTGCATCACGCCAAAGTGCATGGAAGCGGCGGTCATGCGTCGGAGATCTCCATGTCTAGAGGCACCATAGAGTATAGTAGAGAAATCTACATGTAGCGTCGATCATAGTGTTTACAACGATGTACTGCGGTAGTCATAATTACTGCTGCGAGTCTCTCGACGTGGTCCTGCGTTGACACAAGTGGCACCAATTTCAAATTTGAAAATCCACCCAAACGTCCACGCAGCAGCAGAGGACACAAGTGTACTAATTACTGTAAGAGAATCTGGTCTTGACAAAAAGCTGTACCGTCGGGAACCTACAACACAACGACATACATGGGTTTGAACTGCGTCATGACGCTCATGTATTCCATGAGTCTGCGTTCGAGCGCATCGTGCACCAGAGCAGCACCTTCAGACACTGCTGCTGCTGTCCCACCAGCTACAAGCTTGAAATCTCAATCAACCAATCAACAACGGAAACGGTTCAAAGCCCACCTACAGACGGAAGGTTAGTGCTACTCACCAGCTTGTGTCGACGCATGGTGTCCGCAAGTTACACACGAGATGATATGGTCTGGGTGGCCGGTGCTCGGTGTACCCGTTCGTGCCTTCGTGCCGCCTTTATCTATTGTGGGTTTGTAGAGAGAAGAGTTCGGACGGCGTTTTCATGTGTACGTTTTCCGGGGATCGGGTGTCGTATATTTTTCCGGTGGATGTGCTCTCTCTCTCTCTCTCTCTCTCTCTCTCTCTCTCTCTCTCTCTCTCTCTCTCTCTCTCTCTCTCTCTGTGCTCTCTTCCACCGGCCCCCATCCGGACGTTGAGAGGAACACGAGAGGTATACATGTGTTGTGACAATTGTATAAGCAAAAAGACTGCTCCCATGTATGCATATGTTGCTGTATTTACTACCTATTATATCATAGCTGCCCTACATATGGGACGCCACCATTCATTATAATATCCGGCCACGGGCTGATACGTCAATGAATGGTGTATAGGCTGGCGCCAGAAAAACTGGGCCGGACACACAAACCATCACCACACACGGCGTTCTGTTTCTAGCAGTAGACTACAGTACAAATGTATTCACATAGTACACTATATCTGTAGATGCAAAACAGCAGAACTACGGTCTACACATGTCGTTTTCAACCTGCATCACCACTAGATCTATTTTTTGTGGTGGGGTCAAGATATAGACAGACAGGTGGCAGGGGCGCACCTACAGAGAGACGGACAGGTTCACCCGTGGGAGCCACCCCAGGGGCAACGAACACGCCACCAGTGACTTTCTTCGGGGTTTTGAGGGGACGAACATGTGTACAGCCATACTTTCCACTCAGCAGGGATCATCTGTCACGGCACGTACAGTAGACCCCACCCAAGGAACATGCACTATAAATAGACAAAGGTATGTCGGCACCGCGGGCGTGTTTTTAAGGTTGTAAGCGAAGCGGTCCGAAACAACCCGCGGTCCCCTAGGCACCACTTTGGACGTACGTTTGGCGTCGCATGGTAATGCGTGTGTACAATGGTACTGGAACACTTCGAAGTAGTACCCACCGCCGGTGACCCCGACAACAGCAGCGAATACCAAGGATTTTCTGTCACCCGGAAATACCTTGAACAGATTGAGCCAATCGGAAAGTGCGGGCAACTTCTCTCGCTGCTTTCATCTTCTCCATTGCCTTCGAGAACCGAGAAAACACGGAGGAGAAAAGAAGCAATAAGTCTGCCCACCCACCCACCCAACCCTTCACAGTACCCATGACAGAAGAAGTGGAACCACTCCGGAAGGAGAGATGCTCCGAAGAGACGTCGCACAAACATCAAACCTCAGGCGTCCACACCTCGAGCAACAAGAACAGTCTACACGTACTACGGGAAATGTCTTAAGGGGGTGCTGAATATCAACCGATCAATTAACACTCCAAGCCGAGGATAAACCAACAGGAATCAAGCGCACGACTACCGAAGAAGATATAATGTAGAAGCCCCGCATACCGGCTGCAGCAAAACAATATCATCAACCGACACACCAAGCAGGACGCTATGCTAAATAGGGCCATCAAGGACAAACAACGCTCAAGGGGTCACACACACCTCGCCCGTAAGGAAACAAACGGAAAATTACAGCCAGCAGTACTACATACACGAACGTGCTTCGTCGGATATCCTCGGGGTTTCCACAAACCAAAGTCGGAAAGGAAAGGAAAGGAAAGGAAAGGAAAGGAAAGTTGACTGCCGGAATGGCAGGCACTTCGCAGCTCCCAAGATCGCTGTAGGCATGTATGTCCTCATGCAGACCCAAAAACGACTAAACACGAAAGCATATGCGCGGGCTATGAGTCCTTCCCCTCTAAATCGGACAGCAACACACATCCGAACTAATCACACTACTTGACGAGGACGTACATATAGTACGCCGTCGATCCCTTACTCTCTCCGAGCTCCTTGAAGATAGAGCGAGACCATGGCCCACGCCCCGAGCTGCTGCCGCATTCCGTGAGCAGTTCCAAGCGCGCCTCGGGGTCCTCCGCCGAAATCTGGACGTACACGCCTCCCTTGCGGAGAACCCGATGCACCTCAGACACCATAGCTAGGGCGTCCTCAGCGCTTCGACACAGGAGGGCGTCCAGCGTCCCCTTGTCCACGACCGCATCGAAGCGGCCGGCCGGAAAATCAAGGTTGAGAACATCCCCCTCGCGACACTCGTAGTTGCCGAGAGTCGCGTGGCGCTTCCTCATTAGCCTCACGGCCGTGGGGCTGGAGTCGATGTCCGTCACGTGAAGCGACGACAGGGCTGGTTCCTCCGCTAGCTTGGGGCCCACTTCGCTGGTTCCACAACCAACGTGGAGAAGTCTGTGGCTTTCTCTTGGAGAGCGGGGTTGGGGGGGACCGGAGAAAGACGGCCTGTAAAAAGATCACTGTGGTGCGTTATAGTAGACGTCCTTGGGGGCGGGGGGGGGGGGGGGGCTGAGGGGAACGAATGTTGCCTGGTCTGGTAATACATGAAGGGGTCCATACAAGACGTTTGGCCAAAATTCGTGACGGGAATGAGAGATCATGGCACACTGGCTTCGAGTTCAGTCTGACTGGCCATATGCAGCTGTTATTGGGAGGAGGTGCGTGAGGAATCAATCCTGTGTATGCGTGTCGCGTTTTCTCTCACTATCCGTACACACACAAGCGATGCACGCCGCTGGACGCAAGCACCAGATACATTCGTCCCTTCGCTATGCCAACGGTACGAGAACGGGAGGTAGATACTGTACGTGAGCTTTTCAGCGGTCTCTCTATTTCCAAGTAGTCCTAGTCCGTGGGCAGGATCGTTACCGATCCGTCGTAAGGATGCCCCCCTCCCCCGGGTGACCTCCTTACCCCATCAATGCGAACACCTTCGGATCTTAATTCCGACTGGTAGATCTTGCGTTTTGGGCGGTTTCATGGCCGGTCATGGCTCATGGTGATCGATCTCACCGAGAGTGGGAGGGCATCATCACCAATGACTCCAATACCAGAAGAAGGTATTCTTTCAACCCTCCATCGTATGACAGGAACCATTCGAATGCCTTCTGACCTCGGGGGCCGGTGTACTGCCGAGGGAAAGCCGTGCCGTGACATGCCATCCGATGGAACCACGTGCAGCGAAAGAGAGCAACAAAACGAAGACAGGGCGGGTATCCACAGTGAGGTGGTCGACGTTCACCCCATCCCACAAATCAAGACAAACAGATATTCGGGTAGTATACGTGTATGACATGGTGTAAAAGAACAAGGGCAACCAGACTAATGTCGAGCTCCATTAGGGTACGGAAAGAAGGCGGTGCACGCAGCAGCAGAGCCTTATGCCGTACACATCACGGTTTCGTAAGCAAGGCTACTGTATAGTAGCGTTGTGACGATGTGCGGCGCCAAGAGCAGCGACCACCAACGAGCACGGATGATGTTTGGGATGTTTGGGACGGGAAACGAAAAGGCGTGAAGATTCTCAGTGAGCAGACAAGTCTAGCACACCACCAACAACAGGAGACCTCTCGCCAAAACCACCTAGTTCGCGAGCGAGCGGCGGTACTGCGGTAGAAGTTGATCGAGTCATACATACGTCGTGGTCCAGCTGCCGCCAAGTCAACACTCGTAAAAGCATATTAGATAGATGCAACACGATGAGGTTGATGGCAAGTGATCACCTCAAATCTACAACAACCGACAGTCGCAAAACTGCTTCGTTTCTCTACAACGTGCAACATTATCTGATCTCTCACCAAAATCTCAATTCTCGAAGCGTAGAACGTTGAAGAGACCGGAATTGTTGGGCTCAACATTGCAGCAGCATAATCAATCAACGCGCAGCAGTACCTTTCAATTCAAACGTTTAACGTTTGATACAACACACCTCCCTTTCCCAAAACGAAGGATCTCCAAATTTCTTGGTCACATGTTCTGCAGATGTGTCGGCCGGTTGCACCCCCTCACCCCGTGCAGTCGTTGACCGCAGTAGTCGCATCGGTGCCACCTGGCGTTCGGCTGTTATTGCCAACCTACACAACGCCGTCGCCGCCCCGCGCATTCTCGAGGCGATGGAATTTCGAAGAGCCATACAATTGTAGGACCTGGTGTGGTTGGCCGGCTCGGGCCCTCTGCTTTCGTTGGTTCGTGGATCTATCGTGATGGAGGTAGGACAGAGAGGGAGAGGGAGAGAGAGAGAAAGAGAAAGTGAGAGTGAGAGTGAGAGAGAGAGAGAGAGAGAGAGAGAGAGAGAGAGAGAGAGAGAGAGAGAGAGAGAGAGAGAGAGAGAGAGGGGGGGGGATGGGGGGCACGTGTGCTTAATCAACACGCTTTGATTCAATAGTGAGAGAGAAGGAACGCCTCGTATCTGCTAAAGTACAACAGCAGTTTAGATTCTGCTCGAGTCCCCCCGCATTTACGTGTAGTCTGCAACAACACTGCTACCCGCCCGGGCTCTCACTCCTATCCGATATACGGCGGAGTTCTCCTGTATTTTGAACATAACTAGCAGTTCAGCTGATTCGGCAACCGTGAGCAAAACTCTCCAACTTAGCTACATCATACCGCAAGCACACCAGTTAGACTATGATGGAATTCGCGCCCTTGTCTTATTAACACAACTGGAATGGGTTGGCTGCGGTGTGGGAGGATGTAGATATGATGCGGAATCGTGCGCCGCGTCCCTGAGAGCAAGAGTAGATTCCGTGGCCGCATTGCTCCATAGCTTTGCCGCCAACAATCTGAGGTACGGGTAAAACGACGCGTACAGCATTACTCACCTGATATTTCTTGTTGGCGTGTCTAGCCCACGCATGCACGTCGCCGGCCTGTGCGCGGTGATTGACTGTATAATTAGGATCCCCGGGGGCCCGGAAGTTGGCAGTCAATGACTCCCGCACGTACCCAACACGCCAACCGCGTGTCCCCCGCGCCGCAACTATTGGACTCCAGGGCCAAAGATTAAGATTTCACAACACATGAATCGCACAGCCCACTCCGCCTCGCTACAGTAGCACTTGGCCCTTTGAGAAGGTTGAGGTGCGCCAGCTGAATGTGCAGGTAGGTGCCCAAAATTCAGGATTGATTGACGCGTACAACCAACCACCCACGAAAAAGAAGGTGGAGTTGCGGTGTGTTCGGGTGCACGCTTACAACTATAAGCTAGTCTATGTATGCACGCAGCACGTATGCAAACGACGATGGATCCGATATCTACAACCTAAACATACATGTGTCACATCATTTCTCAAGAGAACGTAAATTCCCCAGGATCATCAACAGAAATGGCGGGAACTAATGCTGTAGTATCGGTGGAGATTTTGTGAGGGTGCGAAGCTGATGTGCACGCTTGCAGCGCCTCAAATTTCGCTTGTATACACATAGACTAGACTTTCAACCTCTCGCTACTCGAACATCGAAAATGATCGAGAACGACGGCCGCAGAACAAAATACATGGTGAAAACAATCCGCAATTGTCCAACTCTACAGAACCAAACCGACTGAACCAAGTCTTCTTCAAAGTAGCAACAACCAGAAAACACGCAAGCTCCTTGTTAGACATTTCTAGGCAAACAATTCCACTCCTTCGATGAAAATGAATACATAGAGCGACATCGAAAAAAGCAAGAGGTGACGACCACTTCATGTGGTAGGAAGAAGACGGTGCATGCCGTGCATAAGCGGGAGCTTGTCCACTGACTACCACCTAATTCGATCCATATGCTTGCCCTCCCTCACATCCTGATCACTTCTTCTACATGCTGACCCTTGATGCCCTCAGTCAATGAACTAATGGCACGATAGAGCGCACACACGTGAAAAAAAATATTTAAAGCGGTCATCACGTCCGAGCGGGGCTACCTCAGCCGCTCGCCCTTGACGTAGTCTTCCACTATCTCGTGTGCCCCTGCACTCTCGAGCAATCCGAGGTTAGCAGTCCTGTTGGACGCCTTCACAGCCGACGGCATTGCCTTAACTACTGCCTCAACAGCGCTATCAGGCTCATACGAAACCTTTCCGGTGCACAAATCACGGCAGGGGGGGCGGGCGGGGGAAATAGGATAGGATAGGGGTCAGGCCGAACATGAACACTGCTCAGCACGGGTTTCAAGTCGCTCCTGAATGTAACGGGCAGTGTTCGTGTGGGGAGACTTTGGGTCGATAGCCGTGGACACGGCTCAAGCTAAGATGGGTGTTCAAGGCTGCGCCGAAGTATGTATCACAACGCTTCCTTCCCCGAGAGTCTCATATCGTATCATAGCGTCTCGTGCCTTTTGTGTGAGAGTCGCTGGAACTTGCGCGTGTCATGGTACATAGCAAACACGCAAACACGCCTACGAACTCCCTCGCGATTGGCATCCACGCTGGCGGTGAGATGGTGCGCTATATCGGCATTTATTTGAGTTTTGCAAAACCACACCCCCTAGACCGATTTTCAAAGTGCGAATACTCCACGGCGGAAACAATAGTGGTGGTATCGACAATGGCGGAAGGCGTTGGAACCGATTCGTCGAGAGCGTTCCGAGAACGTATCGTGTGATACAAACCATGGAACATCCTCTTCGACATGGAGTAATCGAGCCTTGAAACACTCGCTACAGGGGGGGGGTGATGTCTTACGCCATGTCACCGACGGTATACCATACGTACGAATAATATTCAGCTTCTCAGCTACGTATCGAAGGGCTAGAAGCAGCTACTATGCCGGTCATGTAATTCCGATTTCAACTCACCGTTCCCGGAGGTCTGCCTAGCTCTCTGGCGAGTCTCGCCGCACTCTCCTCGAGGTCACGCAAGCTGAGGCTCACTGCAGGCAGAGTGATTGCGCTGTTGGTTCACAGGGGACGCGGAGGAAGAAGGAGGCAAACGACGGTATTACTTCGGGAAGATGAGATCTTGGGAGCAAGGCGTCGAGGGCAACACAAACAGGCTGCAATGCAAACGGCTGGAGATTCCTGGAGACAAACGTAACCCTGCTGTTGGCGAGCACGCGTGATGATATTTCCAAGGTCTTCCCTGCCGCATGGTTTACCATACCGCCGGTCTTGCGCTGCCCCCCATTTCCACCCCTACTCTTGTCTCCAAAAGGATCCGTCATCGACAGCAGCGAAAAAAGGCCAACAAACACAAGCACAAAACATCGACGATCTACCCTTCCCCTGTGTCCCCTATTCCGTTCGCTCCGAGTGAGAAAGCATCGAGATTTCCAGTCCCGCGACTGGCCAATCACGGCATCGCTTCATTACGCACGGTATACAGGCACGAAGGAGAATTGACCCCTTAGGGAGCCTTCGAAACCGATCGTACAGATGGGTGTACGCGTGCACTGACCGATCTCTCGGCCCAAAGTCTGCTTCCGATGCGTCATGCAAACGGATCAAGCCATCTACGGCCGAACAGAGACCGACGCAGGCGTGTCGGAGATCCGGGGAGACCGGCGAAATGAAGTGTTGCCCCTGTCGTTGGTGGGTGTGGTGGTGGCGGCGACGGCGGCGGCGGGGGTGGTAGCAGTACGGTGTAGGCAAGGCGAGAAAGGGCGTGGGGCAGGTCATAGGGAGGGCACACGCAGACAGGGCTACCCCTGACCTTAGCTACACTACCACCAGTAGCCGCTAACCCACAATAGCGACCTGCCCTCCCTCCCGACGCTAGGGGTCGCCAAACCAGGCCCACCATTGCTGTACACAGAGTTAGTTCTTGGTCCGACAGCATGCACTTGGCTCGAGTTGCCCGGACTGTTTCGCTGCGGGTCTTCGGAATGCTCGCACAATCGTGGCTAATATCACCAAAAGACATGCTCAATGCAAATGAATCGACACCGGTGCATAGTGGTGCATGGTGCCCAGGGTTCGAACGGAGGGCGACTCCAAGCATCTACAGCAGTTGGCTACCACAACATCAACCAAGTCCTGCAGACACACAAATGATCGCTTGAAAGCGAGCGGCCCCTTCCCAGACGACAAACACACCTACACCCGATCACCATCGTCAAAAAGGGATAACGTAATAACATTCGGCATGCAAGTCGCGACACGTCAAGCGCGGCGGCCTCACGTGCAACACGGCTTTCGGCACCGAGCTGAAGCACCCCGTGGCAGCCGGGTTGGGGGGACCTGGGCGTACAACGACCGTAGGCAGGCGGGCTATACGGCCATCGACGAACCCTTTCCTGGGAGGAGGATAAACACACCAACAGACACAAGCACCGGACGGAACAGAAGCAAAACCTTTTACCACATATCAAGACGCTTTGACGACGGGCGCAGAGCTTGGCGGCGGGGGGGTAACCGTGCGGAGACGGGAGAAAGCAAAAGTGATACGCATGTTTCTTACAAGCGAAAATTAGGGCGGTATGTACCTAAATAAATTGGATCTTCATGCCAAGCGTACGGCAGAAGAAAACAATAAGGAGGAGGAGACGTATTCTACGTGAGAAGGTCACCGCGCGGCCGTCTTGCGCGAAGTTGGCTCAACAACGGAAGGCTGAAGCCGGCATGCACAAGTGCTGACCTATGCGCGTGTTTCGTCCAAACGACGGTACCCCGGCCCACACACTTGGGCACATCTGTAGCCACGACAGGGTCTTGACATGACTATGGAGGCACACACAACACTTTTGCGTCGTTTATGGACTTGGGGGCTTGCATCTACGTCGAGGACTGATCTCCGCAAAGGCTACAAGTATCTTCCGTGCTTGCACTACACTCAAGGCAAAGCCGCTACAAGCTAGCCACCTAAATTACTTTAACATTACCTTGTGCAATCGTTGACGAGAAGCTCTGCGCAGGCCTTGGTCATGCCATAGGTTGACTATTCCCGGACCGAGTCAAGTGCAGGCCACGCGCCAAGACGTTCGCGCGAGTAGGGCGAGCAGCGTTTGTTTGGGAAATGCGTATGTGCCACAGCACCGGCACCGCTACACTCTGCCTTTGCGGCAAGTATCCCTAGGTTTAGGAGTTTCGTACTATACACCGGTCTTGGTCCCGTTAGGATCACTGGTTGGTGTTGACTGTTTTGTCTCTGGGTGCGGTACTGATCATCCCTGTGTTCTCATTCTTAGAGTGGTACTGCTGTATAATATGAGAGAGGTGAGGGCGACCGTTTGGCTCTCTAATTCGAAGTAGTCCCATGCCGGTGCCATGGTCGTCGCACTACTTGGGTGAGGGTGATCATTGCCTGAGGAAGGAGCTTCGTTTCGTCGGTGACTTGCTCGCCTCCGCCGAACGCGGCGATAGAGCTCGCGAACACAAACCGTGGCCTGCCCCCGATCTGACGACACGTGTCCAGGAGCGATCTTGTGCCTGGCTTGGCCATTCACACGACGAAGCAACAACGGCAACAATAACGATAGCGTGCAATGGAAGGGTCAGGCAAAAAATCTACAGCCAGCCGCATTCCGCATTCAGGCTGTGTGTAGCCCACAACTTCGTCTTCGTTGGCAACCGCAACGGTTTGATAAATGGACATCAGGAAAGCCACCGCTAAGGGGAAAAGCGACGGAGCATTGTTCCCACAGAACCAATCACCGATGCCCAAACTTGAGCCGGAGGGGGTGAACTGTTGTACTGCAACAGGCCCATGCGTCAGACCCAAACACGCGGACGTTCATGGTTCCAACGAGGCCATTGTGTTTGACTGCAGCAGTTAACACACCAGTAACCAGTAGCCGTGACACGGCGGTGCTACGGTTGCATGTCTTCGAGCAAGCCGAGGTTCAAGACAGGCTGAAGCAGCCTTGGGCGCCTTGACAAATTTCTCCGATAAGTATCTCAATCGACTACGACAATCCATCGTACTTCACCCCGTCTTCACCAGGAGAAGGTACAGTAGGGTAGGTGGTAGAAGACGACTAGAACACGGCAGATTCCACGCCAAGACGGCGGACCTTCTACAATATAAAGCCTTGAAGGTCTTGAGGTAGGCCTCTTGGAGTGCCGAGTGTTGCTCACAGAGACACAGAGGGTGGCGCTAAGATCGCGTTCCTTGCACGCTGCTAATAATACCACCCCGGCCACAGCGGCAGCAGTAACTTCGACCATGACGACACCATTAATCAACACAAACTGACTTACTGTAGTCGGGCCTCGAGCAGCATTCAATTTGCTTGGTGCCGTACAAGTTGGAGCATTTCGGCCTTACTTCATGCCATCCATAAACTCACTGCAGGAACACAACTCTACGACTGTATTCACAGATAAGAGTCCGAAAATAAACAAGCAATGTTGAATCTCGCGCGAAGACTTTAGTTCTTCTGCCTACTGCGGCGTCCACTCCAGACTATGTATTCGCATGCGGTACACTGCACACACCGTCGATGTTGACGCGCAGGGCCTCCCCGAAGTCCTCCTCCCCTTGACCGCTCATCACGGACGCTAGGTGGAAAACGGAAAGCGTTGATGACGACGTCGTCTCGGCATGGTCACCGCCACCATCATCACCAACGGCGAAGCTCTTGATCGCGGCCGCGACGTCGCTGGAGCTGAGATCTCCCCGCACAACCGAGACGGCACCGGTACTGCTGTCGTCTGCGATCGGAGCCGCAGCACCGCGAGCAGTTGAGGAACCCAGAACCTCGCATTTCGCACCATTTCCAACCGCAGGATCACCGGTGATGCCAGGTGCAGCAGTAGGAGGACCACCAGACTTGGCTGCTTGTAGGGGAGCGGTGTCGACAATCATGACGCGAACGCATCCATGGCCCGAGGAAACAATGTGCTGCAGGATTCGTTGCCCCAAAAGTCCCAAGCCTCCCGATAAAACGAATTTCTGCATGATGCTGCCCGACACACCTGCGTTGTTCGTCGTTGTTGTTCATGTTGTTGTTGTTGCTGCTGCTGCTGCCTTGCGATTTTTGATGCAGTCCTGGCCATCTACTCACCTCTCCGTTGAACTCATCCGGAGGGTTTTCAAAGAGATGCTACAGCAGTCCCCTAAGTTCATGTCACCGCTACAACGGGTGGTGCTGTTGTTGGTACTTTACTTCCTCTCAAACCCTCGCGGCCATCCGTCTCATCCTGGCCGCCAGCCCCCGCCCCCCAATGGGGCGGGGGTCAATCCCCCTTGTAGTCTATAGGGACATCAAGAAGGTGTACTGTAGGTCGTGTACAATAGTACCTTTACTTTTGCCTTTCTTGGCACCCAGGGTAGGTACATGATTATGCACCGTACACCCAATGATAAATTTCGTTCTTTGAAGGTCGTCGGCCACATACGCGCTACGCGGCAATAATAACAAATGGGCATAGACAATATTATCGTCGTCAATTCAGCTTGCAGTGTTGGATGCCAGTGCTGGATGCCAACATTAGATGGTCAGCCTAGCAGGAACAACAGCAGTTAGTGGCGTGGTCAGTTTGTTGCTAGTCGCTCATGAGCAGATTCATAGCGGCATGTTCCAATGGTTGCGTAAGATACCATCCCCGCCCCCCGGGACCAATGTTCAAAGCTCGAGCAGAAAGCATGCCGGTGGAGAAAATGGCGGCACTGGAACCGTCCCGTTGAGAGCCTTCCGATAACGTACCATTTGATTACAGTATTGACATCCTCTTCGTCGTGGGGTAGTCAAGCTTTAAAGTATCTTACGCAACCAACATCGCCTATGCACGGCGGCATTTGTACAACGCTCGCAGCGTGCACGCTGGGTGGGGCAAAGCAAAGTGGTACTGTAAATTTAGCGCTGTCGCAAAGCCAAGTATTCGACACGAGTACATAGCACAGCTCACCCACGCATGCATATATATTCCGTTGGATAGCCTCGTCGCTGGACCTGGCACCGGCAGAGAGTAGCGGTGAACAACAGCAGTGGATTGATCTGTACTTTTACAAGCAAGCAGGCAAGCACGAACACACAACAAATACTTCTAGTAAATAGTAGTCTGTCCCGCTGCGCCCCCATATCGGCAACAACAACTGCTGTATTTTTTTTTTCTCGGTCACACGCATCTTCTATCGACTTCGCGTACATCTCTCTCTTGTGCAACTACGCATGCATAATAAAAGCGTAGGAAACAAATACCACTGCTGTAATTTCTGTGAATGGAAGACTCGGCTGAGACATGTTTACTCTTTGATACTTTTCTACTCACAGTACCTCTCCACAGAGACTACGACAAAATATTGCTGTAGGTATTATTGAGTCTGGGAGTCACAGCGTCGTCGGTGGACACTAATTTGTATCCGACCACCACCACCCCCGCCCTGTTGTTGCTTCCCCACCTGCACACACAATGCTGTTGCTGCTGTGACTGACGAGGCCCTGCTGCGTGTACAGGTCATTCGTAAATGTCAAGGGGCGAGTCCTACCAACTTCTACGGCCCAGGGGCGCCGCGGCTAGATATGAAACGTATGGGGGCTCCATTGATGAAGATGACAGTCCCGCGCACAAAGTGAAATTGTAGTTGTTGCATCAAAAAAAGACTCCACCACATCCCGTTCGATTTTGGGTACATCTCGAATGGGAGTCTTTCTTTGTGTGTTTTTATTATTCCTTAAATCATCGTTGATCATCATCACATCATCACCATCCATGTCATGCCGCACCGCATGCAGTCACTCTGCGATGAACAAATAAATGCTAGCATGCGCCTCTGTGGAGCTGCCCGTAGTGTGATGAATGTTGCGTAAGAAGACGTGAAATGTCGTCACCAAGGCTGCAAATGTCAACATCGCAATGCGGCAATGGTTTCAGCTGAATGTACAGCAAAGCATCTTGGTGTGTGCATGTATGTGAAGGATCTTCCGGCGGTTTTGCCGTTCACGGCCCACAGATCTGCTTATTTACAATCCTGGCAGCGTCGACATCCTGACAGGGTTCCTGCCCGTGGACCTTGTGGGGACCAATTACCCTCCCAGGGTGTCACAGTGTCCGTGCAGGGTGTATTTGCCCGCAAGGTCCACACAGGGGTAGCCGAATGGCTACAGGTGATGGAGAGCACTACACGTGACGGAACTTTGGGAAAAGGAAACAAATGTCTCTGTGCTTTACGTACACACAAACACGGACCGACAAAAAACTCACGACAGTCAATATCTATCTCACATCCTTTCCACCGACTACGCCGGATGCTGCTGTGGTGGCCTGGCCTTGTACGACTCGCTGGCTGTGGTGTGCAGTGCAGTGCAGTCTGGATTCCCTGCGGACAAAACTCTTCGTAGTTTTGGCAACAACAACACATGAACCTGGAGCATGTTCAAGAACCAGCAAGCTCGCCGGTCTTCCACGCCTCCTTATCTCCGAGACCTCCATGTTCCACCACGCACCTCGCTAGAGACGCGGCACGCCAAACCAACGTCTTTTATCCATCCATCCAGTCTAGCACAGATCCAACTCACACTGACTGGAGGGAACCCTAATTTGCGAGTTTGCGTGCGTGGTACGAAGCTGCACACCGCCAGACAAAAAAGAAAATACAAAAGCACTACGAGTGTAAAAATTAAATCGCAATCAACTAGAAAAGGACAGCACGAATTCTGAATGGATTTATGCATATATATATGCGATATTCGGGCGCGGGGACGGGTGCCTCCAAAACTGATCTTGGAGACCTCGTTCGCACCTCCAACATACCTGCCTACATCAAGACGTATGAGCGAGCTAGTTTGCGTGTGACAACCCATGACCCACCGCCTGAATGTTATACGATCACCCCCCCGTCTACATATGTTTGGTGCTACAGACAAGGGGTCCGCAAGACGACGAGATTTCTCAGGGCAAAAGGCCGGAAGAAGAGCAAAAAAAAGGACAAAATACACGAAAATTGAAAATGAAAAATCGTCTGCGCACTACTGTACTACTTTCATTACTGTATAATACACCGATAAACCGATCAAGTCCTGCCTGACATGCACGCAACAGATGGCCTACATGGACCATCCAAGGGCGCGACAAAACATTCGTAGCGTGCCTGCGGAGACGCGGTCGATCCGCAACCAAGACACGCCCATGTGCACGTGAGCGATCGTCCTCCTTCCCCCGACAAAAAAGACAACGGTATAACTTACCCCAGCAATACCCAAAAAGACCTACAGCCAACCCCACTTTCTTGCTGCCAACACCGGTACGCACCGCTACAAAAACACCGACGAGAATGAGTGGTACACCGACAGATCGGGCAGACTTGTGCGCCGCCGTCATGAAACGGCGTGCACACATACAAAACACTTACCCTAAAAATTCGAGTCCCATGCAAAAGAGGCATATAGCCGGTTAGTTCCTTCGAACGCCCTATAATTAGACAATGGCTCGGTGTTGACAAACTGGAAATGCAAGAAATGCGGTACGTGGGTACCGCCCGGAATCAGAAAAAAAGAAAACGGCGCGTCGACATTTGTGAGATATTTAGACTAGGTCGTCACGAACAAAACCACTCCGTTGCACCGCATGAACTAATCGCTGTGCAACCGTGTCCCCCCCTCTCCTCCACCGAACGACCGCAAACAAACCTTGCGTCTAACTTGCCCATGCACGGAGACACGTGTGCGGTGCTCGACCCCCCTTCAAAAAAAATAAAACCTACTTCTACCTGCTTGGCCAGTCCACGACCCACTAATATAGCCACAGAGGAGTCAATTTGGCGCTTCCGTCTCTTGGTGCTACTACTCAAAGCAAGCGCACGAACCTAGGGAGCCAAACTAGCCTGGCGGGCCGTTTTCATTGTGAATGTTCTTCTCTACAGGACTAACTGGGTCACAACATATTCATATTCAGGCAAACGCGGCCATATACCCACAGCGAATCGAAACCCCCCCATGCACCCAAAATACGAATCGATGGGACCAAGAATACTGAAGGAGGGTAGCAAACAAGGAAGCCTGCAGATTGGCGAAGCCAACCAACCTCCGCACGTACACTGCGCTACTTCTGCGTGTTGGGGACGATAGGGTGATCCGAGATCGAGGATACAAGTTATGGCTGACTTCAATGGTCTTCGGGTGCTTCTTCGACTTGTATGCTCAAGTCCGATGAGCCTTGGTCGACAAAAACACACTCGTCGAACCAAACCAATCCTCCACACTACCACGAACAACACAAAAACACCGCACCACCCTCCGGGCCAATCTATCTCCTTCTGACCTCACTTTAAATGCACAATGAGCCTCCCTCAAACATTATAAATTCCCAACGGCATTAAAAGCCTAAATACAAGGTTTGCATATCTTCATCTTACGTCCAAGGGAGGAGAAGGCAGGTATACTACCATACCACACAGGGAAACCGAAAGCACTCACTCACACACACGCCACACACGCTTGTCGAGGTATGCGTTTACGCACAGGTTCGGCCAGAGAAATCTCCACGAGAGAACTCACTTGCCTTCATCGTGCCGCCATCGCGTGGCATGTCATATAGCATACACAAGAGATTCCCTCGACACCATATCGGGTACTATATAGAATCGAAAAATGTATTAGGAAGGCTACAACTTTCAATCCAGGGAGTACAGCAGTATATGCAAGAATTACGCATCGTACCAGAGGCTCGGTACAGGCCGGACAGACAGACAAAAATTGTTCAACCGCGTAGATGGCCGTCCCAAAAGCACATTTACTTTTCCTGCAGAAAGCAAGCAGGTGAAACAAATTACACTAGAGCACTCGAAAGGACGCAATAGGCCTCCAACCCATGCGCCCAGGGGGAGAGCGCCTTCCCCTACTCTGCATGAAGTACGGGGCGCCATTTGGCGCCCGTGTCCTGATGTGCTGTGCGAACGTACGCACAAGGGAGCGGGCCCGACACCCCCCACACTCTAGGAGAATATTAGATCAGGCCTGACCACTTCCCGCCCCACTCCACCGTTCCACCCACCGACACCACTTTCACAACATGTCTTGAAAGTTCGGACCGCCGCGTGACATGGGTTCGCTTCACAGATACCGCTTCTGACTTTGACGCTGTATCGTAACCGAACCTTCACCGGACATCGTCGGGGACACAAGATCCATCTTTCACGGATCCACGTTCATGAGGTCGTTGGGGTCGTCATGCAAGGGCTGGTGAGCCGTGGCACCGCTGCGGAAGACCGACTGGCACATGTCTGAGAACCAGTCCCCGCACGAGTAGTCCACGCAGCTGTACGAGACCTGGTGGCCGTCGCTGTTGAACGGGATGGGCGCTCGGGATGCCGTTCGCCTTCCCGCCGGTCTCGGCGTTGCCTCAGCCGCGTCGGCGGGGGGTGCGGCGCGGAGATACGTCACCTGGCAATGACGGGAAAGATAAGGGTCGCCGGGGAGTTACAAATGGGAAGAGGCTTTCGCGTTGCTTCGACGGTTACGACCGAGAGGCGGCAGCGAGGGTGCGCTT
The DNA here is from genome assembly GCA_000310025.1 of Ectocarpus siliculosus. NCBI lineage: Eukaryota > Phaeophyceae > Ectocarpales > Ectocarpaceae > Ectocarpus > Ectocarpus siliculosus. The sequence goes on along the minus strand of FN649740.1, from coordinate 34,065 downwards.
CTGTTGGTCGGGTACTGAAGGATTTAGTGCCATCATGTTGGGCACAGGAGGGCGGCCTTGCGGCAACCAAGGACCAGACGCAGAGAAAACGATGCAAAACGCCATCACCTAGGTCGAACGCTGGTAAGCAGCAGTGAATGCGTTTGACGGATGGCTTCGTTTTCACGCGCTTGAGTCCGGGTAGTGGCTGTGGTAAACCACGGAGCTAAAGGTCGCCAGTTAGTGATTAACAACCTTGTTCGAATTTGATCGCTACCATCCCCTCTTGGTAAACTGTTGTCTACAGGTGTTGTCGTGTCCCTCTTTCCATCTCTCCTCACCTTGAGCTGGGGACCAACGTACTGGTACTCCCCACTGTCAGATCGGATTTCGACAACGAGATCCACCTGCGACGTTACAGCAGTAGCATACATCACGAGAAGGATGAGGGATGATACATCCGGATCGACAGAAGACCTCGACAGCATACGTTTGCAGCGGGTTGTGCGGTGCCAACGACGATGAAGCTTAAGCTTTCGTCGTGGCAGAGCACCCATCCTGCCGACGACATTCAACACTTGGAGGAAAAATCGAAAATGATATTGTTGCTTCAGCCAAGGAGACAGCACGCCAAGTACACCAAATACACACAAAGCACCACATACCGCTGCAATGCGCACACCACTGGCGACCGAAAATACTCAGGAAATGACTTCGAAGAGTCACCGCGACGCGCGACCAGTGTTGCGCCTCTCACCTCAACCACTCGGATGTTGCTCGTGCTGTACAGCTCTGGCCAGATCTCTTGCATGCTCGGGTAGAACACGCCCGCGTAAGCACGGCCGTTGGAGCCGAGCTGTTGAGAAAAAGCACCAACAAAGAAAAACATGATCCGACGGGCGTGTCATACGCAAGGTACAACAAGTGTATATCGTGGCAGTGCCCTAGGCACAAGGTAATCCCAACAAGCGAGGGGTACGCCGTCATCACGCCATCATGACACAAACTATGTAACCACGCAAATACCCGGTTTTTATGCGTATGGCATTCGATACTCGCAAGGCCTTCACACGAAGGAAATCGGCACGCATGTCGTGTTGAATGAACACAAGTACCGGAAGAGTCGGTGAAATCACACTGCTGTTGCGCGCTCAACAACAAAAACCCGAACGCATCCGGTGCCATCTCTCCGACTCTTACATACGGTGTCTCAAACTGCGCTATTTAGTCCACAAATAGCCAAGAATAGGCAGCATGTTGGCTGGCTGTCAAAAACTGCGGGCGAGCACCTCCCAAAAACGCCCGCCAAAAATAGGACAAACGTCTCACCTGGATAGGGCTGGTGACCTTGCCGACCTTGTGCACCGAGTCCACACCGAAGTGCGCCGTGACGCGCAGGCTGCGGAGGTCTTGACCGGTGTTGTTAAGCCCGGTAAACACCAGGTGGCACTGGCGGTCCGTGGACGAGGGGATCGGCGGCTCGCCGCTCTTGGGGTCGGTCGGGGGTGTTGGGCGGCCCTCGAAGTCGCACTCCTGGCGGGTGACGGGGGTTTCATATAATTTGAAAGGAGGCAAGGGCGGGGGCGGGGGAGCCATTGTCAGCGCGATGCAAAGAGACAGGCCGGCACAGAGGAAAAAAACAAACAATTGTGAAACAAATCGCAATAACCACGCCGCTTGTGTCCCGCCTCGGCACGCACAACATCAGCAAAACTAAAGAACAGCAGTCGTGTGCCATGCAGCAGCGAGCAAAAACAATATCGTGGCATTTCTCAAAACAACAAACCACATGACCAGAGTCTGCTACTGCTGTAGGCGCGGTCGATCCGCAAACGAACTCACATTCCTCGACGGTTCGATAACGACCTTCTCCATCGGAAGGTGGCCATCGTTCGCCCACTTGGCGTCAGACATGGCCTCGTGCTGCTGCTGCCTCCCGGCCCCGGCGTCCGCGTTGCTGTTCGTCGATCCCGGCGAGGAGCCGTTCGAGTCCGTCACGCTCCCGCCGGCATTCGCGGTGGCCGCGGCTGCGGCTGCGGCTGCGGCTGCGGCGGCAGCAGCGGCGGAGACGGCCTCACCGTCCGCCGCCGACCCGCGGAACAAGCCGTCTACGTCGGACAGGTCAACCACCGCCGAGCCGCCGGCGCCGCTATCCGCGACCTGCGCGGAGTCGAACGACCACCCCCTAAGCGGGGGCTGGACGGACTGCGGTGGCGGCATGGGGCCCAGCAGCGCCACCTGGCTGTCGTTGCTGTTCCAGGTGCCCACGCTGTTGTTGGAGGTGATCACGAGCGGGTCGTACTCCGCCTTGACCGGGGGCTGGCCGTTGCTGCCGTTGCTGCTGTGCTCCGATCCCATCTCGAGCGAGTGGCCGGAGCCCTGCGGGGTGGTCATCCTCCGGACGACATCGTCCCACTGGGTGCCCCCGGTCACCGCCCCACCGGCGACGCCTACGGCGATCGCCGGCCTGCCGAAGTGGTGCTGCTGGTGCTGCAGCGCTTGCTGAAAGGGCTGCGGCAGCGGTTGGGGCGAATGCTGCTTCTGGGACGACGGCGGCTGCATGGCGTCGTTCGAAACGACTCGGTGCTGCTGTGGGTTCACGGCCGGGAGGGCGCCGGGGGTGCCCCTGCCGCTGCCGTCGTCTGCCGGAACCACCGCGCGAGGGGGAACGGTCGACGGACCATCGGAGGAAGAGGACGGGTTCTTGAAGATGCCGACGGCCGAAAGGGGCCCGAGGCCCGAGGAGGGGACCACCTGCCCGTCGCTGTCGCGGCTCGACGTACGGCGGAAGGTGGCCGGCGGCTCTTGGTGCTTGCTGCTGCCCCGGACCATGAGGGAGTCGCCCTGGCTGCTGGGCTTGTTCGAGACGAACCGCCCGCCGCCCGCGCTGTCCTCTTCGTCTTCGTCGTCCATGCGCCCGAGGCTGTTTGTGCTCCGGTGACCGCCCATCTTTCTCGAACCCCCATCTTCAATGTCTGAAAGTACAAAAAGGCAGAACAGTACGCCCGCCGCGGTGGGGGGGCAGGTTGCGGCCGGAAAGGACTTGGCGTAAGAGGTGTTGGGTTTGTTTTGTCAAATATTGATTTTGGCTCCTTCCTTCCCCTGTGGTGACTGCTCGTCGAGGAAATCAAATCAGTGGTAAACAGCAAACAACGAACGCTCAACATCTCCAGCAAACGCCATATCAGCGCACGACACAGAACTTTTGTGCCAAGTCCGCCAGTGACACCACAGCGACCGCATCGTAATGGTTGGGACAGTCACCATGAAAGAGGCGAACTACCATGTCGATGGTTGAAAGAGAAATCTGCCGCCGCGGAGGCACAAAAAAAGTTCGCATAAAAACAGTGACGATCAGCAGTGGGCAGAAGTGGAGCAAAGCGTGCATGGTACGCATCGACTCTCCCGAACGAGCGTAATAAACGCGAAGGGGACAGGCGAGTGGGCTGCTGGGAGAGGGTCCCCAGGCCCCACATAGCACCTCGACAAGAACACGAAACAAAAAACATGCACACAGGCATGTATCGTTGTGGATTCCCCTTTTTTACCTGCAAGCAAGAAAAAATGCGCCAAAAAGCGGAGCAACATTTGATAATTGCGCGCGGACCCCAAGGTTATCTGCACACGTGATGGGGTATTGGGTACTGTAGTAACGTGTCGAAGAATTTGTCGGCGAAGTCCGTCTCCCGCTTTGGTCTCCACGAGCCGGTGGCGAAGAAGACGGACTAACAGGCCACGCCGGCGCGGACCCGGTGCACTTGTATCGCATGCATATGAAGCGTTTGCTGCTGCCAAGTGCCTTATACCGCAACCGTGCCCAAGGGTGGCAACTTGCACCAACACAACATGTGTTTGTTTGTTTTTTGTTTGTTGTCTTCACTTCAAATCGGCGCACACAGCGCTAGTGCCGTTTACTCCAACCCGTGGTCTCACAGAAGAGCCCCTCTCTACCCTCCCCTCCTGCGGTACTTTGCCTTCGGTTTTTAATGCGAGAAGAGTTCAGCACTCTCTTCCCTCTGTGTACACACGAACTAGCGCTATCCACTTGGCCAGGAGCGGAAGCGAGAGAAAAACCCACTTTGCAAGAAAAGCTCGCTTACGGCGGGATTCGAACCCCTGACCTGGCCTCTACTTGTAGAAGGTTTCGAGGTTACCAACTAGACCACCAACAGAACATACAAGGCATCCGAAAAACATGAGAGAGAGTGAGACAGCCCCGTCGGGCAAAGAGCGAAATAGTTTTGGTCTGTGGTTCCCAAGCTCTAGCTTGGGTCTCAGTCGATCAAAAGTCTTTTTTTTCCGTCTGTGGAGTTTTCAGTAGCATAGCGGACCCCTTGCCCGACCGGGTCGAAAATGCCGATCTCAGCCCACACTGCGAACCTCCGAGAACTACCAGCAGTTCTGGGTAGCTGAGACGATTTCAAGACCTCTCACAGTCGTTTGAGCAGCTATCGTTTGCTGTGGGTCGATAACCAGTGCCTCCGTCGACAAGAAGATCTGCGTTACATCGTCACATCGGAACGACCAGATCGTCACTTCGGAACGACCAGATTGGTTCACTTGTCGTTGAGGGTCCTCTTTTTATAGATACTTTTGTATAAGAGGCGGACCCCTTGCCCGTTTTATTGTTGTTGTTGATGTGCGGACGAGACAGAGGACTGCCGATCTCAGCCCACACTGCAAACCTCCGAGAACTACCAGCAGTTCTGGGTAGCTGAGACGATTTCAAGACCTCTCACAGTCGTTTGAGCAGCTTATCTCTCGCTGTGGGGCGAAAACCAGTTTCGACAAAAGGATCTCATTGGAACGACCAGATTATTATTAGTTCGGGGTCCTCCTTTTATAGAGTCGTCTTCTTTTTTTTCGCATACGCGTACCACATTGAAAATACAGGTGACGCTATGATTAATCCATTGCTAATCTGTCTCAGACTCTTTTCTATGATGGAGATCAGATGATGGAGATGGTTTCGTAGTGTCCAAAACAAAAAAAAAAACTGTCGTTACTCTATCGATACCTCACACCCACCCCTACTCACGCCGACGCAGGCACAGACAGGCAGACTCAACTCTTGTTCGTGCGTGCTGAAAAATGGTGCATACGGCAGCAGCAGCAGCTTACAGCAGCAGCAGCTGCCTGTGGGGCGAAAACCAGTTTCGACAAAAGGATCTCATTGGAACGACCAGATTATTATTAGTTCGGGGTCCTCCTTTTATAGAGTCGTCTTCTTTTTTTTCGCATACGCGTACCACATTGAAAATACAGGTGACGCTATGATTAATCCATTGCTAATCTGTCTCAGACTCTTTTCTATTCCCAAGCTCTAGCTTGGTTCCCAAGCTCTAGCTTGGGTCTCAGTCGATCAAAAGTCTTTTTTTTCCGTCTGTGGAGTTTTCAGTAGCATAGCGGACCCCTTGCCCGACCGGGTCGAAAAGGCCGATCTCAGCCCACACTGCGAACCTCCGAGAACTACCAGCAGTTCTGGGTAGCTGAGACGATTTCAAGACCTCTCACAGTCGTTTGAGCATCTATCGCTTGCTGTGGGGCGATAACCAGTTTCTCCGTCGACAAGAAGATCTGCGTTACATCGTCACATCGGAACGACCAGATTGGTTGACTTGTCGTTGAGGGTCCTCTTTTTATAGATCTTTTTGTATAAGAGTCGTCTTCATTTTTTTCGCCGCCCGCGCCAAGCCTTGCTTGCTTCTCTCGTGTCCCGCGCCAAGCCTTGCTTGCTGGCTACGCTTCTCTCGAGATGCTGACCGACCTCAGCACACAGCTGGACATTCTGTGTACATACAGCAGGAGCTGCTTTTGTTCTGTTGTTGCAACTTTCTGCATGGATGGCTCTTTTGTGGTGCGAAAATTAGCATTTATTGTTGTTGTTGATGTGCGGACGAGAGGACGAGAGTGGTAGGCAAAAGCACTTCGTACCTGCAAATCTCCGGCAACTACCAGCAGTTCTGGGTAGCTGAGACGATTTCAAGACCTCTCACAGTCGTTTGAGCAGCTATCGCTCGCTGTGGGGCGATAACCAGTGATTTTGTGATTTTCTTCCTTAGTCTATAGTGACCGTTGTACACATGCGGTGGCTGCTGTTATGCTCGGAAGATGCTGCAAAGGTCATAAGGTTATCGTCTCTGTCGCTTGGGCTGCACGCCGTGCTCGCGTAGGAGATGCGCATTCCTCATTTTTTTCTCTGTGCCGATATCCATGAAGAAAAGCAACGGCAGCACGGTTGAAGATACAGACAACAGACGGTCCGCCATACCCTTTTTTTTTTCTTCTCTTACATGCATGGATGGGTGGTAAAGCATCGCAAGCGTGTTGCTGCCTTACTTACCTTTAGTGTGCTGCGTAGTCGTAATTTGAGCGATAAGGGGTAGATGGCAGGACAACAATCTTATTTGCGTAGTGAGGTTTGACAACTGGTCGTTCGTGGAACGGTGCGCGTCTATCGCGACGGCAAGCGTATTGAGAAAATAGTTCGTCCGTGGTGCTTCTCGTCATCATTTTCTATTTCGTTGTCACTTCATACTTCATACCACAAGTGATGAAAGAGAGTCTCCACAGTTAGTTCGGAAACGGCGACTATATTTGGTTTGTTGCGTTTGTTGTTGCTGAGCACACATCGGATGTCGTCGTTCGTTACAGCCTGCGGTGGGCCACAGGGACGAGAGTGAGTGTCTTCGGTTAGGGTCTCGAGAGTTAATTAATGCCTTCTCTACGCTTTCTTCTGTTGATCTACGTAGTAGTAGCAGCACCTGTCTCTCCTTCTCGCCTATTATCGCCGTTGGGGTCCCAACAACATCGAACGTCAACCGCAATCGTTTTTCTTCTTGCTGAGTAAGAGGCTATTTGTGTAGTACGTACCCGGCTGCTGTATGTGAGGCGATGGGCGCTGCCTCTTTACTTGAAGCAACGGGGGCATGGCCCCTATAATGTTTGCTGCATGCTGTGCTATGTGACAGCTTCCAGCGGTTCAGAGCGGCGACGGTGGTTTTCGTATGCTCTCTTTTGCCACCTCCCTGAAGCCTGTCGCGTCTGGCTCACTTGTCTTTGTCGTCCCTTCTTCTTTTTCTTTTTTTTCTTAACATAGTCTATATTTTATTTTTCCGCTTGCTTTTTGGGGTCCGCCGGTCATCCGCCCACCACCCATTAGTTCAGTTTTAAATGTTGTTGTTGTTGTTGTTGTTGTTGTCTTCGCATTAAAAACCGTTCAGATCTCTCTCTACCCAGTACCTTCATATGTGCGTACTGATCCAACACTTGACGCGGTCGATTCCCGTGGTCACAGGCTAACTTACCCTAAAGAGGTACGCTAAAACAAACTGGCCCCGAAAGGTCCGCAAGTCAATAAAAATCAACGACAGATATTCTTTGGAACGGGGTGTTTACTTGCCATCTCTATGCAAGTTTCACAATTAATTTTGAAGCTTTTCTGAAGCTAGTTGAAACAGTAGTGTCATCGTTCGATATCCGTTCGGTGAGGAATCAATCGCAAATCATGACCCGTCCCCGAGTTGTAGCAGCTTCCGCCTCCTGGGGCCGGCAAGAGTCGGCCTTCACTGCTGTACCTTGTCTGTTTCGCCATGGGAATGGCCGGTTCAAAGCGAAAGAGGGTCCTGCGTGCTGCGCGCCACCACCTTTTTTTTTTTGCGTTTGTTTGTTGTTGTGATTTTCTTCCTGAGTGACCGTTGTTGTACACAACATGCGGCTGCTGCTGTACACATACTTGCGGTTGCTGCAGTATATGCTCGGAATGAATGAATGTGCTGAAAAGAAAGGTCGTAAGGTTATCGTCTCTGTTTGTTTGGGCTGCACGCGTTGCTCGCGTAGGCGATGCGCGTCTCCTACTTTTTTCCAGTGTCGTTGTCGGCAGCACAGTCAGTTGAAGAGACAAACAACAACAGACGGTCCGCCTTGTTTTGTTTTGCTGCATGCATGGTTGGTATGCATCGGCACGCGTGTTGCTTCCTTGCCTTGAGTCTGCTGCGTAGTCGTAATTTGAGCGATAGGTAAGCTAGATGGCAGCACAATCTTAGATACTACGTAGTGAGGTATGATAACCAACAGCTCGTTCGTGCAGCGGTGCGCATCTATGGCGGACGGCAAGCGTATTGCGATAATAGTTCGTCCGTGGTGCTATGTAGTCGTGCTCTTTTTAGTTCTCACTTCCTACAACAAGATAGTAGTCCACAGCTCGCACACGGCGACTGACTATATTTGTTGTTGTGCTTGTTTGCTGTTGCTGAGCCGACATCGGATATCGCCGTTCGATACACAACGTGACATCATGTCTGACAGCCTGCGGCGGGCCAGAGGGACGAGAGTGAGTGTCTTCTCGACAGAGTCAATGCCTTCTCTTCTCGAGAGAGTCAATGCCTTCTCTTCTCGAGAGAGTCAATGCCTTGTCTTCTCTCCGCTCTCGTATTTTTGTCTACCTCTCTTTCTCTCTCTCTCGCCTTTCGCCGGTAGGGTCCCAACAACATCGAACGTCAACCAACCGCAGTCGTTTCGCTTTTTGCTGAGTAAGAGGCTACCCGTGCATCCGGCTGCTGCATGTGAAGCGATGGGCGTTATGCCAAGCAATGGACTTGGGCCCTACCTAATATTTGCTCCATATGTAGTGCTATGTGAGAGTTTCCAGCGGTCCGGAGCGAGCGGCGACGGTGCTTTTCTTCTATGCGCTCTTTTGCCTCCTCCCTGAAGCCTGTCGCGTCTGACTCGTTTGTTCTCGCTTCTTTCTTTCTTTTGTTTTTCATGCTTTTGTTTTTTGGGGTCCCCCGGTTCCTGTGTGCTCATCGGGCATCTTCTTGGTGTCTACCTTGATTGTTACCCGCTGCAAAAATCGAAAGCTTCAGACAGGCAACGCGACGATACTCGTCGAGATGCCATACACAATGAATTCATTGCTAATCTGTCTCAGACTCTTTTCTATGATGGAGATGGATTCGTTGTGTCATATTAAGAAGAATAAACATAAAAAAACATCCTGTCGTTACTCTATCGATACCTCACACCCACCCCTACTCACGCCGACGCAGACACAGACAGGCAGACTCAGCTCTTTCGCCTGTGCTGTATCTGTTGTTCGTGCGTGCTGAAAAATGGTACATACAGCAGCAGCTTACCGCAGCAGGAGCTGCTTTTTGCTTGTTTGTACAGCTTTTCCTGCAGGGATGGCTCTTGTTGTGCGGCAAGTTGCATTGTTTGTTGTTGATGCGGACGAGAGGACGAGAGTGAGTGGTAGGCAAAAGCAGTACGTACCGTGTTAAAGGGACAGACAGAGTGCCTACCGTGTGTATGTAGACGTTGCATTTCGTGATTCCCGAGGATCGGATGTATGTGTTGTTTTTTTATTGCGTACCCGCGTCCATCACGACCATTATTGCGTAGTGTGTCGGCTAATTAAGGTCCTTCCCGTTCGTGGTGTCAGCACACGCGCAACACGCGACTAAAATAAAAATATAAAGCTTGGGACTAGCAACGCCGACGATATTCGTCGGCTTGCTTTCAACAATCTATGGATAGGCGTGTACATATCTGAAAAACAAGAGGGAGAAAGAGAGCCCCGGCGGACAAAAGGCGTACGAGTTAATGTACAGGCGTGTACCTACATGTAGCAGCTTTGACTTTCAAGAGGGCATGAGTCTACCGAGGACAGCGGCGGCGGCGGCGGCGGCGGTGCCGCCGCGTTCGAGCAGCAACATTCATGCATTCATGCGAGACCACAACCACATTCACATTACAGCAGAGTATTAGAAAGGGTCTGAATCGCAACGCGTGACAACTTCGAGCTTTTACCGTTCCCGAAACTAAACGCCCATACTGATCGCTTTCCGTGCCTACCCTTTCAACAAAACCAGTCCTGCGCAGCACGATCGTACGCATGCGTTGGTGCGGGGCATCCATAACCAGCACATGGATTTGGGCCGACGGAGTATGTATTCTTTGCCGAGTGAAAAGTTGTCAATCGCTTCTCGTTCGCGCCAAATCATCTGCATGAGGCGAGGGAGACAGACATGGTTCCCAAATCATGTGAATTGTTTCGAAAACAGGATGACACGATTCGCGTCACCGCCGCGTCATGCGCCCCCAACCCGCCAACAATAAGGGGCTACCGCTGTGTACCTATGCTATGGCGTGTATGGGTGTGCGGAACCAGATATACGCCACAGTTGCAGAGAGGCATCGGCAACACGCCACGCGCGCTGATTGTTTGCTCTCGGCATTTGTAGTCCAAAAAAATCCAACGCCTCTACGAGGTCAATTCGTTGTGCCACGAACAGCTGCCCTCTCACAACATCATATTGCAAATAACGCCGGTCGGTGCTCTGAACTACGCAGGTGGCGACGGTCATGGGAGAGAGAGAGAGAGAGAGAGAGAGAGAGAGAGAGACAAAACGCTGCCGCGAACAAATCTGGAGGACAAACTTTTGCACTCAAATCTCAATCCGTGCGCACCCCTTCTTTTTTTCTGCTGTTGAGCGTAAAAACTTCCAAAACTTCGGACGCCGGCAAGAAAAAATGTGATCCAAATGTGCACGTTTTATGCACATCATCGATGAAAGGGTAATGCCGCAAGTTCGCATGTGTCCGCTGTGCGTGCTACCGTTGCATCGAAACAGGCAAGCCCGTCACAGATGTATAGATACACACACAGCAGCCCGCAGGGAAACTCACACTCCTTTGCGGGACATTCTGTCTCACCCGGCCGCGCATGTCAACAACTACACAGGTGCGTGAGTCGCCTCATGTAACAGCGAACACCGTTGACTGTGTCAATACGCAACACGTCTCGCAACAAACACTAGACAGCAGCAGCAGATAGCCACGTTCAGCGCACGCGCGGCGTTCGATAGACACGCTCGCACGCCGAGCGGGGATTAAATTCACGCGGCGGCCGGCACCCGAAAAGGTTATTCATCCTGACGGGGAACATGACGGTATCAGCTTCCGCCAACCAAGGATTTTGTTTTCTTCCGACAGCAACAAAATCATCAAGTGGTCCGTCTCACCCGAGTCGCTGCCCTCCATGGACGCCGTCGCGTCAGTCCTGGCTCGCTTCTTGCGCCCCCGCGGAAGCTCCACGGGCTTGGCGTCTACGGAAACGCCGCACAAAAGGTCGCACAGCAGAGCGCCGGGCCCCTCGCTGGGCTGAGGGCCGGTGAACTGCACCTCCACCACCACGTTTCGCGGGCTGCCGTCGGCAGCAGCAACAGCATCTTTGCTTGTTGCGGCAGGTCTGACGACAAGGCGTTTGACCGTCGTGTACCTCTCACGGATGGAAGCCAGCAGCTCAACTTCGGAGGCTGTATCGCCCAACGCAGGCGGGGGACAACAGTAGTAGCAGCAGCGGCATGGGGACAAGGCTGCGCGTCAAATAGCGTTCGCACTACTGCCCTATTAGTTTTTGCGCGAAACAGCAGGCAGGACAGGAACAACAATCGCCCCGGCAGACTATGTGCTCTTTCTGCTGCCCTAAACAGCCATCTCTCTCAGCACAGCAACACAAGAAGCAGAGCCAAATCAACATCCTTTCTTGCCCAGTAGCACCAGTCGAGAGCGGGCTCGACGAACTCAATCAATGCAATTTCACAGCACCCCCTGGCCAGGTACAACGGCCTTGCCCCGCGAGCTCACCATTGCTTGTGACGCCGTCCACCTGGAACAACCAGCACCTTTGCTTCCTGCGGGCAGTCCTCGCCCCACCGGCGCCGGCTCCTGCTGCGGCCGGAGCTACAGCCCCTGCCCCTCCTGTCGGGACAATGGACGCGGTAGACGCACCAACGACAGCGCTAGCAGCCATGATTGCCAAGCGCGAACGGCAGTCTTTTTCGATGCTGCGCGGGGTCAAGCCTATCACCCAGCAGCTCTCGAGGGCGGGTAGCAATGCCGGGAACAACACCCGCAGCTGAAAAGCTGTTGCGCAATTTTCCGCCTGCTGCTGCTGCTGGCGTGTTTGTGTTTTTTTCCTGCACACACACAACAGTAACAATAATGCAGTTTTGCCCAAATGGATCAGCTGGGGATCGCCGGGGTGTATGACGGTATGCCCAGAAAAAAATTGGATGCACGTCCCCCTGCTCGTGTCGTGGGAGGTGGGAAAATGTCACGCCTTGTTGGTTGGGTTGGTTGGACGGGGAGCAACAAAGAGTGAAAGACGCCCTTCTTGTGTGTTTAGACAAAATTAGGTCGGCAGCCGGGGGCCAAGTTATATACTATACCCCCCCCGCCCCCCTCTGCAAACCCAGCCGAATGCGCATCTGCCGGCCCGTAAAGCGAGACGATAAATAAGAAAAGAAATGTCGAACTAGATTTTTCCGTTCCCCACAGCAAGTAGTACCGTATCATAAAAAAACAAGAAATAATAACCGCCGCGGGACGCTGCTGCTACCTGTAGTGTCAGAGGGAGCGTACACAATGAATGTTGGTGGCGAATACAACAACAACACACAGCACAGAGGCATGGTGATGATGAGGAGAGTCAGAGGAGAGAGAGAGGAGGAGTCTCGAGAAAAGAAACGAAACAGAGAAACAGCGACAAGAGCGACTAACTAACTACAAGAAGAGAAAAAAAGGGCAAGCAAGTTGTTGGTTTACCCGACCAGTCACGAGGTGTTTTCTACTCCTTTCATTTACCAACAACCATGCTACCAACGTAACAACGAAACCTAGTAGACTAATGGCCACTTCAGATAATAAATGATATACGGCTGGGTTTTTTTTGGGAAGAAGTATTTGTCCACGTCATCTGTTTTCTCTCTGCTGGTTGTTTCTGGTTGGTTGGTTGGGTAAACATGCACCAACTAATTAGTCAACAAATAGTTTAGGAACGTTGCAAGTGCATGCATGCATTGTTGTATCTTCACAACTAACCAACCCGGCCTAACATCCGTCCCGACGCAAATCGGGCGCGTCGACACACCCGCAGCCACACGATCAACAAAGAAAGGGCGGTTTAATTGTGGGGCGCGTGTGTGTGTGTTACACAACATAGATAGACAGTCAGTATAGATAGAATAGGTAGATAGATCGTAGAAATAAATGTGGAGTTCAAACATGCTGGGTGGAGTGCGCCGGCCTGCTCGTAAGAAACATTGTCTACACACAACCAATGCACCCTCACAACAGGGAGGATTCATAAGAGAATATGGCGAAATAAAAAGAAAGAAAGGCAAAATATAGGGTCGTCAGCGACGGCTTATGAAAAATAAAATCAGCCGCCGACCTTCACGAAATAGTACTTGGAAGTATTTAGCAATAAATAACACAATCAATTAAGTCCTTCCTACAGCAGTAGTACCATATCCATCCAATATATGATAGCGCTGAGCAACGAAAGCAACAAACACAACGTGATAGACTGTGTTCTCAGCCGTCGAGACATCGACACACGTTGCCCAAACAAAGCAGGTAGGTCGCGCGGGCCAGCCGCTGCACGTCATCGGGACATGTGTACCACATGGAGACCAACAGCCGTTGGTTGTCTCCGCGTTCATCTCTTGTTAATGTCGGAAGATGCTACTTGTTTGTTGTACACATTTATTTTTTGCGAACTTCCGTTAATCAACCTCCTCCGCCTTCCGGTGCGCATCGTAGTATGTATAGCACGTGTCACTCACGCATTATGCCCCCCTGTACCCTCCGTACAGACAGGCCAGACTATTCACCTTGTACAGGGAGGGTACAACTCTCTCTCCGATGTGGGGGTTCACGCAGCACGCACTGACTGATGATCGGCCCCCCTCTCCCTCTTTCCGCACCTTTGGGATCATTAAGGAATAATAAAAACACACACAGAAAGACTACCCATTCATGTCAAGCACAACAAAATACCGCACAACAACCAACCCTTCGAAACGATATCCTACGCCCGTACAGCAGTCCCAAAGCCAGCACTTTCGTTGGAGGGTGGATTGCATACCACAAGAGGCAACCGATGATGCTTTTTCTTCGCCCCGGACAAAAACGTGTACAGCAGTACAGCAGTAGTATACCCCACGACATGGCACTGACTGCCAAGGTACAAACCAACGATCGACGTTCTCTATCAAATGTCTGTCGCTCCGGGAGTGAGTGGCAGCCACCACAAGATTCCCGCGGCCCCCAAAGTACAATCGCGTGGTTCCATTCGAGAAATCGTCGCTCCAGCCTATTATTTCTTCTGTTCGCCATCGCCACGTCACGACATGCCACGTTCGTATGCAGCTGCACACACAGAGACCATTCGTTTCTATGCCTACCATATTGTATTGACAGAAAAGAAAAGCGCCGCAGCCTAGATTAATTTTGTACCCCGCTCCACAATCCCGAGGTTGGGTGCCTTCGCCGGGCTCGTCCTGTCAGTGTACCAACCTGGAGGCGATCCTTTTACCTTTGTGCATTTTCGGCGTCCGGAAGACACCCACCCACCACCTCCTACCGGGGGTGGTCTTGGTACAGCCGCGTTGGCCTCGCATAGCAGCAACTGCTGCACCTTTCCCCTCCTTGGATGGATAGTCAGTCCTACCTCCTGCCTCCTTTTCCTCCCACTGCCCACACCGTTTGAGTTGTACTCGCCGTTCCCCTGCCACATTGGTATGCACGCATCCTCTCGCTCCTTCCTCCGCACGCAACATCAACCCGGGGCTCTCGTTCCTGGTTTCACGGGAGGGGTGTCCGAGCGTTACACATGTCCAGACCCCTCCGCTGCGCAAAGCGCACCACCTGTCGTTACGGATTGACGGGAAAGGCTAATTCATGAATGACGTGCCGGGTTGTCGAAGATGGTCGAGGGAAACAGGGAACAAACAAGCTGATCTACAAACATGAACCTGACACAAGGGACTCGGCGGCGCGGGACTCGGCTGGTCCACGCTCAGTGGGACTAAGACGCACTCGAGCAACCAATGCCCGCGGTTGGGGGCCACAGCAGCATACGTGGCGTGGTATGTATGACAAAGTGAACACATGCTCAACGGCGTGTTTTGGTAGGGCATACAAGGGCGCTTCGAGGCGTACCTCTTTCGCGGTTGCCGCTACGCGTAGGCTGTACAGTATTGCGATGTCAGGTGTGTGCGGGTCGGGTTTTGAGATGAGAGGAAAGAGAAGTGTACGCACGTGACTAGTTGTTTTGTGCCCAATAATTTTTTCGAAGAGCGGCAACGAACAAGGAACTAAGTAGTTGTAGAAAGCGATCTAGGTCGTGAGTAAACAATCTTCAACCTCACGGTCGACGTGGGAAAGGGATGGCTGAACCCTTTCGCGATAAAAACTAAGGCAACCACCGCAGGGGGAAATATGGGGCAACAAAACCAAAAAAATTAAAAATTAAAAATTAAAAAGCTCCCGTGTGTCCGTCCACACATACTCCGACACGTGTCCGCACATATGTCGTACATATATGCATACCACACTGAAAATACGTTTGAAAACTGAGGGAGACTGCATGCCCTACGACTAACAGGGTGCCACACACAAAACGCCCGACTACCCAACAGTACCCAATACCTTTCTGCTACACCTTCCCAACATAACATATATGAGACACACAAGACAGCTACCAAACTGTTTTGTTGAGCCTGTTACCCGCAGGGGAGATGCCCTTATATGCTGTCTGGGAAATCGTAGACATACACAGGGAGCTTTTTATGACGCTATGAATTCATTGCTAATCTGTCTCTGACTCTTTTCATTTTTTTTTTTTTTGTCTTCACTTCAAATCAGCGCTCACAGAACTAGTGCCGTTTGCTCCAACCCGTGGTCACACAGAAGCCCCTCTCTACCATCCCCTCCTGCGGTACTTTGCCTTCGATTTTTAATGCGAGAAGAGTTCAGCACTCTCTTCCCTCTGTGTACACACGAACTAAATAGCGCTATCCACTAAGTAAGCCAAGAGCGGAAGCGAGAGAAAAACTCACTTTGCAAGAAAAGCCCGATTACGCCGGGATTGGAACCCCTGACCTGACCTCTAGAAGGTTCCGAGGTTACCTACTAGACCACCGGGGCGACCGGTCAATGATAGAGATGAATTCGTTGTGTCATATTAAGAAAGAAAAAAAAAACTCCCGTGTGACCCCGGCTGACACGTCAGGTAAATACGCCGAATGGCCTGTAACCCGGCGCCAGAATAGATGGGACGAACACACAGGTGTAGCGACGGCCGGAGAACAGAGAGGAAAACAAAGTGCACATGTGGCAACAAAAACAGCAACAACAAGTGGAAGGTTGTGTTGTACAACCTGGTGTTTTGTCAGAACGGTTAGAAAGATCAAAGGGGGCACCGTAGGTAAGAGAGAATTGATAGATAGGTAGGCATGTGTAACGGAAAGAAAATAAAAAGAAAGAGATGCACCTTGCTCACAACAGAAGAAACATCTGAACGAAAGAGCAAGACAACAAACAAACAAGAGGAGGAGGAGTAGAAGAGAGACAGAGGAGGAAGAAGAAGGAAGCGAGCGTACGGAAGGGAGGAGACAGACAGAGAAAGAGAGCAAGAGCATCGTCGGTTCGTTTGTCGGCCGACCCGGCGCTTGAGTGCGGGGGCCGGGATCCTGCTGCCGAGCGCGGGGTCCCATGCCGAATACGGTAAGGCTTGGGACGTTGACACCGATGCGGCGCCGCGACGAGGAGGAGGAAGAGCAAGGCGGATGGCGGGGCCAAGGAAGGGGAGAGGACGGGGGCTCGCCGCAGAGGGGCGGAGGTGAGAGGAGGAGGTCATTGAGCCAGGGTGAGCGACGGGTGACCAGCATAGAAGGCAGGGGGACTTTGAGGATTGAGTCACGCCTATCGCCGTCCGTGTATACAGGGGGGAGAGCGCGCCACGCAAGACCTAGGCAGACGCGCTCCAATTCACCAATGGTAGCTAGGCGCGACCAGTCGACTTACGTCAGTCGCCGGGGTCCGTCACGTACGCAGCATGTCCCGTCCCCAAAAGGCCACCGCAACGATTCCCACGCGCACGGCGGGAGTTCGTATGGTAGGGGGGCGGGGGGAGGGGGAGGGGATGGACACGTGGGGGGCGCCGGGATCGGCGCGGACGGACCAGCACACTATGGGCCGCAAGGGGAAGAGATGGGAGCAGCGGGAGGAGGGCGCAGTAGGCCAGGGGGGGAGGTCGGGCAACCGCAGCACTATCATCAACCAGAACAGCAGCAGCAGCAGCAGCAGCAGCAGCAGCAGCAGCAGTGGCAGCAACGACAGCAGTTGCCACAGCACCAGCAACAGCACCAGCAGAGACCGCAATACCAGGGACAACAGCAGCAGCCGCAGCACCAGCAACTGCAGACGCCGCCGCCGCCCCCGCCACGGCGGCAGGCGCAAGGGGCCATGAATCAGGAAGGCGTCGGCGGTGCGGTGGATGCGCCGGCGGCCG